>VXBQ01005948.1:65294-90226 GCA_013400175.1 Phainopepla nitens
GCTCCGCGCTCCGCTCCGCGCGCCGCTCCGGGCGCCGCTGCGGGCTCCGCTCCGGGCGCCGCTCCGGGCGCCAGGCGGCGGGACGGGAGGCAACGGGCGGGAGCTGATGCGCAGGAAGTTCCACCTGAGCATGAGGAAGAACTTCTTTCCTGTGCCATTGCCCAGAAAGGCTGTGCAGTCTCCCGTGATGGAGATACTCAAGAACCGTCTGGGCGCAGTGCTGCGCCGTGGGCTCTAGGGTGACCCTGCTTGAACAGGGAGGTTGGAGCAAATGACGGTCTGTGGGTCCCTTCCAACCTGACCCCTTCTGTGATTCCGTAATTGTTCAGCTTCTGAAGTACCACACCTGCCAGTGGTGGTTTCCTGCCACTAAACAGAGAGAAGTATTTCCACATGGGAGTGGACATAGTGTGTGTCAGGGATAGTGAACCAGCCTGTGGTACCTCACAGGATTGATACACAAGTCACCACCAGCAAAAGCTGGTTTGGAAGATAGATGTGTTCATAGACCTGCTGTAGGATGCTATCTGTCAGTATTCCTCTGAAATCAGATGGCGTGGGGTAGCAAAAGGCATAATGCCATTACCGATACAGAAGACTTTCCACAATAGGAGAAAGAAAATTATTTTCTTTTTTTTTCCTCAATGCCTGTTGCTAAATGAAGTTTGCTCTTATGACCCAGACACTTCATACTGAAGTGCTGCTGTACCTTGAGGTGTACCTTCGACCGTGGGAGGATGGTCATTATGGGGGCACCACAACACACAGCTTACAATGAAGGGTGCTCCCGTCTGCTGGAGTGAAGTTTATGGAGCACTGGCAGCGCTTTCCAAGTGCAAAGTTCTAAGCAGAATTTTGACCTTAAGCATATTATCTAGATTCTGAACTCACTGATAGATACAGAACTCTCAAAGCTGAACCAGGAGATGGGAACAACAGTTAAACAGAAAGCACAAGGCTTGTATAGGAATAGAAGGAAAAAATATCTATGCTTGGCGTGTGACAGGACTTTGCCAGGTATTCAATGGGTCACATGTTTAAATGCCAGAAAGAGGAAAGATATTTATTTAGATTTTTAACTCTGGTAATCCTTGTAATGTTCATGATATTAGAATCAGAATCAATTCACCAGCAGAATCACAGAACTGTCATTTTTTTTGAAAGAGATGTCTAGACATCACCTAGACCAAGCCCCTGTTCCAAGACACTACACTTGATATCAGGTTGTTCGGGGTCATGTGCAGTGGAGTATTGAGCACCTCCAAGGACAGCACAGTGTTTCCATAACTTCTCTGGGCTACCTGTTGTAGTGTTTATTTTGTGATAAACAAATTGCTAATAAGTACTCAAAACTTCCTGTGTTCCAACTTGGGAAACACAGGATCAGCCAAAACCATCTGTCTCTGAGAAAAGTCTGGACTCCATTTTCTTGGTATAATTAAGTACTTTTATTTAGCCACAAAGTTTCTTCATAACTTTTTCTACTAAGCTGTGCAGGCTGAGCTCTCAACCTCTCCTTATATATCATGTTCTCCAGCCCCCTGGCTATCTTGGTCACCTTTTCATAGACTCACTTCAGAATGACGATGAGTTTGTGCAACGAGAAGACCAAAACTGGACACGGTAACCCAGATAAGGTGCTACAAGTACCAGACAGAGAGGAAGGGTCACTTCCCTCCTGTAGGTGCTGGCTACACAGTTAGCAATAGTGGCCAAGGTGTGGGTGGGTGACTCTGCTCAAGGGTACGTTGCTGTTGCACCCACTGCATGGCAGTTTCTGGTGTGTGTGTGTGGTACTGCCCGTCTCCTGCCTGCTCTGCCCTCCCTGATGGCTGTAACTTATGTATTGGAATAAGCAAACACAGCCCTGAAAGCTTTCAGGGTAACAATTATGTGAGTCCTGGGCGCTTTCATGGCTGTTGTTACTGCAACTCTGCACACCTCACAGCTTTAACATATTAAACATTAATATAATAACTATATATTCAGAATCCTCATGTGGCTAAGGAAGTTGCTGCAGATCACCAAGGCCAAGAGAATTGAAGCTATTGCTTCCAGTTTATTAATTGATTCAAGCCCATGGCAGAGCAATGTTTGAACTGAACAGAAAGCACTTCATTCACAAGTTAGTAGCCTAAGATTAATCTTGACTGTGCAGAACTTTGGTTCTGGTTATTTGGTTATATTTCTGGTTATTTAACAGGTTGTTTGGCCTGTAACTATCTCTAATGTTAGTCAATTATGTGTATGTGTTTGTAAATTCCATATGTGTAGACATATACCTGATCAAGAATGTGTAAGGAAAGGTTTATTATTGTCAGGCTTGTTAAGGCCCCAGCATGAGACAACCATTAGGAATCATAAATGCCTTTAGAGTCTTGATTTCTTACTAAGTCTCATGTAATCTATAAAGCATTACTTTATGACTACTTTAAGGTTTTAAGAAAGAAATACTTCTCTATTACCTGTGTATGGAGAAGATTCCATCCAGAAAGCCTACTAAGAAGAGGAAAATTAGTTTTTTAGTATATCAATGGCCAAGAAAGTGACAAAATCATTTTAAATGACATGCTGTTTTGATTACTTCAAACATATGTTTAAAGCTTGCAGTTAAGACAGTTGCTGGAAATCTATCATGATTTCACCTTCTTGATCACTCAAATTGCCTTTTCGCATCACTATTTTCATAAAATGGCAAAAGCTCTTAAGTGCAGGATCTTTGATTGTGTAGCATGTATTATCATTCAGTTCTGCCTCCAGATTAAGAAGTGATCCTGTCTTTTGTTTTTTAAAGAAAATTCTAAACATTTATATAAAAGTTTTCATCATGCAGAATTGACAATTTGGTGTATGATAAGTGTTGACTTTTCAAGCTGACTTTAGAAAATGCCTCTGCATTTTGAAAATAATATTTCCTTTCCTATTTAGCAATACTGAAAGGTCAGAGAATAAACTTGCTTTTGATCCAGATTTTGGTATTCAGGTATTTCAGGCAGGTCTTATTTTTCTTTATAAAAAAAAGCTTTTCCTTTCAGGAATTCATTTCAATATTAATATTATAATATTAATTTCAATACTTGGCTAAGTAACATTTGTAACTTAAATATCATTATAAGATGCATTTGTGATAATAAGTAAATATAGCACCACTCTGAAATAAACTTTCTGTATCATTCTTTCTGTGCTTCTTTTTTGCATAATTTTTGCATTTCTGAGAAGCAGCAGAGATCCAGAACCTATGATTTATGGACCTTGTGAACTCTTGGTTTGACTAGGAATGAGCTGGCATGGAAACTGTTTTGAATTTGTTGCATGTATCTGCTACAGGTGCAGAACCTATCTGTAATGAGTTCTGCCTGATATCCCCAGAGGGCATTTAATAATAATTTATACTTTTGTTACCATTCTACTTCTGCTGTAAATGTTCAAGGTTAAGTGCTCCCTCCCTCCTAATCCTGATTATGTATCCAGTCTGGGCTAGGGTAACAGGGGAAATGAAAGGCAGTTTGAAGCTAATTCATTCTTTGCTATCCTTCTCAAAGCCAAATTATAAAATCATTTATACTGGAGTAAATCTGGAAATGGTACTAAAACCATTGAATATAAAATAAAAGAAAAAGTTTTGGTGGTCCTCATGTGGTGTTACATGGTACAAAATTTACATTACTCATATACTAGGTATTTTCTCATCTTATCCTTCAAACATTTTTATCCTCCAAACCTCCTTGTATTTCTGTTTTAATTGTGCAACTTTTTTAATCAGTGTTGAACTAGCTTGGTACCTGTTTTTAAATTTTCATCAAACTGTAAATTGGTCCAAAACACCTGGAGACTTTAAAAAAAAATCACTGGCGAGACCCAAGTACAGCAACACAGAGATAATATGGTTTTGTTTATAGGAAGAGCTGAGGGCAGCAAGGAAGACTACACCAGATAAATTCTTACACTGTCATAGAAAGAGAGCAAAACAAATACAAAATACAGGGAGCTAAACCAGCTGCAGTTATCAGTTTTAATAATTCTAATAGCAGTGCCTTCATATCTTCAATCTATATCAATAGGATGTAAATGTTATCTTGCTCTGGGAAAGAACAAGAACAATCCTTTTCTCTGGAAGGATCCTTGTTTCAAAAGATCACTTCAGACAATGAAGTCTCATGCAATTCATTTATACACCAATATAAATGAGTTTAAAAACAGCAAAAAGAAGTAAAAATAATCATTTAAAATATTACTGTACTAGAAAAATGCTGAAAAAAATTATGTTCACATATTAAAAAATATTATTGTCTACATAGCTAGAAGAAAATTCTATTTCTACACATTTTATTTTTAATATTCATGACATTCAGTGTTTGTAAATTAATTGCACTCCCAGATGTTACATTTCTTTCAGACCTTCTTTCAAGGTCTGCTCTTTGAAAAATGTCAAATCTCTGCAGCCCTGCAGGATTTATGGACTGTCAGATTTCTATTCTTCCTTTTGTAGTTCATTCTTACCAAACTATACATCCCTCAGCACTGGTTTCACTACAGTCCTGTGTCACCCTCACCTGTATTCCACCAAGTCAATCATTCAGAATAAAATGCAAGCAATGTCTTCTCCAATTACATCAGAAAAATAAGGTATGTGTTGTATTTTGGATTTTACTAGAGATATGTCTTCTGGACAGTAACAGGTCTGGCTGAAAGGGCATTTTCTCCAATTTGCTTGGCAACACTTGAGGCAGAAAAAAGTGCAAATCCTAGAGTACTCAAAAAAAATTGGTTTAGAAACAATGATAAACTTTGCTGACTTCTGATACAAATATCAGTCATGCTTTCACTTAAGATATTAAGTGCTGATTGTGAATAAACAAAAGGAGAAAATTGTAATACAATGTTCATTATTTTACTGCATTTTCACAATGACCCTTCACTGACAGCCATCTAGTAATTTTTCACAGTATCTCTTCAGTTAAGTTAACCTCTAACTTAAAAGTTGCTTCAATATACATTTCAAAATCCCATGCCTTTTAATTTCTAGTTAGCTTCTGTGGTACTCTTTCTCATGCTCTTAGTGTATGTAAATTTCTTAGTGTATGTAAATTTCTTAGTGTATGTAGATTTCTATTTCTCGTTGGAGAATAAAAAGCCCCATGGACTCAAAACTTTTGAGCTGGATTACCAACATCTGATCTTATTTTAAAATGAGAGAATATCCAATAAAATATTCCCATGATCTATTGTGCAAAATTAACAGCAAAGCACAACAGCACTTTCAAAGGACCCTTTTTTCTCTTTGAGTGTTCTCAGTAGGTTTATTTCTTCAAATTCCATGCTGTTGATATTTCAAGTAAATAAATACAGCTGTTTTAACTACTTCTTGAAACCGAAAGAAAATACACCCATGGATTAATTACAAATTTTGTGTTGTTTCAGAGCTTCTGAAAAGGTCGTGGAAGGACAAATAAGGCCCAAGTGTAAACTCAAGTATCCAGTTGTGATTGCTGGTATCAGACTTGCTTGGTTCTGATTTCCTTTTGCAGTTTCTGATACAATAGTGGCCAAAAGCTTCACATGGGATTAGGGAGTCTTTGTTCTGGGAGCTATAGAGGAGTAGATGAAGAAAAAAGTTCCCAGATGCTAAGTGACAAAAAACTTAGTGTCTTGTAAAGCATTTCCTTCAGAAGTCTGAAATTACTTGAAACCTCCTTTTTCTCTGATATCTCTCTACATCTGTCCCAGCCAGCAACTCGGGCTAATAGTAAAAAAAAAAAAAACAAAACAAATTTTCCTCAGACCTGCTTCTGAAACCTGTTTTTCCTCAGATATTTTAGCCAGTCAGATCTGGTTTCTGCTAAAACCTAAACATCTTCTCTTTATATACTGATTTCACTCCAAGCATCAGTTTGAACCTTACAGATTTTTCTTGTATCTCTTATCCATATAGGAAAAAATATTTTCACGGAGTCACAGAGTCATTAGGGTTGGAAGAGACCTTCAAGATCATCTAGTCTGACTGTCAGCTCAACACCGCCATAGTCACCCCTAAATCATATCCACATCCAGACAGCTCTTGAACACTGCCAGAGACAGTGACTCTACCACCTCCCTGGGCAAATTATTCCAGAGCCTAATCACACTTCCAGTGAAAACTTTTTTCTGATATCTAATCTGAACCTCCCCTGGCACAACTGAGGGCATTTCCTCTTGTCTTTCACTTGAGACGTGGCAGAAGAGGCCAACCCCCACCTGCCTACAGCCTCCTTCCAGGCACTTGTGGAGAGCGATAAGGTCTGCCCTGAGCCTTCTTTTCTCCAGGCTAAACAACCCCAGCTCCTTCAGCCACTCCTTACAGGATGTGCTCCAGACCCTTGACCACCTCTGTTTCCCTTCTCTGGACATGTTTGTTCCAGCACTTCAATGTCCTTCTTGCAGTGAGAGACCCAGAACTGGACACAGGATTTGAGGTGTGGCCCCCACCACGTCCTTCCTTCTTCCCCACTACTGCACTGAGCAGCAGTCTGTTCCCATTCAACTCATTATTTGTCACTGAGAGATTGTTTCCCATTATAACCATCAAATAATTCCAGTGGGTTTTGTCTACTTCTATAATTTGCAAGCATTTTCTCCTATTCCTTGGGGAATTTCCCATAAATGGAAAAAAAAGTTTCATTGCTTCTTTTCAGAACTAAGAAGGGTCAGCTTCCTTCCACAAAGCAAACTGAAACCAGGGTTGCCCTCAATAATACTGGATAAAGAAAATCAATTTTGTCTCCAAAGTACTAGGATAAAGACCAATCAGTCTACAAACATTAGTTACCTGCAACTTCCAATATTCTTATCTGATTCTAACTTATCTAAATCTGAAAGAACTGGTAGCCAAACACAGTGGTTTTTGAAAGTAGATAATGTTGTTGTGAAGAGGCTTAAAACTGAAGAGAAATATGTACTTTGTGTAGCAGAATAAATAGGTTATCCGCAAAAACTGACTGCGACTATATCCATTTTTAGTCCATCGTTTAAAAATAATACCCATGGTCTGAAATACACTTAGATTGAAGTTGCCAGGATTTAATTTTTTGGATTAGAGAGGTATGGAGTCATAGTCCACTATGTTAGTGAAAACAATTATGTAACCAAAATTACAGGTGCAAGGTGCAACAACCCAATAGACAAAATAAGATTAAAAGAAACAGCTGGGAATGAATAGCATGAATTTCTTTTGCAGATTCTAAATACAACTGTAAGGATGCTAGGACAGTCAGCTGTGGCTTGCCATTTTTCAGTCTTCTGGTAAAAACAAAGATTTTTGTAATTTCCAAGTAAAACAGATCTAGAGGAGTTCATGTCTTGCACAGATTTCAGGGAAATTTAATTAATTCATTTTTGAAAGCTAAAAGGAAAGGAAAGAGGGAGAGAAAGATGTGCATTGCACCTTTGAGCCAGAAGGTTGTCAGCAAGAGGAAAGCAAGGTAAGAGTCAAGGAAGAAGCTCTTCAGAAAAGTAGGAATCTTAGGGAATTGTTCTTCTCCCATAAGTTTCCTGTTTAAAAAAAGAAGAAAAGCCACACTCTCTTCTGTGAATTCTATCAATGTCACAAGATGGGGTATTTTCTTTTGATGCTGAAGATGGATTTCTTGGGAGGGATTATATGCTCTTTTTTTCCTATCTTCTTGATTTTTTTTTTTTTTTTTGGTGGCTCTCTTTTTTTCATTTAAAACAAGGAAAGATCTGAGTGATCAGTTTGTAAGCCATGAGAGAGGTGCTTGAAAATAATTTAACATACTTCTTGCATAATATGGCAATATAGATTAAAATTATTTGTCCACAAGCAGATTCAGCTGGGATTAGGACTGAGTCATACTGTCTTGACAAGATCATAGGCCTATTCCTTTTTATCTATGAAATTTATGGATTATTATACACATTAGTAATAAATGCTGATCTTCTAGGACACATGTGTCGTTCAAGTTGCATCCAGTTTGCTTTCTGGAAAGAGGCAAGTTGATCAGTATAAAAAAAAAAAAGAGAGAGTGTACCTTGCAAATTTTATATGGCATTTTCAAGAAAATAAATGTAGCTTTACTTTAAGATCAAAGATGTTTCTTCTGGAGAATAGAAACTAATGTTTTACCCTGCATATCCCTTTGTACTAGTAATGTGCAACATGGTATCTAACAGAAGAAAAAAATGGATTTCATTACAGGATTCTTATTTGAACACTTCCCTGAGATGGAAGCATCACTGATAGAGAGGAGAAATGTATCCTTGTGCCCTTTCAGAAACCTGAACAATGTGAGTGCAGTGGTACATAAAAGGTGGAGTTCAGAATAGGCCTGGAGCCCTATGCTACATAGACCTATAGACTCATTGTATCATTAACTGTGAGGTGAACAGCATGTGTGTGAGTATTTGAAATTCAATTTCTCCTCAGTCACCCTGGTCAGCCTCTTGTGTCTTTACAGCAAGGAGCCTTTCTGCTGTCCCCTTTGCTTCCTTGCAGTGGATACAGCATGAAAGGTTTCTGGCAGTGAGCTCAGGCAAGAACACAACTGAGGGCAGTGAAAAACAGGGCTTGTATCATGACCCAACTACAAGGGGACTTTGCAGATATCAGACTTTCATTCAGTTACCTTTGTTCAGTATAGATGTGAGTGTGTATATATATGTTTGTGTATATCCATATGTCAGCTGTAGTGTGACTGAGACTCCTGTTCTGTCTACGAAGTTTGAGAAGTCAGCCCTTGTCACATGCCGTGGCATGTACTTCAAGAATAAGACATCAGCTAAAGTGTCCCTGTGTCACCAGCATTGTTTCTGGGATCAGCAAAGCTGCAGAGCTCTGACATCTCATATTGTTCACCTACCAGTTAAAATTACTTTACCCTCATTGTTGGTGAGAGCATGACTAAAAGTCTGGATAGACTTAGGAGAATTGACCAGATGAGTTATGTTATCAGCTGTGCAAAGCTCCAAGGCACAAGCCTGAAACAGAAGCCTTTGGACACAGGGCTGACTCAGGAAGGTGAAGAAAATGGGGTAAAAATTAGTATATATGCAGAAGCAAATGTGCTGATAAGTTCTGACAAGGTACTATCAGTATGGCACATCTGGTCTCATTTATTCTCTACTTTTCCAAAGTCAAAGTAAAAGTAAAAGTCTACTTTTCCATTTGGAGGTGAAGCTGGAATTTTTCCACAGCAAAAATCATAGGAGCAGAACTGAACAGTAGTGAACTAAAAAATGTCTGTGGGACAATAATAGAAAAATTCACTTTTACTTCAGTCCTAGTCTAGTACCTTGTCCAGAAAGTCATCTGTCTGCCAGCTTATTCCAGGTTTATTTACCTTGTTGAAAAATGTGGAGCTTCTGAAACATGAAGGTTTTCTGAATAGTAGACAACACGTTTTTGAGGTCATCTCCACGCAATACAGAGTGCATTTTCAACTCTTAATAACCATTCCTCATATTGTATCTATTACAAACTTTGTTTTGCCGAAACAACCTTCTGAAAGCCAGTTAGTAAAGTGCCATTTTCTCCTGTGCCTCAGAAAGTCCATGTTCTACCACAACAGCGAAGAGCCTGAGGTTTCTTCCCTTGCTCAAGGAGTAGATTTGGGAAACCCCTTCTTCTGCAAAGAGCAGGTTCCCTGAGAAGTGCAAGCTTTGTTGTTAGATACTGTAAAGATACAGCATGTCAATTCTGAATGTTTTCCTTCACTCTTATGAAATAGAGTTCTAAAAAGGAAAGAAAAAAAGATAGGCAAAATGTGATCTTTTGTGCAGCTAACAAATCTCAAGCCTTGGTACACATCAAGAAAATACCTAATTTTCATAGTCTAGTCCATTTTTAGTACATTTTAGGCACTGGTAATTTCAGAAAGGAAAGATGCTCCGTAAATCCAAAGGCAAAAGTTCACCTGTATTTGCTTTTGAGACATGAATAACTGAGATGCAAGAACTGTGAACAAAATCTGTAACAGTGTTTCATATAGATCTATACACGCTAGCTGAGAAACTTAGCTAACTAAAATGACCATTTCCCTCTAGTATTACAAGCTGTAAACTTTCAACCCTTTTGATTAAATGAGGTCTTCAGCAAATGCCTTCTAAAGAATAGGTCTTCCATTTATAACTGCCTCTCGTATCAAACCCACTAGGAGCGTAAAAACAGCAATTATTTATAATAACTTTATTTGGTATAATTTCCATCTGTCTTTGAAAGCTCTTCCTGCTGTTTTCAGGCTCTGCATGTTAAACAGAAGTGCTTACACTTGACCTTGCTCTTGATCCACTCTTTGTACGCAGCAGCGCCTTTCTTCTTCTGAAAGATAGGTACAATTTGTGTCCACATAAATTATACTGTACTTGCTATTAACATTCTTTTATCTGGTAAATTACTTACACTGATTATGTTGAAGACTGTTCTATGAGCTGTTGATAATGTAAGTCTATGATTTGGATGTAATATGTCATTCTTAATTTAGGACAAGGATGAAAGGAGATGGCAGCTTGCTATAACACATGCAAAAAATCAGGTTCTGGCCACATGCAGTCAGGAAAGGATCCACAGTAGTATTTGGAACAGAAAATGTGTTCAGACTCAGCATTCTGGCTAAATTCCAGCTTCAGTAATTATTCTGTCTAAATCTTCCTGCATTTCCAAAGGGGTGATTATGGTATTTTCGTTTCTTTCCTGCCTCAGATTCATGGAGCACATTGGCATAGGTAATGCCCATTCTGTACCGCATTGAAGAAGTAGCAAACAGGGAAAATTATCCATCGTTTCTTCTCTCAACAAATAGTAAAGCCTGAAATAAACTCATATGATTTGTCTTGTCCAGTCAGCCACAAGACTAGAAATGCTACACTACTGTTTGACCAAAAGACCTGGAGTCTGGAAACTGTGCTCTGGAGCAAGCGTGCTGTGCATTCAGGGCAAATGGGACCCATCTGTGGATTCGAGTCCTGCAGGGCTGCACCCTCTCAAGAAGGGAGAGAGGACAGGAGGATTCTGGCTTTTCATATGTGCAATCTCATCTCTTAACAACAGGTTCCCATAAACTGATGATTTTGTAGTAAATAAAGGGCAAAAAGTAGAAAGAACCCAATCACATTGCATTCTTGTCTGCTTCAGGACAGTGCTGAGATCTTCCTTGATGATTTAAGAAACTGAAGACAAAGATTGCTGTTCTTGCAAATTTAGGCTGCTCTGAGCAACCATCACCTCCTGCATATCATTTTCTCAAAGAAAATGAGAAATGTCTTCTCTTTGATACTAACAAAATGATTGAGGATGTTCAAGGCAGACTTCTTCCATGATGTGCAAACATCTTCTTTTGTACACTAAGTTTTTATTTTTCTATGAGTTGTTTTTTTTTTCCAATGTAATGCAAAAATACCACAAATAATCAAAAAAGGGGTTTTTCAACTGCATATGTCAGAAATATTTTTGTTCTGATGGTAATAATGAAGACACACACTGTATTCTCTCTAAGTGTTAATCTTGATCTTATAAAGCCACATGATAAAAATAATAATTGCTCTCAAAGACCAAAATAACCCCCTTGCTCTTTTTAATGCAGTTCAGCAAAGAGATGCAGCCCCAAAGCGCCAGTCTCATCATGCTGCTGCACAGATCTGGCAGTCGGTGGTTCTCCAGTGTCTGGGTCCCAGGAGGCAGGAAAGAGATTTGCAGTGCTGAATTTTGTGCTATTATTATTTTTAGAGTTTCAGTGTATAGACATTTTCTTATATTATTCTTAAATTTTAATATATAATATTAATAATACAATAATATATAAGAATATAATAATATAAGCAAACATTTGCTTATATTGTTCTTACATTTTCCATGTGAACAAACTTGTTTAAAACTACATATCCATTTCATGAGGAAAGATTTTAAAAATATCTTGTTCTAAATGAAGTCCATGTAACATTCACAAGCCTCTGTGGACTCTATCCATCTTGTTGCAGTTGCAGTCCTAACATCCTGAAGACAACAAGTATTTTGCTAGAATTGTTTGTTCTCATGGTTTATGTAATCATAATTCGATTTTATGCTGTATACAACTTTGTAGAGGATGAGGTTATACCCTTCCACCCTTCTCAGATGTGTAGCCAGGACATCCCTCCTTAACCTCCCTCTGTAGGTTAAGCAGAGCTAATAGGATTCAGTGTGTGTAACTGATGGACCATTGCCAGTATTTCAACTACTTCTCTCACTCACATTCAAGAGTTAAGGCAGATATTACCTAGTCTGTGCTCTCTTATCTATCCCCAAAACCTGCCCTGTGTTTTGGCACATTTTGTGGACCTATCTGCTTTATTTGAAGATATAGTCCCTACCAACTCTCTTCTGAGAGCTGCATTTGGCTCCAGTAAATAAGCCAGAGAGAACTCTCACCCATCTTTTATCTACATTTGTGATGTTGTCCTTGAAGTGTAAAGGTGCTTGTTTATGAAGGAGGGATTAAAAGACAAGGTGCTGATTGACCATTTTCTCCTTATGCTTTTTTTGCAAGGGCACAAACCTCAGTATCTTACTTCTTTCACAGACTGATGCTGCATACAGATTCCTAGTTACAAAGAAAAGGCAAGAGAGAGAAGCTGAAAGAAAGGTTTGGCTTCTTGTTAGGAGACTCCTGCCCCTGCAAATGGAACAACTACCTTAGTCCCCTTCTGGATCATGGAAAATGTGATGGTTTGTGGTTCTAAGCTAGGTTTATCAAAAGCATACAGGTAAAATTGTAATTGGATACCTAAATACATATTTTGAAAAGTTTATCCCACAGATAAAAGGAAAGAGATGAAGTATTTTTCTAAGAGCTTTGAGAAAATGAAAAGAAAACTCAAACTATGTTCAGCCACATTATCCAAGTTTCTGACAAAGGGGAAAAGAATTGTGTGAGGCAATTTTAGGTTCACTAAGATATTTCTGAGATAGCACAGCTGTTCCTCTGTCCCACACTGAGTTTTTATTGCAAAGCCACAGTGTAATGGAGCACATCTTTTAAATGGTGTTAAAAAAACCCCTACTCCTCAAAATAAAAATATGGACAGTCTACATAAGAAAAAGCTAATTTTGCCTCTTTATTGATTAATATTCCAAGACTATGTGACATAGTTATAAGTTTGTTTTTGTGTGGTGATGCTGAAATCCTCACTGGGTTTTTTTTATCACTTATGTTTGCATAGTCAAACATAGAGTCTTTACAATAACAAAATCTTTTTTAAAATGTGTGCCCTAAGTGTATTTTTAAACTATAAAAACAAGTACATCAGCTCAGACCAAAGAATGTATGGCAGGTAATCAACGGGTGGTGAAGGTTCAATGAAAGTCTCCTGTGCTTGGTGTGACAAACTGCTGAAGTGCATGTGCCATCATATATTTCACATAACAAAAAGATGAGGCACTTTGGATCATCATGTCTACAGTGAAACATTACTCTTGAAAAATACATTCTGAGCTCAAGAACTACCTTTGCAGCTTATTAACTTCTATAGTAATTTTCCCCTCATCCTTCTTGTAGAGGATATTAATTAAGTTACTGCCTAAAGAGACAGATACTTTGCAAAAGGATATATAGATTCATATGTATTTGAACATCCTCTTTGAGCCATAACATCTGCTGAGGCTTTGTAGCATCCCAATACTATTATCAGGGGTTACATTCAATCAGGTATCTCACTATCTCAGTCAGTGATTATTTATTTTTGGTTTCAGAGACTTTGTTCTAAGATGGTTGAAATTCTAAAATCAACAGTGCAAACGAGTAGCTAAGAACAATAAAAATTTCCTTTCTGTCATAACTCAAAAATGTTTCCACTGGCATTCATTATTTTCAATTGTAAAGGGGTTTGGTATGTAGCCTTTCCAATTCTTCATGAAACTAGATAATATTTACTTATTCCAGATGTTGCATGCTATTAAAAATCAGAAACAAAGCAACATTATGAGATTATTATTTTATTTCTGCAACATCTTGCACTGGGTATTATGTTTGCCTCTCTCCGTTTCAAATAATGGTATTGGTTCTCTTCTATCAGATCATGTTGTAAGCCACTACTCTAATAATCATGTAGTTTTTTTATTATAACTACTGTCATAATTTAGAGTTAGTGCATGACCAAGATTCTGACTCGACACAAAGGCATATGTAAGAGGTGATAAACTGCACACAAACAGGAGAAAATCTATTAACATTGCAAAGGTTTTTGAGGTCTATCTTCAAATGGCAGTGTTGTAGAACACATTCTTTGATGCTACGACACATCTAGGTTTTTTTTCCCTATATGACCACTCCTCCAGGCCTCCATCATGACAGATCTCTTAGGTTTCAGAGCTGCAAAGCTTGACCCTAGTGGAAAGGTGAGGTTGCACATGGTTTGGCTACTGTTGAACAAATCCCTCCTGTCACTAATTGGCTTAGTTCTCCCAGGTAGTTCAGTTCACAGTGCTCAGCATTGTTCTAAGTTGTCCAGAAGAATTTACCAAGAAATACATTGAGTGCATGTGCTGTATCTTCATTCTAGGGAAGAAATTTCAGAGTCTCATCAGGTATTTTTTTCGTTTCCTATGGTTTTCCCCCAATCAATTTTCTTTGGTTGCAATCATTATGTGTTGTATCCACCGCTTTGAAGAACAATCAGAGGAAAGGGAATCTTGTTGTATGTTGTTATTTAAAAATCCTATCTTTTATAAATATGAAACACTTTAAGTGAACTTCCACAGGTATTGTTGGCTTTTGCTATTGTTCTCAGCCTAATGTAATCTAAAATAGCAGCAGTTCCTTGATCTCTTCTCATTGTAATCTGCTCTTCTGCCCAATTGCTCTCACCATTAAGGCTATTTTTCTAATAGCAAGTTTAAATGTTTCCTCTCTTAGTTTCAGGCCATTGCTCCTTATTCTACCAGAAAGTATTTATATTGTGAGATCATTTCTCCCTTGAGTCTCTGTGTTTTCTAGGCTGTATAAATATCAGAAGCGACCACACTGCAGGGTATCACTGTGTGTGCTGTGGTACACCAGTCCTCTAGGTGGTTAGTATCATGCAGGGTGCAACACATGCTCCAAGGCAAGCACTGTAAGTGTTCCTAGGTTTTTCAGGCTCTTGCTCTCACTGAGTCCTCATAAATGCTTGCACTTAGAGGAACAGAATTATTTTCATGCTTATCAGGAAAAAAAATAAAAAGGATTAATTCCCTTTCAAAATTGCACAAAAAATAAAAAACCCAAACAAACCAACCAAAATCTCAGCCTTTCTCTATTAGTCTAATAAAGCAAGACAAAAATGGCATCATCGTTTGACCTCCAAATTCCCAGTCTCAGTGCAGCTCTATACACTTTATGATGCACTGAACACAGACGTTTTTTTTCTTAAAACTCCTGACTTAGCTAATGTCAGGCAACTCTATTTGACTCTCCACATCTCTTCTTCCCATGCCAACCTTCACGTCTGACACACTAGTTTTAGTCTCCCAGGTTATGTGGGTGGAATGGCCTGCTCTGTCCTGCCTCTGAATTCATTACTAAGTCTCAGACATCCTTTCTGTCCTCAGTCTGATTGCCAGACTCCCCTATTCTCTCAGTCAGAGCCTTCCCCAAGGCCCAACAGTCTAACTTTTCAGATCTTTACCCTATTTCATTTTGTCTTTACCATTCTAATCTAGGACTTGTTCTTTCTCCCTCTTATGCTACTCAGGCATATTTTTTCCTTTGTACATGAGAAGGGCATGAAAGGGAAAGAGGAGATGTGCCTGATCTCATTTTTGGTACCAAAGGATCCAGGAACAATATCTGTAAAAAGCTAGAGCACATTCACTGTAAACATGCCCTTTCACAAAGGCAGCAACCAGCCTGACAACTCTGTGAAGAGCACGTGAAGATAGACATTTTCTAAAGATTTGTAATGGGGCCATATCTGGGCAGTTAATGTGCAATAATGCCAAAAGAAACATCTCTGAAAGAAAATGCTGCAATGCCACATCAAGCCTCAAATCTCTGTTCCCAGCCATGAGAGCATAAAGACATCTTAGTGAAAGAATCCTACTCACAGTTAATACAGTCAAAGTGATATGTTTTCCCTAATCTCATTTTTAGAAACAACAGAAGTGTCTTTGCAGTGAACAAGCAAAAAAAATCCCACCTCCTCACAATTCTCCATGGTGAAAATCTTTGATTCAAAGTTCAGCAAAATTGTGCACAACTGATAGTAAAATCTTTATACCACAGGGAGAGACCATCCTTCACTAGAGACTAACTAAAAGAATTCTGTAATATTCTCATAAATTTTAGGGCCCAATTATTCTTATGTATCATCCCATATTCTCTATAATTATGGAACCAATGTATTTTTGCTTATATAATTATATCCTATGTAATTATATAGATTATTCTATACAATCTTTGGCTGTTTTCTAGGTTTCCTATCATGTTTATTTATACAGAAAGGAAATAGCAGCAATGGTAATCCATAAAGTTAAAGATTTTAATATGCTGTTTTCTGAAACAAGTTTTTTCTTAAAAATTATTTCCCAGCTAACTCTCCCCTAGATCACATCACTTAATTGCTCATTACTCTGTGCTTGAAGTTACATCCACATGTACTGAATGAGGCAATCTTTCAGCGTGCCTGCAAAGCAGACCATCATGGATATTTTTATTTCATCCTCTCTTACATCCTCTGTGTTCTTTGCATTTCTGGAGGTGAGTAGGATCTCTCTCAGTTTGAAAGCTGATTTGAGGGGCATCAGACATGTTCAGATGTCCACGGTCTTTAATTTTGTGCTTCATCCATAACAGAATATACTTAATCTGAAGAGAATTTTCTCCCAATTCACTTCCTTTCTCAGTAAGTCACTGGGTGCTACATGGGTGGATAAAAAGCTTTGTTTTTCACGAGGAGGAGCTGACTTGAGCTGTAATCTGGTACTCAGTTGAGTTACATCCCAGTTACTTAGAAATTAGTCTAATCCTTTTCTTCCCTAACACACAGTTCATGGATTAGACAGAAGCATCTGTTTACATTCAACACACACAGATTTATCAGGTCAGAGTAAAAGAGGAAAAGGAAGAATATCAAATTCACTGTACCAGACAACTGAGGTACTTTCATCACCTAACATTTGGCAGCGTGCAATGGGCAGATGAGCTGTATAAACCTCAACATACATAAATGACTGCACCCTAATTGGTGTGTAAAGTACGTATGTATGCTCTTGAACTTCCTTCAACATCTTGCAGAAGGCATATCAGGTTCTCATCTTCCTTCTTCCAGAAGCAAATCCTCCTACCTCAGCTTCAGTTTCCAGGAGATTGCTCAGGCACCAGACTGCTGAACCATCAATCTGAACACAGAAGGAAAAGTCCTTGTTCCCAGCAGAGCTTGATTTCATTTACAGATGAAGTGCTGCTTCCCTTGACTTCCTTGGGGCAGCTTTACTTCCTTCCCAATTTTACTATCTTTGGCAAAAAAACTCTCTCTCACAGCAGATGTTTATGGATTTGTGCTAATGACCCCCTTGGCAGCTTTCTGCAGCCTTGGAAATTGTCAGCAAGGAACCATTGAAGTCCTGGCCAAAAATCGGATGATTGGATAGCAAACATTTAGATATAGAATAAGATTGTTGGAGGCAAAAAAAAAAAAAGAATACCCAGATTCAGAAGTTCAAAGATGCCAAGCAGCAATCACCTGCCCAGCCTGACCATCAGCAGCATAGATCAGGAAGCACCTGTGCTGGAGGAACTGTCAGGAAGCAGAGTCCTGACAACTGGGATACTAATCAACACTGGTTTACAGACATCCAGTGCCTTCATCCACCTGCGCCTTCTAAGTTTTTCATACTTTTCTGAACTGGTCATAGGTCCAAAGAACTGATGAAGATGAGGATCACAGGTCCAGTCCTTTCAAAGCTGTTACATGAAGCAGATGTAAGTTTGTATTCAATAGACATTTGAAGTCAATCTGGCTTAGTTAATATTTGACTAGAAATTAAAGCTTGAGATTCATGAGAGACCATGAGAATTTTGGCTGAAACACAGGAAGTAGTCAGTAGGATTGAGTCTAGCCATTGGAGAATATTGTCTCTTTAAAGAAAGCTAATATTTGTTTTACTGAATCCATGTTTCTCTTCAGTCCTTTATCTCCTCCTGAATGTATATATTATAAAATATGTGAATAATTAGTGATAATGGTATGGTCTTTGGGTGAGGGAATATTGTTTTTTTCCCTAGGTTTATAATTAAATAAGGGCCTAACCCAATGAAAAACACGTAGGAGTATTGTAAACAGTTAACCTGTCTTTGTCTTCCCTAATTAAAAATTAATACCTTGAAACCCCTTGTTAAAAACAATGTTTGAGTGTTGCAGCATTGTAATTGTGTAATGGTCTATGCTGTTACTCTCCAATAGTTCATTAAAACAATTTAAAAACCCCCACCACTTTCCCCTTCCTAAGCAGCAAAAGAAGAAGCTCTGAATTCTTCGCTGCAAAACTAGCTGTGGTGGTTTAGGTTATTGTCACCTAGCACTTCCCACAGCTACATCTCACCTTCAGTCCTTTGCATAAAACACACATAGCAAAAACTGCACATATGTAATACTCTGTATACATAATACTGGATGAGGAAAAAGCCTCTCCAGCCATCACCTTGTGGACGATTCACTTTCCTAAAAACAGAGAAGCAGTGCCTAACACTGCCAAGACCTCTGCATGGGCCCAGCAAACATGATATAGGACTAGAAAAGGTCTCAACCCTGCTGAAGTGGTGGGCCGAGGGCATCAGGTGAGATACCTGAGGGAATCTCAGATGGCACTAAATTCATATGTATGGGAGACAGGATCAAGCCTCTCATGTCCCAGTAAAGTGCCACTTCTTGTCATCTTGGCCAGAAGTATGAATCAAAGCAAGCATGTTCACTATTTCTTGGACTGATCACAGCCAGATCAGGTTTTTCCATCTGGTGTCATTAGGTGCCAGCATTCAAAAAAAACTTATCATGACTTCAATCCATTATTTAACATTTCTTGACTCTTCTTGCTCTTCTTAGTTTAGACAATACTACTATGTGTAAGGGAGTAGGCAGACTGCTGTGTGATGCTCTTACTCAAGAGATGACTAGAGGAATTAGACAAAACTTTTCTCAGACTATTTGGAACCTAGCTGTATCATGCAGCTTTGACCCTCACAAACTACAGGTTTTGTCCCCGAGCAACTGTTGGTTCATATACATTTTAATTATTGATGGAGTTTCTTTGATCTGAAAAGTCAACCTGTTGGGTTTTTTTCTTGCCTTTAGTAGGATTTTAAAGGATTTCTGCCAATCTAGCCATGTCAATATAAGAAACCAAAAACCAAAAACCAAAACCAGAAATTTTCTTTCAGTGTTTACTGACCTATGACAGCTGGACTTGGAATTCCCTGTTTCTCCCTAAGTAAATTCCTATTGCAAAGAAACATTTTGACAGGAAAAATACCCACATTAGAGATGAATGGTTATCTGTGAACATACAAGCTTGCAAAAAGAAAACTGTCAAATTATTCATCAACTTACAGAACAGAGTAGGTAACTGAATATGGTTTTCTCTAATTCCCTAGTGGACTTTTAAGAAAAGATCTGTTTAGCATATAATGCATATAAGTAGTTGTTATTTAAGCAATCTGCATAAATTAGTTGTAAGGTAGCTAGAGAAAGAATAGGACTTTTCTGCAGTGCCAAATTGTTTCCAACGAACAACCTGCACAACAAAAACTGCAATAATACATGAAAGTAATATTTTAACTGCATAGATTAGATTAATTTCACAAAATTTTAGGTTTATGCAAATTCTACTTACCACTTTGAATAGATTTATATTACCATGGAAAAGCATTACAGAAAGATATAGTTCTTGAGAAGTGTAATGACATGTAGGGACCAAACACCAGAATACAAGAATAAAAATAGAGTTTGATAGAGGACGGTATGCTTTCTATTCAAATGATAAAGAGTTCCCGTAAGAACTGCATGAGCTACTGAAATATTACTGACACCTTACAGGAGTTTCAGCTACATATGTGGCCAGCAATGCCAAGGATTTGCATATATCTAGAGCTCTTCACACACTGTGGGTCATTTATCACCTCAGGGCAGGATTGTAAATCCCCTACTGTAGATGCCTTTGTTCATCCAGTTGAGCCAAGACCACAGAGGTGCCAAACATCAGTGGTTGCACCCAATTAGTACCTGTTTCTCACCACTGAAGCTGAGCTGATATACAGCTGTTTACACCCTGTACTCCGAGATTTAAGCAAAATATGTCCTATGCTGTTCTACAGCTTTCATGTGTGGTTTCCTGAGGAGAAGGAAGTAATGGGAACACACCCGATTCATGGTTCTGCTCCTACTGCTGGGCTGCTCCTCTGTTACTTTTCCTTGGTTTATGTGAAGGAGTCGTTACTCTCAGCAATGTTACCATTGGATCCACGGGAAAACACCTCAAAAGTTGAATAACTGAAATGGATCCTGATTCCATGCAGAGTCACCTAAATAAAGTGTGATTCTCTATTATGCTAAACACCAATGGTTCCATGTGCCTCCAGAAGAATGCTGAAACATCCAGCTGTGGAAGTTTTGTCCTACATCCTTCTGGTCTGTGGAATCAGGAAACATAGTTTTGCGACTTATTTATAATGCTTAATTCTCTAATTACATCATCTCTATTTCAAGAAATGGATAGCTACACCACATACATCCACTTTTACTAAAAGAAAGCTGTTGGCACTATCATTTTAATAAGTTTGGATCTCAGAAAAAGAATCTGCCTTCTTTTCTTTTTTTTTTCCAAATTATACTGAAGGTTGTTAGATTGTAATATTCTGACAGCCTCTGAGCCTTCCCCAGCAGTTCTAGTTGATTTTCCCCATTGACTTCAGTGGGAGTTTTGGGCTTTTCTAAATTAACTGTAAACATTCAGGAAAAAGACCTTGACATCCTTGTGTGTGGCTCAAATGAAGCCATCTGCTCAATGTGCAGCCATAAGTTAAAAATGAACATAAAACCGCCACAAACAAAACCATAGTGTTTCAGAAAGTATTAAGAGGTGGAATAGAAGACAGTTTCTAGAAGGCATTTATCATATGATGCTACAAATTAATAGCTGCCCTTCAGTTTTGATGCTGCTTACTATCTGTCTCACTTCTCACAAAACAGGGCAAACATACAATAAACTGGAAGGACTTATGGGCAGGTGATCAGATGCCAGGAAATAATTCCACATGGGGAGAGATTAGGTCTGTTTATGAGGCAGATGAATAAGAGGTGACATGATATAATTATCATAATAGCATTATAGTGTAAATCCTAGCAGTCAGTTGCTCCTCATCACTAAGCTGCAATACAATATTGAGGAGACTCTCAATGAAATAAAGAGAGAACAGTTAAGATGACCAGCCTTTACCCTGTGCTAATTCCTTTGGCAGCTACCTCAGAAGGTTTCCATATCCCTAATATAAAGTTCATATTCATGTGTAAAAAGCCTATAGTCAACTGGACTACATATACATTTCCAGGTGCACATAAGCATATCCGATCAAAAAAGAAAAAGGCTGCACACAGCAATTATGATTGGAATATATGGTTTAAGAGGTCTTGCTTCTTAATTTGCTTGCTGAAGTCTGTCTCAGGTAACTAAAATTCAGCCATGACATGATGATAGAAGTGACTTCCAGAGCATGTATTTTTTCCTTCTTTTCATCTCTGAATGATGGTATGCATTTATTTTTCCTCTGAACCTTATTTTAGGAATTAAATAAATGTATCACATAAAGAAATATAACTACTGTGGTATAGGATGTTTTAATTCCACATTTTGCTTCTCCATCATTAAGTGTTCTGAGAGGATCTTTTTTTATTTATTCATTTCTGCATGCCTGAAAATACAGAAATCTCACTTTCACTGACCCTGTGTAAACATGCTTGCTTCATCAGGAGTTAAAATGTGTCCATATGCCTCTTGCCTTGTACCCAAAGTCTGGCTCAGTAGTGAACCGCACAAGGAGAAAACAAATATATTGAAAGATCTGTTTCACAGCCATGAACATCTGTCTCCTCTTCAAAAGTAACATAGTGTAATCTGGATATATACTCCCAGAGTGGAACTTTGGTAATTCAGATTAGAAGCAATTCTTGATGTTTTAAGGAGCCTCTTTATTACAAAAACAATTACACAACCCACCAGCACAGTACACAGGAAGGGAGAAGTAGAAGTTTATTTAGCAAGAAGGCTCCTGACAGATGCCAGCACAACTGGGGCAGCTAAATTGGCTTGTATCAATAACTCTTTCAGCCAGCTTGTAAAAAATCCTTCTGAGTCTAAGCCCTCAGCTATGCCCTAAGCATATTCAGGCATACCAACCACCCCAACACTTCATGTGTGGCTTAAGTGTACTAGTTCATCCACTTTTTTCCCCAAAGCTTTATTATCTTTCATAATTGTTCCTTATTGCTTTATCTCCTGTATAGTGAGTATTGAGATCAGAAAATATTTTAATTTCAATCCTGTACCCTGTGGAATTCAGTCAGTTTTGAATAATGCATTGATGAATCTTCTCCTACCTCGGGCTGAGTTGTTCAGCACCAGCATAGATGTATCTCTGGCTTTTAATAAAAGAACTGCAAGTTTAATGTTTTTGCATGTGGACGGGAATGCCTTAAGCGTTCTGATTAGCAATAAAGTCTCTAACTTCCCTCATACTTTATTACTTAAATACTGCTTTAGAAACAGTAAGGAAAATCCCAGAACATCCCAGCCCAAGACTAATGGTCTCACTGAAATGTGTGAATACATTAAATAGTATTTTTCCTCTCTCAACAACCAAAACAAAGCTATACTTCAGGGAGGCCTCAAAACTGAGGCAGACAGAGAACACAGGACACAGAAGACACACAAAGAAGCAACTCAGTGGAGCTTTTTTTTCCTTCTTTCCTCTCATACAGGATCAAGGCATGGAGAGTGGAGAGAGCTGACCTGCTTCTCTCTGCCATCAATGGGTGGGCTCCTGTGATTTTGCCAGCTCAGTGGCTCTAAGACAAAAGTAGGAGGAAGTGAAGGAAGACTGTTTGGCAGCCCACAGTTATGTGGAAGTGGACACAGAAAAAAAAGAGTGAGAGAGGGCAAGAGTGAGAGAGGGCTGCATGGAGACAAAGAGGAAACACTGAAACCGTCTAGAGTAGGTAAAAGGGAGCAAATAATAGCCACAAAAATGAAGAAGAAAAAAGCCTGATTAGGAAAGAAGGAAAATAATAATTGAAGCACAGTTGTGTTTATATTTTCAGTAATGTTTAGATGTAATGTGAGTCAAACAAAAGCAGAAAAGTCTGACCATGGGTAAATATAGACAAGTCTAAAAATGAAGTAAATAATTACAGTTCAAAACCAAGCACATAGAAAATGCAATAGCAGAATAATTACAATGCTTTTGGCTATTTTCTCTGAGCAGAACTGCTGTTTTATTGTCAGTCAGGATAACTTCAGAAATGGAAACTCTTTTCTCCACATCACAATAATTAGATGCATTTATTTCTTGAATGAGCAAAGACCTTGTGATTTAGAAAAAAATAGCAAAGAAGTAAATGAGACTCATAAGGAGTACAACCTAATGTACTTCACTTGGCACATATTTTAAATTTGAAACCAACATGTTTACATTTTAAAAACTACCTCTATGCAAGGATCTCATTCCAGTTTGCAGCTCTGTCACGATTTAAAGAGAATTCAACCTGTTTGGGACAAAAAAAAAAGATGATACAAGAAGTAGTTCTGATGATTAATCAAGTCATTGACTCCCCTTGAAGAAAACACAAAAGGAAGGCCACAAGTATGTGGAAAGATAGATACTGAGCCCCTCTATTTTTCCACAAAAACAAGTAGCACAGTGTTCTGAGATGACAGCCTAGCTTAAAATCGGGTCCTATTCTTTGCTGGCTTTCTTGTAAGTGACAAGATCTTAGTTGTACTTTTTGATGCAATTGCATCTTTAAGATGCATGGAGAGGAATTTTGTGACTCTAGTGGACTTTAGTGAGGCATTTTTTGGCTGAGGCAGTTCAGTACCAACTTATGAGCATGTGTCTGGATCATGAATCTCTCTCTGAAGATCTTGGTTTTGGTCCTTCTTCCAGGTATTGAAAATTCAAACCCTGAGTTTAACTGCAAATAGTACCATGCAGTGCTGCAAACAGTGCACAAACATATCTCACTCCGTTGTTACATTTTCAGCGCAACTGGTTATCTCACAAAGTCTGCCTGTAGTCAAACTGTGCAAGGCCTTGCAAGTTAGGGTTTTGACCTTTGGGGAATGAATTTGGAAAGAGAAACTTGATTTCAAGCCAACTGAAATGTTAAAATCATCTGAAAGATTAGATCCATTGCCCTGAAGTGAATAATAATAAAAAAATAAAGAAAATTTTTAAACATCAGTTTTTCAGGATCTCTGAAAGCTTCTCATATGGAAGTGTGTAAATTAAAATTGCACATATTGTTTCATTTAGAATAAACTAAAAAATTTAAAGTGAAATCTCAGCTGTTTTAGCTCTTCTTTGCTTATGTAAAATGGTCAGCTATATGAAAGGAAAAAGAATTGCCAATAAAAAGAAAACATCACAGCTATTACCTGAGACTTCTGCACTCTGCAAGGTAGTTAATAGCCAAACAAAAAAAGTAAAATTTAACAAATATTATTTTGTGTGGTAGTTTAATAATATTTGAAGGTAAGTAGCATTGAATAATGCAGAGAATGTTGCAAAACAAAAGACACTTCAACCTTTGAAGGGAAATGAAATGAGAAAAAGAGTGCTAGGGTCAATATGGAACAATGGGAACCAAATAATGATAATTCCTAAAACTAAAAATGAAGAGTATTAGACAAATAAAATCTGCACTGACCAGGAGCTGAAAAGTCT
>VXBQ01005948.1:90301-110301 GCA_013400175.1 Phainopepla nitens
AGACTGTGATCCTTTTGGCAATTAAAAGTATGAAAGTCTCAATGTTCTAGCCCAACTGAAAGTCCTTAATGATTGAGGTACCTATGACTGAGCATTAAATTTTTCTATATTACTGATGTCATTACCATCTCTACTGCTGCCACAGGACAAGGAAAGGAAAGGAAAGGAAAGGAAAGGAAAGGAAAGGAAAGGAAAGGAAAGGAAAGGAAAGGAAAGGAAAGGAAAGGAAAGGAAAGGAAAGGAAAGGAAAAGGAAAGGAAAGGAAAGGAAAGGAAGGAAAGGAAAGGAAAGGAAAGGACATTCCTGGCTGGTTTTGCACTTGTGTTGGAAATAGCTTTTTTATAGTAGCCCAGCAAATTTGTTTCAGACAGATGGAACAGCACTCAGACAAAAAATGACTTATATGGTCATATGGATACATATATACGTTACATACAAATCTATTTTTTAGATCTTAAAAGTTGACTGATGGCTCTTAGTCCAGGATCTGTATCCTTCTCTAAATGTTTAGGCACAGTCCCATTTTAAGAGTGCTGTGAAGGCCAACAGTGGGACTCAGAGCTGTTGGAGCTACACCTAAACTCCGTTTGCTTCCACACACCCTCCTCACCTTGCAGTCCTCTCCACCTATCTCACGCCAGCAGCCACACAGATGAGAGATAGAAAAGTCCCTTGACAGCTAGGTTGTCCCTCTTGCACATGCACAGGATTAGCCTCCCTGCCAATTTAGCTATTATCTTTCTAATCCTCCTTTTTGAATAATCTCCTTCATGCCATGTATCTAAGTCCTATCTGAGCCACCTAATCAGGCTAAAGCCATAACTGGTTCGCTCAGAAGATCCAGTGGGAAGATCTGCAACTAGAATGGATCTGGGTCTAAGGAACTGACTTCTACTGGACTAGTGTGAGTGGAGCCAAGGGAATTAGATATTCCAGTATAAAAGCAGGTATGAGGTTTGAATATAGTGTCAGAACTTAGGAGAATGTGAGTTGGCAGACAAGGATTAGGGAGAGATGTGTCAGGTAAATGCAGACAAGGCAGGAATGATATCTATGGGGAGGTTGAGGAGTAGAAGGCCAGCAAAGCAGGAGAAAAGTGAGAGGTGGGCTTAAACTATTAACATTCACATTAGCATTAAAATTATAGTATTAAATCCACAATGAGATCAGAGACTAAATGGACAAATCCTCCTTTTACCTTATTTTCATGTGCTTTAGCTTTATATTGTTAAATTATTAGAGTGCATTTGGTGCTGAAAGCAGGCAGTACTTATGGGTGATCACCTGCCCTGAGCTCCTGATGGATGCTGCTCTTGGTATTTTTGATCCAAGCACATACGCCCAAATATATGTTGAGGCCTTTCAATGGGCCTCTAAAGAAAACCTTAGGCTTTACTTCATTTCAGATGCTGGAAAAGTCCAATGAGCTTGTGAGACACCTATTTCAGCACACCTGCCTTCCCGTGAGAACTCAGCAGCACAATAGTTTGCCCCCTCTCCTATCAAGATAGTAAATCAGTAAAATTTCCTCGTATCTTGGGACATCTCTGGGACTCCTTATGTTTCTAAGCACACAAGTTATTTCTGAGAACAGAGTGCAGCCCTTTGCACTCCTTTGACCACATTCTGACAGCTAAAGTCCAGCAGTGTACATGAACAAGCTAGATTTTTGTTACATAAAATAAAGGCTGCCATACTTTTTATTGGACTAGGATATCAGGTTCCTAAGAGAAGTTATAATAGAATCAAGTTACAATGTCAGTGTGATAAAAAGTATCACATCATTGCTCTGTCCTTTTTACCTTATTCATTCACAGATTGAAGTTTCCTGGATTTCTGTCAAAAGAATTAGTCTTTTAAGAATAGAGAAGACCAATGTCATCTTTATACAGTTTGGGAATTCATCTTGAGTGGCCCAGAGATTAACAATATCAGTGATAATTGAGTCAAAGGCATCTATGGAGTACACTAACCACAAAATAGACCATGGAACAAAAGATGGGTAATTCAACAGTGCACAACTGCTGAATAATCATTTTAACCTTACCAAGGGTCAGGATGGCAAATAAAATAAATAAAAAATGAATGAATTTAAAGAAGGGATGAGGGAAAGAACAATAATGTACTCAGAGTGAACCAGGTGGTTTTGAAGAAAAATGTGTGCAGAACAGAAATTGTACAGCTGTTAACAGGAAGGAAAAATCAATTTTACACTACATAAAGGGATACATTTACATCATTATGATTATGCTGGGAAAGGATTAGAATTTCACTTTCCTCAAAGCATTCTTGCAATGTGTCATATGATTCTTCCTTATCTGATGATCATGATGATGCATAAAGAATAGCACCTCTCAAGCATCACTTTATTCAGTAACAGACCACCTTGTGTCCCTGAGCTCCCTGACTGCCAGATCTCATGGCTTTGTTTTCCATAGGTAAATTTAATTAAACCAGCAGAAGTGGAGTTATAATGGTTCACAAGATGTGGTAGTAACTAAAGGGGGAAAAAAGGGTGGGGGAGGAGAGCTGAAAATGTGCACATATTCAGGAGATCAGTAGCAATCCTAAAAGTGGCATAAGCAAGTGGCTTAAGCTAGTGGCATAAGCAAGAGATATAGAAGAAAGCAAAACCGAGACAGCTGAATTCAGATGTTAATGGTGTAGGAAAACACGAGTCATCATTGTAGAGAATACAGGTGTTTCAGAAATGGGGTAGTTAAACAGTTATTTGCTCTTTCTTTAAATACGTTTTTAAAATCTATCATACAGGTACAAAATACGATTGCACATGTGCAAGAACAGGATTGACCAATGCCCATAATTGAATCCATTTCTTTTGTCCAGAATGAATATTTTCATTTCATCCAATTTCAACCTTTTTAAAATTCCCACTACTCCATCCAGCACGGAGTAAGAGCAATGTGAATTATGCCTCTAAAGCAAACTAATCCAGACCCAGGGAGACTTAGAGGTGACAGGTATGAGCTTCTGCCAACATCCTGCTCTCCCCTTCTCAACTATGTATGTGATCACTATTTTAAATTGTATTTGGCACCATATAAAAGCAAATGCAAATATGAGCTCAGTTACAGTTCATTCTGCATGGGAAGAAGATCTATAGGAGTGGAAAGCCTTGCTCTCCATCAGTGATATTTCCTGATTAGTTTCAAACAATTTCAGAAAGTCGGAAATCAGCCTGGAGGCAGTTAACTGCAATGAGCTGTGTGTTGGAAGAAATGCCTTCACCTCCTGCCCAAGCATGGGCTGCGCCAGCTAGTGAGGATAGACATTCCTCACCATTTACTTCACTACCTCAGGTCTCCTTTGCCACCCTGTGCTCTAGGACAGATGCAAGCCTTCCTCACCATCTTCTTACTCTGCGTGTGGAGACACTTGGAACTGCAAAAGCTCAAAACAGTTCAGAAAGAGCTTCTGACTGTGTTTGTATCCTGGCTGAATGAATGAGGGAAGAGAGCATTTATTAGAGCTGGTGGTGGCCTAAGAAAGCTACCATGTTGAACATATGAAAAAAGTCATGAGGTTCTCTTTCAACTACAGCTTTGATGCAGACCTACTTCCTCTTAAGTCTTTTCCCCACCCTAGCTCAGGAAAGCTAATTTTTATTTGAATAAAAGTTTTATTTGAACAACAAGCTTTTAAGTAGAAGAATATCCTTAGAGGAGCTAGAGAGAACAAAATCAACTTCAATCAGTTCTCTGCCTACAGCAGCTTTTTAGACCATTGTCCCAGCCAGTTCACTAAGCGAGAAGCAGAAAGATCTGCTGAGTTTCCCACACCCCTATGATATTTTTTTCCATCACCCCTCAGGTGTGTCTGCTTCCAAGCCTTTCATTCAGCCTTTTGGTCTCTGAAAGATACAAACTGAGCAGATCTGCAATGGCTCTGCTGGACTCCATTGGTCTGCCCATCCTCCCTCTCTCCCTGAACCTGTTCAGCAGCGTTTCAAGAATTTTCTTCACCCAGTAAGTCCAACCAGCTTCTTCAAAGAAAATAAAGCCAAATTACAACATATCCACCAAATACACAGTCTACCATAGTTGCAGCAGTACTTGAGCCTCCAGTAGGGCTGAAAGGCCAATTTTATGGTAGCAGAACACAAGTAATGAGTCCTGAAGTGCTGATGATGATCCTAGATAAGAGCTTTGTTTAGCTGAGATCCTTTTTATATATTCAGAATGGGCCCATGGAATTTGTTACTGTTCTACTGTAACTTGCACTAGGACAACATTTATAGCAGTCATTGGAGCAATCAGAGCTTTAAAGTTTGACATTGAGGCAAAATCAGGGCTGATAATTAAAAATGAGTGACTTTTAGAGTGTGAAATACTGAAGACAAGGAATAAATTGTAGGTAAAGTTTGTCTGAAGGCATATAAGTAAAATCAAATGGTTAATGAAAAGCCTGCAGTCTATACAAAATATATATGCACTGTGTATTACCTTTGCTTTGTATTCTTTGAGGACATTATATATAAAGACATCTTTTCCTAAATGCACAACAGTTCACTTAGCTCTCTGTCACTCTTCTCCTTCCTTCCTTCCTTCCTTCCTTCCTTCCTTCCTTCCTTCCTTCTTTCCTTCCTTTTCTCATCTTCTGTTTAGTTACTTCTGTGCTGTAGTAAGGCTGCCTGCATGACTTTATGCCAGGTATTGCCTCCAGCCCTTGCTGCAACTTAAAACAACCTTCTCGGATAATTTTGGTAGCAATGTTTTAATAAGTGCCTAAAATCTCTGAATAATTCTGAAAGGAAAAAACCTGTCCTCCCAGTTCCTACATATAAACCAGAAAATAGCTAATGGAGGACTATATAATGTTGTTATACCAGCCTGGGAGAAAGATAAACTTCAGATTCAGGCACAAGCTAGTGTGAGTTTGGTTTTAGAACAGAAAATCAGCTACTAAGTGCATTGTCATTTTAGTGGCTGTGCCCTACTTATGGGTGCACATGGAAAGAAAAAAATGGAGACAAATCTACCATTTTCAGCCAAAGGTAAGAATTTAAAGGAGTACAGTATCTGACATCTTAACAAATAAAACCAGCAATGTGATGGGTGTTTGTGATTTCTCTGAATGCTTTCAGTTACAACTAGTTATTGAGTAATACATCCTGTGAACAGAACAGTACAACTTGCCAGTGTACAAAATAGCATGGACAGAAGCCAATTATAAGAATAATGATAGCAGAAGTCAAATACAAGCTGAGAAACGCTTACCTCAAGTTAATGAACTGGCATATAGATGACTTAAAAACAAAGCACAAAAAATCTATATTGAAATCCCTGGCAGAGTTTCAACTCTACTGTAATGCTCTAATGATGAAAACTATAGTACATCAACTTTAAGTGCTCAGGAGAACAGTCAAATCTCTGTCTTGCAGTGGAGAAACATGGGCTTTTTTCTGTTTTCCAATATCCCGTTAGGGTCTTGCTTTTACTGGGTCGATCAGCAATCAGATATGGTATGGCTCAAGGATCTTAACCCACTGGGCAAGTTCTAACCTTTGTAGACCATGAATGGCATATCAGCACAGATTCTAAAGCTGTGGCATGATTTCAGCAGCTGAAATCTGATTTTGGCTCTTACTTAATTATCCAAAGTTTTCCTTTGCCTCTGTGGCTCAAGACAACTGTAATAACGTAATTCATTTGAAGTATTTGAGTGAAACTTTACATTTTAACATTCTCCATAAAAATCAATGCTAAGAAATCTCTATCAATGTCTCAAGCCTCTGCTGCCTAACACCAGCAGCAGTCAAGAGGTTTGACTGGCAGCCATCTCCTCAGAAACTGCAGCAGAATGCTTAATGCCCTGGCAGGCAGAATCCCATTGCTATCACAAAACCAGGAGCTTGAAAAGCAGATGACTCAGAGGTATTGGCATAAGAATCCTTCAATTCCATATTATTTTTGTGTAGTGTTGCTAGGTTCTAGATTTTGTTTTCATTTGAATAGTCATTATAATTACTTGAAGTAGGTTTTAAATTTTGCATGAATTTTCTCTAAAAATAAACAACATTTTACAGGGCAGGCTCCTCAAAAGGAATTTGAAATGGAACTGAGAAGAGCAATCTCACTAGACTACCAGCAAACCCAAAGAAGAGGCATTTTTGCAGTGTATTATTCTCACAAAAGAATATATAATGGAGGTATGTTATTTCAAGAACATGGTAGAATGCTTAGCCTATTTAAAATGCAGCTAACTGATCTTCTTAGAATAAATATTTAAGTGTTTTAACAATGAAAATGAGAAATGCAGACCAAATGCTGAATCTAGTCTAATTCCTAATTCAAATCTGTCAAATTTTATGCATTTGAAGTTTTGAGAGTGTTTTTTTTTAAGTTACAGTTCTGAATCCAACACCCAGTTCTCAGGGTAGTGAATTGCTAAATTAAACTGTCTATTGACTTTTTTTTAGGCAAAAAGAGAAGATAAATTGATTTTTTTTTGGATGCTGCAATTCTGTAAGAATGAACATCCCCAAAGAGATTTCAAGTGGAGCCTGTTGTCTTACTAATTTGCACACCATGCTACTTTTTTCCTTGATTAAAACCTTAGTAAGGAGCTGTGCAAACCTTGGGAGTTGCTAGGCATAACTGAAGGCCAGCATGTGCCAAATATGCCACAGCACGGAGTCTTTAGTTGTCATCCAGCATACTGTGTGTAAGCAATTGGCAAGCCTCTTCTCCCTCTACCTCCCAGGACTTTTGTTATTGAATTGCTACATAGTGTATCTTAGCCTAATTGAACTCATTACTTAAGGGACTACTCTGTCTGCACAAGTACTCGGGAAATATTATTCCTGAATAACCGTGAATAACATTCTTATGCTGGAATAAGAGTGGGCTAGATAACATACCTAGATAAAATAAGGAATAAACAGGTGCTAAAAGATGTTCTGGCAGCTTCACTGAATCCGGAGAGCCCCCCTGGAAAACCTGCAAGGAGCGATTCACTTTTTTCACATAAGAACTGGTGGAAGAAGCCCAGCTTCCCAGGAGCATGAGCTGTGACCTATGAAATCACATAATATGAGTCAAATTCCTAATGGCAAGAGAGAAAGATGCTGAACAGAGTGGTCTGTTATAATCCTTTCCAGTTAATTCAAAAATACAGCTACATAAAAGCAGGATAGAAAATGACTCCACCTAAAAGTGCGTTTTGCTCCTCAGGAAAGAAATTTTTGTCCTCATAGGCTTTAATGGTCTCCTTGAGCTGACCAGGACCAGGGCAGGCAGCCAGGAACTGCCCTATCAGTCTGCTACATATTGACAGGGAGCTTTGACACAGGCTGGGACACACACTGCCATTCAATATCCAGGCAAGATCTGGGGGTAAGGGCCAATCTCAATATTCCCTTTGGATGTAACTGTCCTCTTCCAAGAGAGTGAAAGAGTTTGAAATTATATGGATGCCACTTCTGCTAAGATAGGTGGCCTCAAGAAGGGGAATTGGTCTGAGACATACTGAAGTATAGATATACTTTGCTTATCCCATGCTAGTTCCAGTATGTACTGTGATTTATACCACAAAAAGTGCACTGAAAATTTTATGGTTTAAGAGAAGAGACAAGTGTCTTGCTGTGAAGAAAAATAGATGATACAGTCACTACAGCCTTTGGATTTTGCCCGTACCAGTGTAAATCAGGAGTGATTCTGTAGAAATTAGGATATCTGTGCCCAGTAAAAAAGATGAGTCCATTTACGGCTGCACTTATCAGGATGTGCTAAGGGTCATTCTCATTCCTCTTTTGGAGCCCTATGGTAAGTTTTAGAAGTAATAAATTATTCCTTTTTTTTCTAAGACTGTGAAGTAGGGGTTAACTGAAAATCTAATTGAGACTTCATACACACTAACATTGACTAGATGACATTTCTGGCTTCAGGAGCTCCCCAGCCTTAACAACTGAACTTGAATAAGTGTTTCCTAAGTCTAACAAGAAGCTGAACCCAAGGACATGCTGCTTGGCTTCCCTCAGATGCTCTTGACTTCAGGTAAGTCAATCCTTGTGAAAAAAGTAAATCTCATGATTGTTAATTGCTTAGAGGTATGGTTCTGTTTCCTCAAAATGTATATTTTTAAAATCTAGTATCTTAAATTCTTATATTTTCTATTGTGTTTAATTCTGGTACTGTGCCCGTGTTTGTGCTTAACACTGCTATTGCCATGATCTGTATGTTGGTTGCTTATCATGTGGTCTGTGATCTCTTTATTTTTCTCCAATTTATTAGTAAAGATATAGAGGCAAAGCTACTTATAAAGATACTTGTGAAGAAAAGGCTACTTATTGAATTCATCTGAGCTTTAGTTCTATCTCAGCATTATATGTGAGTTGTTCCATTGAAATAATAGCAAAATTTGATTACTCCTTGCTACAATTTACTTGTTGCATAGAAAACATTAGCCACCAAATGAATGGGTTTTTGATACAGGTTTTTGGGAAACGTAATATACTGTTATTTTTCAAAAGTATGAAAAACCAAGGTCAGCCTGAAAGAGTTTCCAGACATAAAACTAAGGGTGGAACTAGTTGTATGCATAACAGGCCCAAGAGCTGAAGTTAATAAACTCGAGTGTTCGACATGTGGGTGTGCAGTAATCCCAGCTGGACAAACATTTGGACAATTTTTTAAATTCTTCAAAGTTTCAGAGTGCTGAATTTTTCTTCATTGTGCAGTATCTTCTACTCATAGTCCCAGCGAAGGAAATTAATTTGAATTAGGTGGAGACATGAGTAAGGACAATATGGCCTGGCCTCAAAATCAAAAAAGAAATCAATCTCAACATAATACAAGGACAGATATGTGTACTGGGCAAATCTCACACTACCTTAAAAGAAAACATATGAAGAATGTGGCCATGTACAGAAGACAATGAAACCAAAGAAGTGAACTTAGCAGCACTACTTTGCTGAAAAGAATTAGAGGATACATTATCACTGAGGAAACACTGGCAAACTACTTCATGCAGATAGCAGGACTTGGAGAAGAGGAAATATGTAGGCTGCAGAGGCTACCAGGTTCATTTAAGCTACCTTCTGTGAGGCTGGAATTGCAGCTATTGTAATGAATTGCATGATAACACATTGAAAAAAATTCCATTCAATGAGTAATACTGGTTGGCATGTGTCATTACATTGCCTAGGGCAAATTGTGGAGAACTGGGTTACCCAGTGTAAGGGAAAGTACTACAGAGTGGCCCAGACTGTTGCCAAATATTGTAATCGATATCACATTCAGTGACATAATATACATAAAAAACTGATCTAAGATTTAACTGAATTTTCTTTTAAGAAAATTTCAAAAGTGCACAGGGAAATGGATTCTGTTGCCCATTAGATGCATTAGCCAATGTCTTAGTATAAAGCCCTTTGGTTTTAGTAAGCCTGTTTGAAATGAGATAATGGCAGACTAAAACCTAGGTGAAGGACTAAATTCTAACTGTGAAGTTATCTAGAAGACTATGTTGGGAAGAGTCATTCAATAGAAAATGGGCAGAAAAAAGGCGGGTCCCAATCAAGTTCTGCTCGCAAAACTCTTGTCTGAAAATGTATGTTACCCTTTTTAAGGTATCTGCTCATAACTGTTCTTACAAAAAATGTTTAAAAAAGCAAAACCCAAACCAATCCTCCCATGTCAAGCACATTATTGAGAGTATAAAGTGATAGAAACCTCCTGAAGGCCCCATCCTTTTATGTGCCCATTTTATTCTCCAAGGAAGACGACAACCTACGATGTGTTGGCTGGTAACCAACGTTGCCATCACATTGGGGTGATGGAGAGATGTCAGTAATACCCAGAAGGAAAAGAAAAAGACATATTCTTTAGACAGATTCATCCACTGTTGCTCATAGGTGTACTCCATGATGTGCCGGAGTGAAATCAGTGAGACTAACTTCACTGATGACAATTCAATCAAAACTAAACTGAAACCTTTCCTCACAATCAAATAGAAAAGCCAAGACTATCAATAGAATTAATTGAGCTGATATATTTAGCACATGACCAGATGCTAAAGAGGCTGCTTAACACAGTATTGTAAATCAGATACCTGTAAAAAAATTACTAACTATAGTTTGCCAGTCTGGGAAAGAAATTTCTTTCTGTTCAGCATCCAAATGATAGCAAGCATTACCTTTGGAATTATTTATTCATTTTAACATACTTATATACAGTGATCTCATTCTGATATAGTAGTTTACTTCAACATAATCTAACTATAAAGACTTCTATGACTTACTGAAGATTTTTTAATACATTTGAGACTTAGACATTTTCCTTACAAGCCTTCATAAATATGATAGCAACAATATGAGTTTTGTTGTCATGTTTTCCAGTTTTTCTACCTTTACTGGGAGCCAAGACCATTTAATGTTTAAGTTCCATCTGAAACAGGCAATTGCTTGAGCAAAATATGCCACACACAGTTTGAAATTAATCTAAGCAGCTAAAGAAATTTAAAACATCCATGTTTATAGGTATATATATTATATATTGGTGTATAATAATGTATACACACACATGTATTTTAATGTTTAGCTTTAATAGCAAAAAGTACAGTAGAATTCCACTGATGGCAAGATTTGATTGTAGAGTATTTATAGAAAATTGGTGCACTTTTTCCGAAAAATCAATACAAGCTCAAAACAAAATGTGATACCAGATAATTCTCTGCCATAGCCTAAAACTGATAATCAATTTGAACACCTAAATAATTGAATTAAACTCTATAGTAATGAAATAGGCATTTGATACTGAAATATCTCCACTGAAAAATGTTACTGAGTAAAATTTTGTATCAATCCAAACTAGGTAAGTGTACAACATTTAGGATAAGGCCTCTCAGTCCTGACTGGAGCTCATAGGTACTACTGGAGTGCAAATGATAAATAAGAGTACATGTACTGTAAAGTCTCTAAAATCAGTGATTATACCAAGCACTTTCCATCTTTGAAACACTGTACAAGCTTAAAACTATTCCTCACAACACCCCTGTGAGGTAGGTACGAAAGTGTTACCCCGTCTTACTGATGGGGCAACTCATCCCAATACTACAAGGTGCTAGCTGATGCTGCAAGGGGATTCCCAGAGGGCCCAGAAGTATGTTGATCTTAAACAAAATATTAGTCAAATAAACAACTTGCCCACATCCTTAAAAATGTCTGGCACAGCCAAAAGCTGTTGGCTTTCGGATTTGTCACTTTGTCAATTGATTGAGACATTTTCCCTTTGAAAAAATAAGGTACTATACATTGGTCCTGTGACATGGAGAAACATGTATTTTCTTTTCATAAATCTGCTGATACCCTTCATATTTGCAAAGGGAGGGCATTTCCCCATGAGTGCCTACCTTGTGTAGTGGAGCTGTAGCAAGAGTCTCCCATCCTTTTACTTTTATGCATAAAAATTACAGGTTCTTTTACTCATTTATGTGAATACCCTGAATAGTCATATGATGACATCAAATTATATATTAAGGGGCACAGCCATACATTTTTTCAGATTCAGCTTTCAGGACCTCCTTTAAAACTGGGATAATCCTGTGGAATGTACTAAAATATATGCATTCTATTTTCCCTCTTTTTAAAAATAAAGTCTGGAATTCTTTTGCTTAGACATACTTTAAAATACTGTATAGCTAGTCACTGTTTTGAAAATGCTTAAAGAAAAGCAAGACATCTGAACCTGGAAGCAGTCCCTCTTGCACCAGAATAAGCCAGGAGCATCTCCACTAAAGCCGTAGAGCTTCAGTGGTGTACAAGCAGTCAGGGTGAAGTTAGGATCAGGACTTCCATCCTCCTGCCCATCTGCAGCTGCCTTCTGCCAGCAACACTAAGGAGGCTCATGCCTTCATCTGAAGGAAGGAGTGTGAATGGCATGTTTGTCAGTAAATCCTGTGAGCTATGCACATACCTGATCATATCACTGAAGACTTCATCACTCATTATGCTAGTGTTACACATAGACGTAAAAAACAGGCAGCTCTTTTGACCTCTGCAGAATTAGAGAAAAAGGAAAAAAATAAACCACAGTATCTTCCAAACGACAGAGTACATGCAGAGAAGTAAATAAAAGGCAGCACAAATACAGCACAAATGCAGCTTTAGAAAAAACAAAGTTTTTGCCAAAAGAGAAAGGAAAAAACAGGTAAAGGAACAGATAATGTATTGAGGGCTAATATATACAAAATGAAAAAAAAATGGGAAAAAAATTAAGTTATTTCAATCATTTAATTATTTCAATTGTTTAATAAATGCCCTATTTCTGATAACTCATGGGAAAAATGGGGGTGAAAAGTTTGAAAGCCTTGCTGGAACACTCCCCTTAAAAAATCATAATGGGCCATTTTTCTGATCATATATAGAGTTCCTACACGGCTATATTTTTAAACACCTGTAATTCAACAGACTTTGACCATTTTCATCTGTAGCATATTTTATTATTTTATGTCTTCATATGATAAAAAAAAAATAACCCATACATATTTAAAAATAGATACCATTCTGCTTTCATCCTTTTGGGGGGGGGGAAGGAAGGGAAAGCAGGTAATTTTCCTCTTGTGTTTTGAACAGAACCACAGCTATCAGCTCTCCTTTGCTTTTCTTCTCTTTTGCATATCATGTTTTCTCTCATCAAGACTCAGGGACGTGCATGGAGGAAGAAAAGCACAAATCTCTCATTGTTGAGTCACCTGAGGAAACTCATACCTTCTTTGGGTTCGTCTTATAAAACACAGTATCTGCATAACAAGGCCACTGAAAAATGATTAATACAGATTTTTCTCTTTTATTTATTCTTTTGTCTGTTTTAAATGCAGCAGGCATTCACCATCGGAATATAACAGCTTGGAGTTTACTCAAACATACAGCTTTTTTGCAGGAGATACTTAACCACATGCCTAACCTTAAGAATGTAAATACTTTCATTTAAATCAATGTGAAAAAATAATTTTGTTAAAGTTAGACATGCTTTGATAATTGAGGTTATTGGAAAAAAAGACAAAACAAAACCATGGGTTTAAATGTATAGGTTATGTCATTTGGAATGAACGGATGCGAGTTGTCAATTTTTTTCCTTTTTGTATTTTAGAATTTGAACTGCTCCTGATAAATTTGTTCACAAACTTTATCATGCAGTGTATAGTGAACATTAGGCAGATGTTTAAACAACCTGGAAAGGAGGTTTTTTTATTACACAGTACAGGATAAATGATCAGAAAGCAGTCAATTTGAAACAGTAGTTATTCCGAAGTCTGTTTTCTCCCCTCCAAAATATTTTTTGGGCGTCTTTTTTTTTCTACTACCTTGGGATAAATGCTCTTAAAATTTATTTTCACTGAAAAACAGATTTTAATAATTCTATCCCTTTGCACTGTTAATATAAATTAGAAAAACATTTGAATATACGGTGTCGACCTTACTCTGATTTTCAGATGCAATGATTAGAAGTCATTGACACCAATCTACCACAAGTGACCTTAGTCTCATATCTTGTTCTGTTATTAGAGTAATCAAGGAACGCAATTCAGAAATAATATTACATCCTGCATTTTATTCAATTCCATATGACAAAAATAGTAACCTAGACTAAGACATCCATTTCAATCAGTAGATGTGTCAAGCCAACAAGATTTAATAATAAAAAATATTGGATCTAGGTAACAATTCCCAGCTGTTTCAGGGAGGCTCCTAGCCCTGCATGGTATCACAGTATAAAAATAGTGTCTCTCTTCACCATGCAGAGAGGAATGGCCTAACCCTGAATACAAAAGGGGTCAGTCTTACTGTACCATCGTCAACCATCTTATGTACAACACTTTACATACTTTTTTTTTTTCCTTTTTCATTTTTTCTTCTCTATTTTTCTGTCTCTCTTTCTTTTTTTTTTTTATTTTTTTTTAAGTTATACACATCCTTTAGGGAATTGAGATAACACTACATGGTACCAAATACTAACAAAAAAAAAAAAAGTCACACCAAAAATTACACAGATAAATAAAAACATTCAATTGCTGAAATACAGCAACATTAAGCCACCTCAGTTTTCTTTTTCTTTAATGCTTAGAAACACCGCTAACCACCCACACATTGTGGCAAAAATTTCTGTTATATTGTGGAGGTGTTACAGACACATAATTTTGCTCAGATATAGATATATATTTATATCTATATATCTCTATCTCATCATTGTAGAAAATGGAGCTGTAAAGTTCATTGTTTATTTCTAATAGAAACAAACAGCTAATAAGTCTTTGAACCTCTTTTCACTCCATTTCATGATGGCAGAAATAGTCCATCCTCTTACAGTAATTGTTTCTGTTTTTTAAGAAAGATTGTCCTATTTTTCAGTCTCAACTGAGAAGACCTCACTGTGTGATTCGTTCTTCAGGGGCATAAAACTCCTTGCGCTGTTACCCAGCTACCCATAATGTCCCTCAAGCAATTCTGCTGGACGGAAGTTCAGAGTGTCAACTCCACCATGCTTGTAATGCACAAAAATGAGGTAGTACACAAAACATTTACTGTTCAAGTTTTGATTAAGCCCCAGTCTCCTCAGCATCCCCCGCTCAACTTATGAGTGGAACCATTCCCTTTGTTTACTCAGTGTAATTCCAACAATGCAATCAACGTAAAATTATATTTGATTAATCAGAGTACATTGTGCTTTGGAGCAATCTGAAAAGATAATCAGACAGTTGGAAATAAATACAGAGCATTTGTGTGTCACTACTGCTCACACTGCCCAAAAGTTCTTTTTTTGTTTCCACTACTATTAGGCAGTCAGCATCTTTCCCGTGGTTATGTGTGAAAGAGACAAAACAGATTACAGGAAAATTAAACCTACATAATGTTTTTCTTCCTCTATCCTAGACTTGTATTAATATCACACTTCTAAGATAAATGTATCAGAATTCTGTCAGGGGTGGTCACGCTTTTAAGTGGGCGCCGTAGAAAAGTTAAATGAATAATTTCCATTTAAGAAACAGCAGTCCCTGTATTTCCTAAAGATCTGACAGTTCTCTGCAATTTTCTGCTTAGTTGGTAGAGATCTCTCATTGTTTGAGCTTAAAACAAAACAAGAAACTGCAACAGGGTCCTCCTCCTTATTCCTTAAGTCAAAGTACTATTTATAAAATAGTTTACATCTTTGTTCAGTTTCAAATTATAGACAAACCTCCCTAATACAAAATACTAAAAGTGCAATAGTATAAATTAAGAATTTGCAACCACATTATACAAACATTACCTTTTTATTGTACAGCTTTGATAACACGGAGTATTTACTCACAACTCTTTATAATGTTGTGAATAATTTATGGTGCTAAGGTTTGTCTGTAACTTGTTTTCCAATCATTGAGCTAAAATCCACACTACATTTTTTTTTTTCATTTAATAGAACAACTGTCCACATAGCAGCTACAAATATTTAAATAAAAAAAGGTTTGTTACTGACAGGTACTTGCACATGAAAAGCATGCTATCTTTCCCAATAAAACTTCACAATTTTGCCTGCATTGAAAGAAACCACTTATTCATAGTAAAACAAAACTTGCTTAAAAAAAAAACAAAAGGAAAAAGAAAAAAGAAAAATCACATAGCCAGATGTATTTTGCAGTACAAAAGCTTCATTTAAGTTTGGGGCTAGTATATTGTCTGTTACCCGCATAATCTTAACATTATAAATACTACAGACAAGGATACTGTAATTATACACAGCATTGGGGTACTAAATCACTTATTTAAGATTAAGATTCCTAAAAACATAGTCCAAGTTGCTAACTAATTTGAACAAAACCAGCAAATAAGTGTGACAGAATGCTGTAATGAAGCCCCCCCTTCTCAGGTGATAGTAAGTTTTGTAAGAAGCAAAGTGAATGTAGACTAGCCTCTTTCTGTTTCTAATGAAGTTATCCCATGACTGGTTTGTTTGTTTTCTGTTAAATTAAAAAGTTTCACAGTTCTCAGTAACAGTCAAACTCACTGTTGAAAGAAGTACCATGCAGGTCTTGCAAGACAACTTTTCAGCAGCCACAAAGTTACGTATTTCTGCTTTGGGTAAAACTTTAAAGGGAACCTATGCATTTAGGTCAGGAAACTAATGCTTAGCTTCAAAAGCTGTACATGGAACAGGACAAGTGTTGTGTCGAGTAGAGGTCCAACAGTTATTCGGAATGAATGCTTTTAATTTATGCCAATCTCTTTATTATCCTCAATAAATCTGGTGAATGGACGACTGGCTCCTGTTTCAGAACTTGCTTTGTCCAGACTGACAATGGGAGGGCTGCTGCCCGTGCGAGCTTTGTCCATGCCACCGGTAAGGTTACTTAGAGGCGGGATGGCGCCTCCGCCTAGACTTACTGGGAGCTGAGGAATGCCTCCGTTCTGTATGACAGAAATCTCATTGTTCTTCATAGCAAGTCCGTTGGTGATAGCTGCAGCATATTGGTTCCAAAAATTGGGGTCAACATTCATGGCCCGAGCTGCCAAATCCTTCTGGAACATCTCAGAGAACTTGAGAGCATCGCCACCGAGCAAAGCCATGGGGTTTTCCACGGAGAGGCGTCGGCCACGGCGTGCAGGGGCGTTATTCCACATGTGAGTCCCCATGTGAACCTGCAGAGTGAACAGGGACAAGAAGCACCCCCAAGTTAGCACATTCTGGTGAGGTGTCCATCCTGAAATGCCGTTACTTACAGTAATGCTTGCTTTTAAAAAAAAATGCCTTTTAATTTCCATTGAAAAAAAACCAATTCCAGTAAAGATACAGTTCTAAGGTCCAGTCAGCCCACACACAGAAAACCCAGATCCACAGTAGTTTTTCAATGTGCATTTGCTTCTTCTCAGTGAAAACAAACAGCGCTGCAAGACTAAAGGGTACATACTTTCTTGGGTTAGACAATTTCACATGCAAGCTGGAAGTACTCACACGCTGAAGATTAGCAAGGGCATTACTCATACTAGGAGATGGGTGGTTTTTTCCTTTTTTCATCCTGTCTGTTTTCATGTTTTATCTCTTGTCAGGAGCACTGATTAATTTGCTAAATTTAGTATTTTTAAAAAGGACATTTAAAATGTCTTCCCTAGGCTGCACCCTGATTGTTAACCAAATGGCAGGAATAGGACCCGTCAGTCCTGCAGTAACCCATTGTAAATCTGGGCGAAACAGCTTTCTACTCTGCAAGGGCTGCAAATTGGAATAGAAAATAGAAACTGGGGAGGCACCCAAGGAGCTGAGCAAGCTCTGTGTTTCTGGTTTATAGCAGGGTTATTTTGCATTGACAGTCCATAAGAACTCTCAGAACATGTCCATCAGCTGACTGGGTGTGCCATCACATCTGTCAGAACTACAGCATGCCTGCATGTACACCTGGAACCAGTTTTAAAGTTCGCATCATTGCACAGCCGCTTTCCAGTCCTTATTTTCCACACAGTGGAAGCATAACGACCGCCACCGTACAGCAAGCATTTCTTTGAAGCTCCCTTCTCACCTATCTTTGGGACAAATGCTTAGCACTAAAACCTGCTGAGTTTAAGAGCAGTGCTCTTTAAGCCCCCCTCCCCAAGCCTTTACAGTTTTATGTGGCCTCTTACCTTAAGATTCCCCTTTGTGGTAAAAGCTCTACCACAGATTGTGCAACCAAACGGTTTTTCACCAGTATGGGTGCGCTCGTGTATCTGCAGTGCACTTGCTGAGGAGAAGGTCTTCCCGCACGACTGACAGTTGTGCTGCTTGGGAGTCCGGCGAGGGGGGGGTGCCAGCATAGGGGTGATCCCCGGACTCATCACTGTCTGTGGTGCAGCAGGAACCTGGATTCCAGCTGGAAGCGAGGGAACCTCACCCAAAGAGATCGGCTTGCTGTGACCATTCACTTCCATTTTGATCATGGTAGGTGCTGTACTGGTGACCAGGCTAGGAGTACTTTGGCTGGGACCTAGAGTAAAGTTGGGTTCAAATAACTGAGAAGGCAGCTCTTTTAATTTGTGCGTCAGTAAGTGCTGTTTTAAATTACCCATAGTGGAACACCCACGACTGCAGACTGTACAAACAAATGGACGTTCTTTAGTATGGCTGCGGTAGTGAATTTCCAATGCACTCTTACAAGCAAAAGGCTTGCCACAGATATTACAAACAGTACTTTTAAACTTACCACGTTCTCTGTTCAGGAACAGCAGACTAAAAGGAGCCTCCTCTTTGATGACCAGTCTTCCCGGGTTGGTGGATGTCAGATCTAATGCGCCTCCATTTTCAGTTGTGGGTGGCGGACTGTCTGGTTTTTCTGTCTTTAATTGTATTTCTTGTGGCTCTTCCTGGTTACTGAGACCGGGGGACTTTGATCTGAAGCTTTCACTATTGCTATTCACAGGAGACAGAGCTTGCATGGAGGAAGAAGACTCTGACATTGCAGGGCTGCCTGCACTCTGGCTTTCAAGATCACCAACGGCTGATGAGGAGTCATTGCTCAAATGGTCACTTTCCCCTGATCCATTTTCTATGGATTTTAAACTGGTCAGCTGCTGACAGTTCATGACAGAATCAATCATTTTCATTTGATTCTCCAGAGCAGCAATACTAGAGATCACAGAAGGTGGTGAAGAAGGACATGACCCGGAGTAAGAGATAAGGGGTTTGGATGAATCACTTGCCGTGTCCTTTAGTTCCGGGTCCTCTTCCATAGAATTTTCATCAATGTCATCATCGAAGTTGCTCAGTGTGTCAACATTCTTCTCATCATAGGAAAGCTCTGAGTCCATGGCATCCTGGAAGCCCTCTGGTAGTGGTGTGTTTGGAATTTGCCCACCCATATGCATACGAATGTGCTGCTGAAGAACAACCGCGTTTGTAAATTTCTTCTGACAAATGGGACACGAGTGCTGTACTCTAAGTGGTGGCTTTGCTCGATGAACTCCAAAATGTGTTTTTAGATTGCCTTTTGTAGTAAAGGCACGTCCACAAATTTTGCATTTAAATGGTCTTTCTCCTGTATGTGTTCTGTAATGCATCTTGAGAGCGCTCTGGCAACTAAGCACACGGTGACAAATGACGCATTGATTTGGATCTGTCATCTTCTTATCAATGTTCTCCACTAGCTGTTGTAGTTTTGAGGTTTCTGATGTTTGCATAGAGTCTAGCAGACCGCCAAATGGAAACTTTGCCTTAAACTGGTCAGACACTGCTGGAAGCACAGGGTTTGGGAGGCTTGTTGCAACACTGCTGTCTGTAACCACCGTAGGAATTGAAGATGTGGAAGCTGCAGAAACTTGCCCACCTGCAGAAAGGTCCCCGAGCCGTGTGCTCGTGGGAGGCAGAGTGCCAGGTTCTGCCTTGGTCAGAGATGAGCCACTCTGAACAGGCTGCGGGGATTCAGCAGATGCCGGAACACCCGACTCAGAAGTGTTGAGGCTTGGGGATAGAGAAGTGCATTCACTGGAGGCAGGAGAAGGCCTCTGGGGTGACCTGCTCATAGGAGTGATACTTGGAGAGTCTCCGTAACTGTTCACACCAGGTATAGTGGGGGGTAGCTGGAGCCCGATGGAAGTCGGGACGGTTGGTAAAACAGGTTTACTGTCTAACCACGTTGTGACCGGCTTTTCGGGGGGCAGCGACATCCCGTACGGGATTCCAGAGCAGGTGGGCACATTATCGAGGTATTCTGGAACAGGATAAGGGTTCATCTGAATATGAGGGTATTTCTCTTTATGCCTCTGAAAATGAACTTTCAGGTTGCCCTTTGTGGAAAAGCGGTTTCCACATATGTTACACTTAAAAGGTCTTTCGCCTGTATGCGAGCGGAGGTGAATTTGTAAAGCACTGTCACTTCCAAAGACCTTGGCACAAAATCGGCATTTATGTTTAAAAAAGGGATCCTCGGAGCTTGACTTGGGTTCAAACACTGACACATTTGGTGGCTTTCCTTTGCGGTGCTTCATAAGGGCGGACAAAGGATCGAGCGCATTAGCAGTTGCGGCAATGCTAACCAGC
>VXBQ01005948.1:115301-125320 GCA_013400175.1 Phainopepla nitens
GCTCTCAATGAAATAAATGGCTAGTTTTGTGCTGTGCTGTCTCAGGGGGACCAGGCTCCTGCCTCTACAAAGTGGGGACCTACAGCTCTATTTTGCATTTCTCCTTCCCTCAACTGCCATATCTTAAAAATAGTGAGAATACTTTTCAAATGACCGATCCAAGTTCATTAACCTCATCATCTATCTGCCTTGAAATAGTCAAGGACTCCTTTAGAAAAATATTTCAAATAATGCCAAAGAGTTGCTAGGGGTTTTCTTCCCCCCCCCGTTCAACCTCAAACTAAACATATTATGAATCTCATGACAGTATTTTCCATTTCGGATAAATTATTCTGGCTTTTTAAAAAAAGATCATATTCCTCTCAAAGTTTCACTTCCTTGGACTGGCAGGCAAGCAGGTGACACAAAAGGTATGAAAGTAAATGCTGCTTTGCCATGTACTGGCACTTTCCTGGATGGTACTTTCCTGCACAGCACGCTGAGGCTACTAAGATGCTTCACAAAATGACAGCCTGTAGTCTCAATCCAACAAATCCTACTCCAATGAGTAGCCTTTACTCACATCTGAAACAGTGCTGAATTTAATAGGATTGAAAGAGTACAAACTAGCCATGCAAACAAGCACTTCCAAGGGTAAAACAAGAAAGACTAAAAATAGCAACTGATAAATATTTTGCTGTATATACCTGTACTGGACAAATGGACATTGCCTCCGTATTTCACAAACGCAATTTCTAACATCTCTTTCAGTAGTAGTTACTGATATGAAAACACTAGGGCACTGTATTTGTTGTTGCTTTTGAAGTGTAAGTCCTCACTGATTTCAACAGGGAGTAAAGCTTAAAAGCATTCTACATGAAAGGCTGGTTTTGATTCTTTGTTAAAACTGAGTCACTTTATGAATGACAGAAATCTATACTAAAATTTAATCAGTAACTCAGAATATTAAAAATATTAAATGCTAAAATATTAAGCTACAAATTAACTTTTGTTTTTAATCACAGAATAGGTCTATTGGAGGAAAACAGAATTTTTCCATATTTATTTATACTTTATGGCTTTTTTTCATTTTCTGATGCATTACAAGAACTTAATCTTTTTTTCTTTAAATTTTCCTGAAGAGGAACAGTATTTTTTGTTATTACAGTGAGGATGTGATACAGTAAAAATTTTCAAGGACTTTGGCGGAATTAAATGAGCACTTACTTAATCTTACGGACATGGGTTGAATTTTGCGTTCTTAGTTACACAAAAGGTGTTGAATGGGAGTTTTGTCAAGCAGTCAGGATCTCAGCCACTAATAACCTCTCAGTTATTTTCTTTTTCTCATTAGCAGTCTAACTGCTAACAGACTAATCTGGAGCTGCTATGGGATGCAAGATGAACTACAGCACATCAAGCTTCCCCTGTGAAAACAGGTGAAAAATCTCGGGCACCATCTCTCTGATGGTACCCAAGGTGAGCTCCTGAGCAGGTACCAGCCCATGGAGCCACGGTGGCTCCAGCAGCGCTGGCACTTTGCACCACCGAGGTCTGGCCCTAAAATTAGCCCACAGAAATTCAAACGAAGGCATTTTGAGAAAGGCACTTTGGGGTGATGATACCTGAAGCCATTCAGGTGCTCTGGTGACTCAGCGAGGCAGGGTACAAAGGGGTTGATGCCAGGAGGCTTTGCTCTGTGCCCCTAGCTAAGTGTACCCACCAAACACTTTTCAGGCAGAAGCAAGGAGGATGATGTTGGCCTGCTTCCTCAGCACCCAAGGGGAAGAGAGATGGCTCAAAAGGTGCCGTGGGTCCTTTAGTCACCACTGGGAAATGCGCAGAGTTGAGAAAAAATTGCCACTTCTGATTGCACACACAGAGGATTTGTAAACTTGGCTTTACTAGTTCTGAATTTTTATTGCCGGCATAGATCTTTCTCCTCTGTGCGAGAGGAGAGCTTCTTGCATGATATGAAGGGAAAATACAATGAATGGGTGCTTCAAAAATGTTGCTATCTACTTTTGTGAAATAGACTGAAATTAAGCATCACATGCTAGTCAGGTTAATTCTTAAAATGTACGCTGCTTATTAAATGTCCCTTTTCTTAGGACTGACTGCTTCCAGTATGGAAAAACACCCAACCAAATACTGTGTTTAATTTTTGCTCCAAAATCTTTTAATTTTGTTCCATCTTAAACCAGTTCTAGTTCCACACAAGTAAATTACCCGAAAAGAGCCTTTTCAGTAATATTAAATAAGGACTATTACAATAAAATGATCTCTGATTTTTCAGTATTTTGTTTTTCTGTTGCTCTGTGTCATGGAATCCTCAAATTATGTGTGATTCATAATACACTTGGGTAAAATCAAGTAAGAGAATCAGTGTTTCTTTAGGCTTGCACATATTTTAAATTACTGATACCTTCCTGAAGCATTTAAGCAAAACTGCCTTGTAAAGGAATCCAACAAATGTGGGAGTAAAGTATTTTCTGCTTCTTTTTAGACTATACACAATAATACAAATGAAAGCATGAAAGAGTGTCGTATGAATTACTATTTTTTTCTATATTCAGAGCTCTATAATTGAGAATTAATATTTTCTAAATGTAGTAATTTATTTCAGGAAGATAAAAAAGCACTGAGAAGCAGTGTAGAAACTGTGAAGAAGTTTCAGAAAAATTGCATATGTTAGCATCATCTAAAGCTAAAATGTCTGCTAACTATGAAGACAGATGTAAAAAATGCTCTCATATGCAAATCAAATAATCATTTCCAAGTGCAGCTCACAGCATTTTGTATATTTAAACAGCCATTATTATAAACAAAACTCCAAGACTAGTTCACTGATACAGGACAATTATTTACACTCCTATCATCAGAACACTTATTTTTTCCCCAAGCACAGATTAAATAAAATAACAATATATACTAAAAAAAACCCCATAAATTTGTTTTAAAATTATATTAATTGGGAAACAGTAGCCTTGTAGTAATATATTGATCCTGGAGGAGAACAGTACTACTTTTTCCTTAGCTCTATCATCTCTTACAATTGACGGAGCTGTTAAAGAAAGTTTTCTTAAATTGTTAGAACACGTTTATTTTCTTGCAAATTAATTCTTTTTAACTCTTTATGATAGCTTTGAATCCCATAAAGAAAGATGAATTATCACATACTGAGCCCAAGCTGTGAAACAGGAGGAGACAAATAGAGACCCCTACTGTGTTTAACAATGTAGAAGAAATTCCAGACTCAAAAGAAAAATTTTCTGTCCTTTTTCTCAGCCCACAAAAGCTGTCAGTATGGATTTGAACAGTGGAGGGCACTCTTGCTATGCAAAACCCGGGGCTGACCTGGCACACTCGGTTTGATCTATTCAGTAGCCTGAATCTCAGAATTTGTTAAGTAACAGCCACCTGTGGCACAGGCACTAACTGTACTCTGGTTAAAACATTTGCAGTTTCTAATCTGTGCAGCGAAGCACTTCACTATACCAAACACTGGCGCCTTTCTCTGTGGACGCAGATGTGGAACAGATGCAAGCTTCACAAATTGTTTGTAATATCTGTGCAAGATATCATATTAAATAAGACCTGTGCTATGTTTTTCAAAGTTATATTAACAGCTTCTGGGTTGGCTGTTATAGCACAGGTATAATAATTTCAGGTCGGGCAGAATTCGTGTACAAATAATGCGGGTGTCTGTAGGAACTAAGTTTATTTGGAATGCATCGAGGTTTATTTGGAATGCTAAAAAAAATAATAAAATCGAGGTAAATTATTCTAACACAGCTGATATGAAAAAAAAAATAACTTGAAAAACAAATAAAACAGAAGAAAGAGGGAGAACCACAGAGATTCTTCATTGCTTTCCTTGAAAAGTGCATAAATGACTACATCTTAAACTACACAACTCTTAACACCCTGCATGAAATAATGAAGCCAATCACTTTATGAACAAGCAAGGAAGGGAGGAAAAATTTGGTTTTGGAGGTTTGCAAGACAAGGATCTGATGTGAGGACCAAATCCTGCATCTCCTAAGTATCTCAAAACTGGACTTATGAATTCTGGGCTCCTTTGGGTAAAATTACTCACAACCAGGAGTGCTTGAAAGAGCAAACCTGGAGCGGTTCAATGCCAGTTGTGCAGCACAGTCATTTTGGTCTTTCACCATTCCATACACTGCAGTATTGCCCGGGATAGCAAATCCATAAGGATCAAGACAAATTCTTTGGCTTTCATCGTTTCCAGCTTTGGGGACATTAGCGCATCAACAAATTCATAAACAAAAGCTATCGAATGGCACCAGGAGAAGAGATCTCCTGAAACACTGAATGACGAGTCGGTTTTGATTATCTGGAACAAAAATACAGCAGCACCTGCAGGGCTAATTAAGCAGCTCAAGATGCTGGGCTCCACAAAAGGAAACCTTTTTCCTACTTTAAGGACTGTAAACACTTGTGCTGAACTAGATGGGCATTTGATAAGCTGTACAGCATGTAGCAAACTCCGAGGGATCTCTAGTTAACACTCAAATTCAGTGTTAACACTTAACAGAACAGTGGTAAGCCGCGCTGCCAAGGTCAACTGCACAGATGTACTAATTGTATTATGAGCTTGACATCTAGTGGCCACCCCTGGCAGGGCAAAGCAGGCAAAGGTTAAATCAGCAACCCTTGTCAAAGCACTTCTAACTACCCACCCTCAGGGAGAGGAGACCTGGGGAAGCTTTCTGGCGCTCCGCGGTCCCACCTCCTGGCCGGCGTTCCCCGGCGGAGCTCCCGCGGCGCGACCCCGCCGCGCAGCGCCCACCCGCGCCCGGCACGGCCCGGCACGGCACGGCACGGCANTCCCGGCCCGGCTACAAACTTTGGAAATGTTTTCCGTGCCTCTGTTGCGACCAGTGATAGCTTTCAGGTTTTTGGGGGAGAGTGGTGAAGCTGGGGGTGCAGGGGGGACGAACACACCGCACGCGCCAGCGTTAGAAAGTGGCGATGAGAATTTCAGAAGGGCTTTTTGTAAAGGTTTAGCTTACACTATGATAATAAATATCATTCAAGTATGCTAGCTTTTTTGTACCCTAAATATAGCAAGGAAATCGTAAAGCCCGCTCTCTTTAATCATCTCTCTTTTCACATTTTAGTTCAACAGAAACAGATTTTTTAAGATGTGTAGCATCATGGTTTTCTATCACCCCTTACAAACATCTGTCTTTCTGGCTTTCATGGTTTTGAAGGGTATTTCCTTGACAAGAAGAAATGTTCTCTAGGTCTAGCAGCACTATAACAGAACCAGCTCCTAAAAGTACATTTTGGCCTAAATCCCCTTTTCTGAATTAATGGAGAACCTTCACTATATTTAGTGGAAAATTTTAAGAGCACAAAGGAAACAGGATTAACATTGATATATAAAATTCAGTATGAGTTTACTGCTAGAACTAGATTTACTAGTGCTTCCTCTGGAAAAAAATGTAGACAATCACTCTTATTTTACAAATAAAATAGAATAAAATAAATTATTTTTATATGCTTTATTGCAGAAACTGTGTCAGTACTTAACTATTTTAATGTCATGCCTGACCTGGTTTATTATCAGCAAAAGTGATTGACTCATGCCCTGGCTGCTGGATAGTCAACAGATATGCTTGTCTATGTTTGGCAGACAACAAATCAAATGAAGGAGAGATATCAAGAAAATCTTCCCAGGACTCAGACTATTTTTCAGATGGCACTAATACTCTCTATTAATTAGTTTATTTTTATTCTTTTTCTAATGCCACAGGTTTTTTGAATTGTAACTTTTCCTCTATCTTAGGCAAGGAAAAGTAATTTTCAACAGCTAAATGTACGCATATTAACAGCTTAATTACACAGAATTTAAACAGACACCTTTCAAATTTTCCTCCCTCTCACTCTGAAAAAAAGTGCCTTAATGTCTACCTCAGGAGATGGTGAGACTTCAAGACCAGCATCACCAGATAAAATCTGACCCAGTTTTGTTTACTCCCATTGTTACACATACACCAGCAAATTGGCCGATTGCTGTAGTTCCCTTATTATCCCAAATATTTTTCTATGGCTGACACAATTCAGTGCAGAGTATTTTTAAAAGTATACAAACACAGATGTTACATAGTTTGAACATGAAGTCTCTACTGTAATGGCAAAAGTATTTATATAAAGTTTCAATTACCATTTCTAATCAAAGGGACAATTTATAGCGATACTAATTTGGCCTTTATTTTTCAAAACAAAAAGCCTTCTCTTACACTTGCCTCAGAGCAAACATTTGCAAAAATCACCTGAGTTTTATGTTTACCGACAGCTGCTTGTGACTTCTCAAATTTGAAATGCAACAGTGTCTAAGCAATAGAGAATAACCTCAATTTCATACAGAGGAATGTCCCCCCAAAATGTGTTTTAACCCTCCCTATATGTAGATGGAGTGACCAACTCACATGAGGCTGGCTGCTACATACTGAGCTGTGTCTGCTGTCGCTGAGCCTGTGTGTCTGTGCACATACTCCAGAAGAATACTAAGTGCAGTCACCAAAACTGCACACCCCGATCCCACTTGATCAAGATGAAACAGATGAATTAGTTTAGACTATATTGTATGTATTGAAGAGTTTGGGGAAAAAAAGAGCTCCAATATTTTAAAAAATGTCTGCAAAAGGCATATTAGAAAACTCTTTTTATGCAGTTCACTACAAGGTATCCCTTCCACCTCAGGCTAAACAGTGATATATCTTTGCCAGAAACTTCACATCAAGGAGTCCAAAGCACCATTTGTCATCACTCTTACCAGAACCTCACTTGCACACCCTAAGAATCACTTTTTGGCACAAAAAAACCCACCAACCAAACAAAAAAACCAAACAAAACCCCAAAACAAGCCCCAACCAGAATAAAAAACCCAAACAAAACCCCCACAAACAAACAAACAAACCACTTTCTATTATCCCTACCTTAAAAATACAAATGCTATGTCCATGGTTTAATTTTAAAATTAATTGTAGTTGAAGCATGTTTATTGTATCTAAAAGTCTGATTCATTTGTAATCTGTTGAATTAGGCAAGTGTATTAGAAATGTAATTCCAGCTATTACAATGCGTTACATTTACTGAGAAACTGAGATTATTGCATTCTACAAGCAGTCATCTGAGTCCTGCTGCTGCTGTTTTTAAATGATTTCCAGCAGATCTTCTCATTTAGCAACCTCAGATTGTGGGGGTTTTAACATGTATTTTTGTTCACTCTTCTACACTGCAATTATTCAACAAATATATCATCATCAGCTGTTTGCTAACATTACTTTTCAAAATTATTTAAAAATATATTTTTTAGCATTTCACTTTTGACGTAAAATTTCAAATGATTTTGAGTGTATATCTGTAGTTGATGACATACTAATTATCTTCAGGTTTCCAACAGTTTCTCACCACCATGACAATGTCCTATTTGAATGCAGTTGTGTTATGCTGTAGCCCAAGCTGGCTATAAAATTATTTGTTTAGATTCTAAAACTTTTGTGATAATGTTAGCATGAAAGTTCTTCTGTGACCAGTCAACTTAAAATCTGGCCTAATGTTTGTCTTTCATCCTGCACCCCAAACTTTCAGGTTTCTCTCTGTTGCTATGAATGTCGCTTCACTATGAGGATTACACTTACGGGACATTAATTTTTAAATGTTTCATTTTGTAAAATCTATCTTGAGGTGATATTAAACATGATTTCATTAAATAAATAATGAGTTTAATTTGCTTAGTCTTGCATGTTGCTCCTTTGGAGACAAGGAGCAAACCGAGTGAAAAGGCTACACATACGAAATAATACTGCTTAAACAGTTTGCTTTCTTAAAATGACAAATATTCTTGTGCTGTGCAAACTATTTTTGGCCTGTTGCAAAATATACTCAGGAACTGTAGCAATATCTTGATCACAGCTGCGACCAGAAACGAAGAACACTGACTTGACAAGAAGTGTTTTAATTCACGAGGTTTGGAGCTCTCATTATATCTGGCCTATAAAATTGCTTTCAAGTATGGCAATCGTTAGGCTTCCTAATATAACGTGTAAATGATTTACATTACACTAATGTGCACTAGATAGCCCTCTGCTCCTGCAGCCTGTCTCCACCTTGTTCACATTTCTCAAATGAAAGTGCAAACCCAAATTTAGCTTGTTAATTGTTAACTATCAAGGGTTTCACTCTATTAATTAAAATATGTTTTAATAAAAGGAAACACAGCACATTTTGATAACAACCTTCTAAGGCTGAAAAGTATTTTTACATTGTTGCATTTTAGGGCTGCTGTGAAAGCCGATTTTGTGCTATTCAGGGACCACAATAATAACGCTTTAAAATTCCTCACTGGGATGCAATGTAGTCCTTTTGATGGAAAGACTGTCTTTCTCATTCGGCAGAAATAAATCCATTCATTTGATCATGTAGTCATTGAGGGCAATACAAAACAAACCAAGTGTGAGAAATTCTATGTGATGAAGTAAACAAAACAAAACCCCCCCAAAAAGGGGAAAAAAAAAAACCATTTCCATGACAAAAAGATTCTTTGTCCTTAATCTACCCACCATATGCAAGCGTTTCTTTTTAGCATATCTCTTGTTCTAATCTCGGGTGACATGGCTACATAGATAAGATTCACAAAACAAAACAAAAACCTAGTTTAACAATTTTTTTCAATTTATTAACTCACCAGGAGTGTCATAATGAAGTAGTGGTGTTTTATTTTCCTGTGTTGAGATGGATTCAGAGCATGTAAAAGTTTATAATGCTAATGATAAATTCTTAGACCTAGAGCCCAGCCCAAGAGAGATGGGCTCAACAAATCTTGCTTTCATAGTAAAATACTAATTCTTATCTGCTTGTCTATATTAATTTATTTTACACGAGCACAGTTTCCTAAGGAAAAAAAGAATTAAAATGCACTGCTTTGCTCCTCCACTGTGACAGAAGGAAGCATTTCTCTGTGTGCCTGTTATTGTCAACACGCCAGTGGGTTTTCCTGGAGCAGTGGCAGGAGCCCCCTTAGCAGCTCTGGACAGTGTGGACTTGCTCCCTGCCTCCCCAAACACCCTGGGAAGGAGCAGGAGGCTTAACAATTTGCCAGTCTGACAGATGTTTTAACCTGATGAAGTGGATTCACGCTGCCTTAAGCTTCAGGGCTGTAAAGTTCATATACAATAGTCAAAATCCTCCTCAGGCTTCAACTTTGCTGCCTTTCTCTCCTCACAGATGCAACTTAAGAGTAATTATAGTATTGAAGCAAGAGAATGACTTTTTTGTTTTCCTTTTTGAAGGGGGAGAGAGAGAGAGAGAGAGAGGAGATAATATAGTGGAGCAAGGGGCCTACACAGAAAGCCGAAAAAATTGGAGATCCCACTTGGTTATGGGAGAAACTAAGAAAGCAGTGGGATCTATGCAAAGAGGAAAAGAAAAACTTTCAAGTGGAAGCTCTCAACTCAGTCCAGGAGAAGAGAGCATGGGCTGTGGAGTGCCTTCACACGCTGCAATGCCAGGGACTACCAAGGAAATTAAAACTAATTAAAAAAACAAATAAAAAAAGGAAAAAGGAAGAAGGAAGAAGAAAACCTTGCAGCCCTATTCCCGAAAAGAAAATTACAGCAAAGTGGAAATAAGGCAGGATTACAGTCCAAATCTCTCCAGCTTTGGACACTTGTTCACTAGCAGCCTGGCAGCCCAGATGCATAAAAGCAAGTGTGCATGTGCCTGCGTGTGGGGAGGAAGCGAAGAATGGCGGATGGGCGAGAAAATAACCCTTCTCCACTGCCTACAGCCGGCGCGACAGGGGCTGGTGGCGGTGGTGGCACTCCGTGTCACCTACCACTGATAATAATTACAGCCGCAGCAGAGCCAGGAGGCGAAGGGGGGAAGGCGGCGCAGGGGGGAAGGCTAAAAGCTGCTCTTCAATCCTCTCGAAAATAATGAAACCAACTCCGCTGGCCCCGCTCACCCGAGCGGCCCTGCCCGCTCCTATCGTGGTCCCCCCCGTC
>VXBQ01005955.1:251-26970 GCA_013400175.1 Phainopepla nitens
GTCTGTCTGTCTGTCTGTCTGTCTGTCTGTCTGTCGGCCGGCCGGCCCCGGCTCCGGCCGTGTGTCCGTGGAGCCTGTGGCTGTCTGTGCTCAGCGATCCCCGGGCAGGGCTCGTGTGCGCGTCCCCGCGGTTGGGCATGGCTCTGCCCCCGGACTGGCTGCCCCGGCGCGGACAGCCCGAGGGCAGCGCGGCAGCGTCGGAGCCGCCCGTGCCGTGCCCTGGCCCCAGCTCCCACCTCTCTGACATCGGGCACCTCGGGCTGCTGTGCTCACAGTGGCATAAAGACAGAACATCTTGAGCCGGAAGGGACTCACACGGATCATCAAAATCCCACTCTTGGTCCCGCGCAGGACACTCCCAACAGTACCACTCTGCCTGAGAGCCTTGTCCAAGTGCTCCATGAGCTCTGCCCTGGGGAGCCTGTTCAGTGCCCGACCACCCTCCAGGAGAAGAGCCTTCTCCTGATATCCAACCAAAACCTCCCCGGACACAGCTCCGTGCTGTTTGCTCAGGTCCTGTCACTGGTTTCCAGAGAGCACAGGTCAGCGCCTAAACCCTCCACTTTGGCGCATGAGGAAGTTAGACAGCTTTGAGATCTTTCCTCAATCTCCTCTAGGCTGAACACACCAAGTGACCTCAGCTGCTCCTTATACATCCCCTCGAGACCCTTCATCGTCTTCGTGTCCCTCCTTAGGATGCTCTCTAACAGCTTAATATTCTTCTGGTGTTGTGGTGCCCAAAACTACCCCCAGAACTCGAGGTGAGGCCACCCCAGTGCAAGGGAGGGAAAGTGTAAATGGGAGCAGTGTAAAGAGCAGTGACGAAAAGGATCAGTGAAAGGAAGCATGAGGGGCACAAACAGTGGCTGTGCTGTGTCTGGATTCAGCAGGTACCTGGTCACAGAAGGGACATCTCTGGCGTTGACGGTCGTGTTGTCCTTTTAGTGTGTCCAAACACACTCTTGTTGCAGCAGTGAGCAGCAGAACCCTTCCTGCCTCTCTTTCAGACATGGCTCCGTACTACGAAGCCCTGTGCAAGTCCCTGGAGTGGCAGATGGACACGGATCTGCTGAACAAAATGAAGAAAGCCAACGAGGAGGAACTGAAACGTCTCGACAACGAATTAGAGGATGCAGAAAAGATCCTGGGGGAGAGCGAAATCCGGGATGCAATGATGGCCAAGGCTGAGTACCTGTGCAGGATTGGGGACAAGGTTGGTGACAGCAGAGGCTTTATGGACTCTCAGAAAACACTGCATGGGAGCCCTGTGAGCTGGGCAGGTCCCAGTGAGCGCTGGGGGACTCGCAGAGCATTTTCTCTAGGGCACAGCTCACACAGGGCTGGCAGATAGGGGAGGGTCTTACTGAAGTGTAAATTATCTAGAAAAAAAAAAAAGTCCTTGAAAGAAAACAGCTTTTTTTTGGACAAGGGGAAAAGTTTGCAGATACCATTACTCACTTTCCTTGCGCCTTTAGACTTTTCCAAGCTGTTTAGATCGTGTACCTGAATTTCAAGTTACAGAGTAGATTTTCATAGAAAAGATAGATGAGGAACAGCTTTTCTAACTTGATTTAAACTTGGATACGTTGATTATTCAGAATGTGACTGTGAAAGTCACAGCTACCAGTGGGAGACAGCAGGTGTTCTTACAGCAGGTATTTTGTGAATGTTCTGGGTGCTTCTGACATTCTTAGAGCAGCAAACTCTGTTTTGCCAGGAGGGAGCTCTGACTGCATTCCGCAAGACTTACGACAAAACCGTGGCCCTGGGGCATCGCCTGGATATCGTGTTCTATCTGCTAAGGATTGGCCTGTTTTATATGGACAATGACCTCATCACACGGAACATTGAAAAGGCAAAAAGGTACTGCTTGGGTTCTCTGAGTGCACTAAAGCACTTTTGAAACAAGCTGTAACAAAAGAAACGGAAGATGAGTACCTTTCTGTCCAGAAGTGAGTGGGGGACTGGCTGTGGGAGAGAATCAGAGTGATGGGTGGGTGTTACTTTGTTTTAGAGCACTTCCTACTCCTGGATTTTTTTATGGGGAGCAAGAGAAAGGTTGAGATTTTGTGGTAGCTGTTTTCTAGCAGCTGGCTCCATTTATATTTGTAGCCCAGCTCCCAGTCCCACTTTGGGTGTGACTGTGCCTCTGCCAGCCAAGTCCTGCTGCTCCCAGTGGCACCCAGCTGGCTCTATAAAGAGGGAGCTTTTCCTGTAGAACCAAAAGCACCATAGTGCGTCCTTCCCATGTTCCCTTCATGGTACCTTCAGTGTCTCTGTGCTCCCAACATTCCTGCAAAAAGCTCTGGTTCCAGTCTCTCTGCTGCTGCCATCAGACAGAGGAGCTTCCCACTTCCCTTGTTCCTTGGACAGGGATATTTTGTGTTGCCTTCTCAGCAGTATTCCTGCCCTTCTTACAGCCACACCAGTTTTCTGCTGATTCTTAAAAATAGGCAACCTGTATCTTTTTTTGTGCTGCTGGTTGGACAGCTTTGGTTTTAGCAGCAAAGGCAGTGGAAATCTGTTGCCACAGTCCAGGCTGACAGTAATATTTACCTGCACATCCACAGAGACTGTTGTCACAGCTGAAGAGGCTGGGAGCTTTTCCTTTCAGCTGAAACTTGCTCTGTGTAAAAGCCTCTGGCCTCTCCTGTCCCAAGGAAGCCACTTTCCTTTGCCAACAGGTGTACAAAGCCTAGGCTGTTTCAACAAGCTGTAACACAAACCAAGTTATTCTTTCTCTAATCTCATGGTATCAGTTGATTTGTACTTGTTTCACATAACTTATTACATGACACATTTACACAAGTAAATATTTTTTGCTCTATTTTAAGTCTAATAGAAGAAGGAGGAGACTGGGACAGAAGGAATCGTCTGAAGGTGTACCAGGGCCTTTACTGCGTAGCCATTCGAGACTTTAAACAAGCAGCAGAGCTCTTCCTTGATACAGTTTCCACGTTTACATCCTACGAACTGATGGATTACAAAACCTTTGTAACATACACAGTCTACGTCAGCATGATCGCCCTGGACAGGCCCGACCTGAGGGAGAAGGTGAGGAGAGCAGGTGGAAACACTGCTGCAAACTGACAGAGCCCTTCCTTAGCCTGTGCACCTGGAGGCTGAAGGGTGGTGCTTAGAGCTGTGTGTTTGCTTGCAGGTGATCAAAGGAGCAGAGATCCTGGAAGCCCTGCACAGTCTGCCGGCTGTACGGCAGTATCTCTTCTCTCTCTACGAGTGTCGCTATGGTGCCTTTTTCCAGTCGCTGGGTAAGGCTGGGCTCTGAACCACAACTCTGTTTTTTCTGCACATAGCTCTAGTTCTAGACTCTCTAGCTACTCTACAAAAGTTGTGCATGATCTGAAACAAACAGCTGGAACAGCTGAAGCAAACTGTAGAGATTTTTTTAAGAGTGACCTACAGTTTTCTGGTTTGATTTTTCAAACAAAGAAATACAAATTTCTCATCCAATGAGCCTTGTGAAAGGTCACATCTGATTGAAAAAGCACTTTGAAATTGGCTATGAAACACCATCTTACCTGAAGAGCCAGATCAGGAAAGATTTGAAAGCTTTCTGTGTAATAGGTGACACCAAAGAAAAGCTTTTCAGAAAACCCTAATTCTTGCCAGTTCTCAGACTGCTTGTTATTCTTCTGTGAGATTTAGAATATAAGAAAATGAGATATTTAGAAAAAGCACGGAAGACCCCTTGATTTTGTGGAAGACTAGGCCTGATGAGACTGAGTTAAAGGGCAGGGTCTTCCTATTGCTGGCCTCATCCCAAGCCAAGAACTGATTCTGTCAGGGAAAAAAAAAAAATCACTTTAGTGCCTGGAAATCCTTGTATCTAATTTAAGAGCTAGTAGCAGAAGATTAATGTTATGTCCTTATACATGTGTGGGTAACAATGTTTCTTCAGGAAGTTACTTACCCACTTGTGCTGTTCACCCAGCTCCAGCTCCTGCCTTCAGCAAGGTGGTCCCTCTCCCCCTGAAAGAAGGATGCTGTGCTGGTTACAGGCTCCCATTAGCTCTGCCACAATATTGTTTGCATGTTCTTACTGCTCCTGGTTCCAGAACTGATACAGATTACATGAATTTACTTCTCTTTAGTGCAGAATCCCTTCCATATCTTGAGGAGTGCAAGAGCACACTGTAGTTATGGTCACGCCGGTTACTTCCTAACTGGTGCCGTGTTGTTTCGCTTACATAACGTATTTGATATTTCTTAGAAATTACTGACTTTTTTTTTTTAATTTTGCTTATTTTTTTTTCTTTCCAGCTGTTGTGGAGCAGGAGATGAAGAAGGACTGGCTGTTTGCCCCTCACTACCGGTACTACGTGCGGGAAATGCGGATCCACGCCTACAGCCAGCTCCTCGAGTCCTACCGCTCCCTGACGTTAGGGTACATGGCAGAAGCCTTTGGAGTCAGTGTAGAATTCATAGATCAGTAAGTTCTTTGGCTTTTCCAGCTCATAGACATCTCCCTCTATACCTTCTAAATGTTTAGGATGATCTCATTAGGAGTGAAAAATCTTTGTTCACTTGTATTCTAAATATGCCAAGTTATGTTTCTGTGGAAGAGTTGGGAAGCTGGTGTTTTATTTTTTAATAAAGCTTTTAGTAATTTTTTTGTTCTTTATATTGCTGTATTTATTGACCTCCATGTGCTATGAAACTTTAGATTTTAGGTAGCTTAGTTCACAGCTGTGCAAAAACTGAGCTGTTCCAGCTTTAAGGATCTGCACATTTTCTGTACTCTCTCAGTCTCCCTCTCTCATTTTGCTTGGTTTCTGTTATGTGGACACAATCTGATATTTTTCATTAAATCAAATATACCCTGCAGTCCCAACTGGAAATTCTTTTCTAGAGTAAAACCAACACATTTAGATCATGATAAGAACTAAGTGGTGAGTGAAGTGAGAAACTGACTTTTACTCTGTGTACATGAAGCACATTATTTCAAATGCCTTCACAAGAGTTATTCTTGTTTCAGAGAGGTTTCAGATTTTCTAACATAGAAAACCTACAGAAATACAAAACTGCTTGAAATATTCAGAAATTAATAAGTGTTTCAAGAGAAACCAAATTCCCTTTAATTCAAAAGTATTTTTTTTAAAGTCATACTAATTCTTATGCTTTCCAGTAATTTGAGTTGTAACTTACCTTACTGTTGAGGAATATTTTCTTCTACCATCAGTGGTGTAGATCCTCAGTTAATTAAACAAAACAATAATAAAATTTTAAAAAGCATTTAATAAATTAAATATTATTGAGATGCTTTTCTAATTAATTGACTGGCATGAAAATATTTACCTCAGGATAAATTCCAAATAGCCACACTGCATTACTGCCACCTTTGGTTTTGAAGAGTAGTTGATACAAAGCTCAGTGTTATTTCACTAACTCAAGTACAACACTTTGGCTGAGAAGAAAGAACCGAGAGGTTTTGTGTTCAGGTCACTAAAATGATTATTTTTGGGTGCAATTGTCCAAGCCTTAATAAGATAAGGATGCATAAGATACCTTATGAAGATCTGAAGCTGTTGCTTCAGAAATACTGCATGGTGTAACAGCAGTTTCAGTGCTCTTAGGTCTACAAGTCCCTGGTGAAACAGGATTTAACCAACTTTTTTTCTTTATTTAGGGAGCTTTCAAGATTTATTGCAGCTGGGCGATTGCACTGCAAAATAGACAAAGTAAATGAGATTGTAGAAACTAACAGGTATGTAACAATTCCTAGAGGTTATTTTGAACAGAGTAGATGATTGCTGTATATTTTGATGCCATTTACTACAGAAATGTTTAATGCTTTGGTATAAATCATATTCTTAGTTCTAACCCCCTGTCTTTTTCCCCCATGATTCCTAGGCCTGATAGCAAGAATTGGCAGTACCAAGAAACCATCAAGAAAGGAGATTTGCTGCTAAACAGAATTCAGAAACTTTCTCGAGTAATTAATATGTAATTTTTTTTAATGCAAGGGAATGCAAAATTTAGATCTTTGAAACATTTTGGAAGTAACCTATAAATATATTGCATAACTTGGTATACTGTATGGAAAAAATTAACTAGCAAGAAAGAGGTAGTGTTTTTACTTTCCACTTCATTATGTACAACTGTTCTGGTGCATGGAACCCAGTTCATTTATTAAATGTATGATATTGTTGGTGATCTCTGTAATAGATTTTGTTCCTTTCCTTGCCTCCATATCCAGGTTCCATATTGAACAGCAGAGCAGGCTCACGACCTGTGAACACAGAGAACTCATGGCCATTTTATGCTTGCTGTTTTAAGACTTTGATATTGGAATCAGAGGTGAAAACAATCAGTTGCATAATAGTAAAGTGGCCAAAAATTTTAGTGAAGAGTGCACACTGTCCAGACAGGACAAAATCTTGCCATGAAGGGATTACAGTTTAGGTGGGAAGGAATAAGGATGCAGTGCAAGTGATTGGGGTGAAGCAATAATATAACCACAGAAACTGCAGGACTAAAACTTTGGGAACAACTGTAACAGAAGTAGCCTCTCTCTTTAAACTATTTTTTTTGCAAAGTATTGCAAAGGAAGTCAGCATGAACAAAGCATTACATTTGTAATTGCCTGAGTTAGATTTGCAGATGTCAGTGATGGTGGGAGCTGTGGAAGGGACTACTGCAGTCTGACAGAGCTGCTCAGGTACTGCAGGGGTTACAGTTCCTTCCTGCACAGCTGCTGAGGAATGAATGTCTCACTAGGCTGCTGCTCTGCTGATGACACATGGTTTCTGTGGCAGAGCCTCCAGCAGCAGCTGTTTACCCTGCTGGCCTGCCTTGAGGGGTTTCTTCCCTCCTCCCCAGGAGGGCCTGTGAGTGAGCTCTGTGATGCCACTGCATTTGGAGCATTTGCAGCCTGCATGCATTGCAGCTTCAGTGCTGGAAGGAGCCCCAGCAGGTAGGTGTGCCCAAAGAGCAATCCTGGCGTTTGGAAGCTACTGTGCCACAGACAGGACAGCTGGGCATTTCCCTGCCCACCTCCCACTGCAAGATCACAGAGCATCATCTGTTAGTATTCTCTGATGAACTTTTTTGAAATCCAAAATACAACCTCATGATTTTGGGGTTTTTTACTGGAAGCTGTTTTGGTTGTTTCCCCATCCAAGAAGCAGCTGTTTAGCCAGAGTTTAAAGATTTACATTTCAGACAGTACTAATTAGAAGAGAATTCTGATCTTTCTTCAGAATAGGCAGAGTAATAAACAAGAACTCTGGTTTACCCTGTGGTCTGCTGTGAGTCTGTTTTGTGTGTTTACACACATACCATTTCATAAAATGTTTTAATTGATAAAACCCAATATTCAGACTCCTCAGACCTGCAATAACCTCTCTTGTTTTTCTACATCTGTTCCATGCCAGATAAGTACAGCTAGCTTTAATCAGTTTGACTTCTGGGAACATCTCCACCTTCCACAGGTGCAAGTGTGAAGCCTATCAGAAAAACACTGTCTTCATGTCTTCACTGACTCGAGGAGTTTCTGTTTGGTGCACAAGTAAATTTTCCAGCGTATTTATACATGAACTGGACTTAATTACCTACATCATTCAGCATATGTATTACCAGGTATATTTTTTTAACTGTAAAGTAAAGAGAATAGAGAGAGAATAGTAAGAGAATTCTTACTCGGGAAGAATTAGGCTAACAGGGGTTTCATGCATTCCAGAGAAATCTCGCCACTCTCTTAGAGTAGGTAAGAGCAGCAGAAAAAACAAAGGAAATCCCTACTTTGTACATTGCTAAAGAGTTCTAGTGCTCTAAGATACTTGCAGAGCTATCAACCATTTTATCCTAACCATGGCTATTATGGGAGCCAAGCATTTCAGAATCTGGTGTTCTCTGCTCAGGTGGGTGAAAAATAGTGTTCCAAACAGAAGTGCACAATCTTTCTACAGCAAAGATCCCCCCCTTTAAAGATCCCAGCTTGCCTTCACATTTCCTGATCTCAGCCTAAGTCTGCAAAGGAGGATCCAGGGAGAGCCTGGAGATCTTCTGGACCAAGGTTTTTGTGCCAAGGCCTGGCAGGAAAGAGTCACAGCAATTTTAGCTGAATCTTTTAAGGCTTTGTGCAGGAGTTTAGCCTCTCAGCCACGCCAAATAGTGATGGGATAAAATCCTGGGAAAGGTGAAAGGCAGCACCTCCTGAAGCCCCACAGCTGGAGGTATACAGTTCAGCCAGCACAGCTGTTCACAGTGTTCTAAAAAAAAACCAAAAAAACAAAAAAAAAAAAACCCACAACAATATGATACACAGGTTTTCCAAAGTATTGGAATGCTGAGCGATCCAGGGTGGTCAGACCTTGAGCTGATCAAGGGCATAATTTTGTCTATTCTATTGTTTTTAATTGCCTTCTTCAATCTCCAGGTCAAATCAAAAGCATCAGAATTTCTACTTCCTGAAGTAATTTCAGGTTGATTTTTACTGTCCTGTGATCATGTTAGTTTTATATTCTGTTTATCTGATGATTTCCCTTTATTTAACTCTGGTTGTGAGCAGCACTCCAGAGCAGGCCTTCATGCCTTGCTTTTGACACCTTTCCATGGATTTATAGTCCACATGCCAAAGTTGTACATTCTCTCTTGTAATTTAAGCTTGGGCAGTTCCTTGAGCTAATGCCATTCTCCAATTTCGCTTTGCAAGGCTGACTTCACCCTCGCTACAAGGCAGCCAGAACCAGACAGAGATTTCAAGCCACAGCTTGAACTTCTCTCTGCAGCTCATTCCCTGCATTAATGGTGGAAAGCAGGTGGGAAGGGCAGGAGGTGGGGAGGTTCAGGATTTGTTAGTAAAGCTCTGTTACAAAGCAGTTGAAATGTTGTTTCTGTGCATTCTCTGGCTCACCTGCCCACACCTCTGGTGCTTCTCTTGCTGAACACTGGGCTCCAGAGCTCAAGGCCCAGCCTTGCAGGCAAGGGCCAAGGCCCTGGCTTCAGGAAAAGTCACCTGTCACGGACAGGAAAGGACTCACATGAAGGGACCCAAACTGCAAAGTGGAGGACAAAAAACTTCCAGCACTGCTGGCGACCACCAAACCCAAGCAGCAACACTTCCCTGCTGATGCTTAAGAAAACTTTTGTATCAATTTGAGCACAAATATCAACACCAGCTACTTCTCATAGGCTTGGACAAAGCTTTTTTACTGTGTTCTCAGGCTGTTTTTCCTCCTTGGCAATAAAGTTTCAATCCACATTAGTTTGAGCAAGTTCCCTAAAGGTTTTCAAAGTTTGTTGGGTCAGAAAAAACCCAAGCATATGCCACTTTTCCATGACAAAGCTCCCATGCTGCTTGTTAGGAATGAATCCAGCAGCTAACACAGCTCTGAGCCAAAGCGCTGAAAAAAGCATCCAGCCAAAATAAAAAGTCCCATGGCGGATCCTACGAGCCGCGTGTTTGATTATTTCTTGCAGCAGAACGTGATAACAATGAACCAAGAGGAATTTGCATTTAAATAAAGCCCGGGCAGGCCCCGTTGGGGTTGTTTTGGTAGCTGGGGCAAGCCAGGCGCTCGCTCCGGCCCCGGGGAGCCTGAGGGCACCCGGCCGGCCCCGCACCCTCGCCAGGGCTGCACGGGCAGAGCCTGGGGCTCATCTTCTGCCAAAGTCCGGCTGGAGCCTTCGAGCCCAACGCTGCTGCACCAGGGCAAAGCCAAACAGCTCCCGGCTCCCCGGACACGCCTCAGCTTTGATCCTAAACGCAAAGGGCGCTGACAAGATGCACAAACACACAAACCCTACACACAGGGAACCTCTGACCCTGGGGTTTCATTGCAGGCATTGGCAGTCTCCTACATCACCAAGTGACTGTCCCAAATATAAACTGGAGTATTTTCCTAGGAGACAGTCACTGATGGGAGGGAAACTTTTCCAGCCGGCTCAGGGACATTTATGCTTATTGGGTTCCACTTCAGCACCTGGTCACGAACTCCTTCAGTGAGCAGTCACCAGAAGAGAGATCCCAAGGAGCAGCTCTGCTCTGCCCCAGGTCAGGGCTCCCTGGCACTGCACCAAATGCAGCAAAGGAAGGGGAGAGGGAGGATGCTCCAACTCCACAGAGCTCCGAGAGCCCAGGGTTACACAGGGTGAATGCACCTTTTTTTTTTTCTTTCTTACCCTTGCCAGTTTTAGAGGACATTGAACCCTGCATTAAACGCTGCAAAATGCAGAGTTGCTCCTTCAGTGTTGAAGCAGTCAGAGTCACGGACCTGCCTGAGCACGACGCCAAGCACAGAGCTCTGCTGGGCTGCGAGCACCCGACTCCCACGCGCTCCCGGCTGAGGTCACTTGTCCAGCTCTGCAGAACCAGCAGCTCACACAGGATGGCACAGGTGGCAGGAATTGCTACGAGGAAGGAAAAGCATTTGCAAGAAGGCAAGACAAAAAAAAAAAAAAATCAAAATACTCAGTAATGCAAAAAGTAAACATAAAACTATTAGAGATGCTTATTATAAAAAGACAAAGCAGAACTTGCCTGCTGTCTGAACCCCATTTGTATCTTGTAGCTTTATTCCAAATATTAAGGAAAAACTTGTCTGAAGGGGGGAAAAACCCCAAACCAAACAAAACAGAGACAGAATGAAGGAAGCTTTGCCACAGATGTCACTGAAGTCCTGTCCCACTAACAGGAGTCTCATTGGTTTTACAAACTGCTCTGAAATTGCCCACGACACACGAGGCCCCAGTCACATGCAGAGAAAAGCTCTGCAGGAGTGTTTAACCTGCTGAATTCACACACTGCATCTCCAAACTGTGAAAACACAGAAGACACTTTCTTGGGAGGAAAAAAAATAAAAATCCAGGAAACACCACGACTCAACATAACCACATCTGGGGCTGTGAAGGCTGCTGTTCATTATTTAGATTAGAAAATAAAGTGTGAGGCTTACGTAACAGGAGGTCCTTTGCACAGGAAATGCTGCAGAGGTGACACAGGCACTGCTCAAAACCAGGTACCAACCCCCTGTAGGATCCACACCTACAGGGCTGAATCGTGATGCCAAGGGACAATGACAGAATTTGACCACATCCAATTCTCTGAAATTAGTTCACATAGGCACTGATACACATAATGTTTTCCTTTAATAGCGAAGGATTTTATAATGAAGCAGAAACATATAATATATTCCATGCAACCAACCTCATTTATTGAAAAGTCCTAATTTTATTGCCTTGTTTAGTAACATGTTTGTTCAACAAACTAATCTTTTTCATGAAGCAAAGCACAACTTTTTCTTATAAATAGTATAAATTATTTTATTTACAGAAACTTGTTACAAAACAAATAGACTATATATTTATTTTTCTTTTAAATATCCAAAGTAATTTTTCTATCCCATGACATTTGTTCATGTACTATACAGCAGCCAACACAGAGTTCAGCTGATCAGATGCTCTTGATTATGTATACAAATTATCAAACTATTCACACATTTTACACAGGAGATTGCTTTTAGAACCAGGCTCAACACCGAGCAAGATGCTTCCAAGGCCTACATTCACATTGACATTATGTAGTGCTCATTTCAAAATTATCTTTAAAACATAAAATATCTCGCACAAAAGGTAAAAATGATTATTTTCTGCTGAACAATGAAACATTTAAGAATCTTTCTAAGCCCAATTCCCTCCTCCAGGACAGAATGAGTAAAAGATGAGAGATTCCTTGGCAAGAGAACTCTTACAGGAAGACAACTGCCTTAGAAATGTCATTTGGAAATCACATCTTTATTTTTTTCATGGTTTTAAGAGGTACTTACTTGGGGTTTTTTCTTTGTTTTGGAATACCAACAATTTTGAACATTTTCTAAATTATTTGATTAATGAATTTCGCTTCCCCTCCCTTCCTAAAATGAGACAGTCAAAAAAACTGCTGGTTAAAACCATATTTCAAACCCTTGGCATTATACTAAATATAAGTTATCAATGGGATTGTTCCAATGTAAGGTATTCAAATTAAAAGATTTTACAAAAGCTACCAGCATAATTTGCTTTCTTTTGTCAACCCATCTCATTAATTTCAGAAGTACAGATACATGCACGTGTGTTTATACACACACACACACATATATTATATACAGGTGGAAAAAGCAAGCTCCAAAATTTCAACTGAACATTCAAGTCTTTTAAGGAGAAGCTGTCTAAACAGTCCAAGCTTAAAACGAGTTATAGTATCAGGCACTTTCAGTTTTTCCGTTAGCTGGAAACCACGGGAGCCCCACGGGGACGCCGAGGGGACAGCAGCAGCGTGTCACTTCACTCCACTGGCTGCATCTGCAGGGGGCAGGCGGGTGACAAACAATGCCACGGCAGCCAGGTGGGCTCCTGGGCCTGGATCCACCCACTCCCAGCACGGGGCAAAGGGACACAGCCTGCACTGAACGGAGCCATCCCTTACGTTGCAAAGTAGGCATGTTAGCTATTGGCTTGGCAGTGAACCACTTCAAATTATAAAAAGGTATTTGCTTTTTTTTTCTTTTTAATTAATTAATAAATAAATACTAGATGATCTCAATTGTACCAAAACTGGATATAAGAAAAAAAGACCTGTGCAAAAATACATATTTAAATATGTACAATCAATTAACAAAATATGTCTTCTGAAATAGGGATACTTCAATATTTATAATAGAACAAGAAATTCCAAAATAAAGATACAAAAGTATGTTTTTTTTTTTCTTGTATAATTCTTTGTTCATCATTGCAGCAATTTTTTAGGTTAAGAAAACTGCAGGAGTCATAACGAGAAGTTGGAAAGACTATAAAAACTGTATCTCTTAAATTAATACCAAAATCTGTCTAGAAACAACCCAGCCACTGCAAATTCAATTTTGCAAGGAAAATTGATTTTAAGCTTCCTTAATTATTTACAATAAGAACTATGTGACAATAAAAGCTTCAGGAACAATGTTCTGCTTATAACCAAGATGTAAAATACAATATTTAGAGCAGGTCTAGGGCAGGCAGAATCTATGCTCAGGCTCTTTGCTCCAGTGGCTCAAGCCCACACTGGCTCTGGAGGAGCAGCCATCAGGACTCACTTTGGACACGTCTGCATGCTGCTGAAGGAGCACAAATTTGCCATTTTGCTTTCAGATCAACAGAACCTTAAAAACCAGAGGGCAGCTCAATCCCAAACTCGCCAGCATCCAATCTTGCCGAATTTTGGTTACTTTACCTTTCTTTCTACCAAGAGTCAAATTGCACTTGTGACTGATGCTATCCTGAAGTGGAAGCTCTGCCCCAGGGACTTCATCAGAGCATGGATTTCCCTCCAGTGTGCAGGATTTGGTACACTTGGATTTCTTTTTGTGGCATTTCGCTTTGGTTCCTTTTAGGTTAAACCAATGGCAGTTTAACAATCCTTCCAACAGGGCATCCTATTAAATACCAATCCTTTTGTTCCTGAAAAGTTGTCTACTGTTTGTTTTTTAAAGTTTGCATAATAAGAGTCTCTAGTACATTGCTTTCTCAGTGTGATCTTTTGTATCAATTCAAAGCTAAAGTGTCTGCATAGAGGCTTCTTGTTGTTTTGCTGTATAACAACGATTTCATAGGAAGTTCAGGAGAAACTGAAAGCATCATTAGGTAAACAACTAAGCAACTGCTACTCAGAGTGGCTTTGGATTCCCTGATGTGCTCACTACTTGCCACCACAACGGGGAGAAGGCTGGGCTACGAGAACAGTTGGACAGGCTCAGATTGTCTCTTCTCAGCAATAGCTGATGCCCCTTTAAGGCAGAAAATAAAAATCTTCTTCATTAGGATTTCATCTTCCTTTGCTTTGCCCCCTTAGTAAAAGTTTAGTCAGTTTTGAGCCTTTACCTGATGTTTAAGAACTTAACAAGAACAGCCAGATGAGTCAAACCATAATACAATGAGCCCTTTGGCGGAATTAATTTTTGAGGTGTTTTGAAGCAAGACAAAATAATTCATAAAAATTGGCTGGATTATACAAAACTGCAAAGCCCCCCAAGCTCATAAAGCCTGGGTGGGCCTGGGATGACTGTGATGCACAAACCAGTGCTTCACAGTGAACTCTGCTGTCAAATTGGCATTTATTCCAGAATTTTGACTAAAAAAACCAAAAAACCACCAAAATCTTACTGAGTGGTAGAAGGCGTCACACACAGACAATTCTGTTACACAAACAAGGCAGAAAGAAACTGACTTTTATGGTTGTTAGAAAATATTTAAATATTTTAAAAACTCAGTTTTAAAAGGGCTAATTTTATCAGCTGGAAGAGGAAGACAATTCCAGCCTAAATTCTCCAATACAGTTTTTTGCTTTAAAAAACAAAGGCCTGTGGTATACAGTATAGGTCAATAAATATGTTCTTTGGGCAGAGAGTTTAGAGGTTATTTGCCTTTGTCTGTTTGATATTTTTGGAATTTTTAAAGAACGAAATTAACTTTTCTTCCACAATAAAATCTCATTCAAAAGAATAGAAAATAGGTTTTGTATCACGCAAATACCACATTTTTATACTTGTTTTCTGAGCAGTGGCCTCAAACAAGTTTTTCTGGTTTTGTCGGGTTTGTTTTGTTTTAAACTCCTGATAGCTTCTTATCCCAAATTACCTGCAAAAGGCTGGGCAAAACAGACTATTTTTTGAATTGTGCTATTTTTTATATTCCATTAAAGGAACATTGCTATAAAAACACTAAAGCCATATTCCCTTCTCGAGGGCTTCTTTCCATTGTGCCTCACACATTTTCCCCCTTGACACGGGGTCCTCTCCATTGAGGGTGTCTGTCTGGTTAGCTATCACCTACAAAAGACACCATCAGTATAAAAATAAGTCCACAGTAATGTTTATTTCCCCCCAGAAAACATTCCTTTGCCCAGCCAAACTATGTCAAATAGTGGCAAGATGATGTACTCCTGTAAGGAAAATCTCACAGATTTGTAGCAAACAGTCCAGACCACTGTTAACACTGATAAGAGCAATTTTGTGGCTGAACTTCATCCAGTGTCCATTTCTAGTATATTCACTGCTACAGACATGGCTTCAGGGAAATTCCTTGTTTAAGTGACAGTCCAGTAGATTTCCACACCTGAGGACCATGGGAAGTTGGGAAAACTCAAGGCATCTTGGAGTCCAGAAATCCAGATGGAGGTTTTGCTTGTAGTGAAAACTGTCCAGTTTGTTTCTCACCCTGGTGCCTTCAGCTATCAGGGACGGGCCTTCGGCTTGGGGGCAAGAAAAGAGAGAACCATCAGTGAGCCAGGCTCCCAGAGGCACTGAAAACAAACATTTTGTGGCTAGCAAGGGCATATTTGGGGGAAAATCTCAGGCACAAAGCAACCTTGATAACACTAGGCCTCTCTGAGAGTTGAAAATCCTCAATTAAACCTCTTCAAGTTATAATGGTTTCAAGCACGCTTTCCTTCTTAGTTCAGTCAAATTGTATTTCTCTTTTACTCATATTGCATAGTTGAAATAGTAATTATTAGGTAAGTCCAAAAATAAATTCAGCCTTCTGAAGGCTTTTTTTTTTGTTAAGTAAACACACATAAAGGTAAAAAATCTTCCTCTGTGGCTGAAACTGAAAATTAAGAAACCAAGAAACAGCTCTCAAAAACTGACCTCCTGGCTCTCCAGCTACAGAGATTTCAGTTTTTACCAGCAGAGAAAACAAAATTTCTTGAATTTTTAATCCTGAATGCACTTTTCCAGTGAGATTTGTTTTAAAAAAATCGAAACCCCAAACTAATTTTTAAAATGGGATCTTACATACTCATGAGATCTGCTTCCTTTATAGCATATCTGCTTGCCTTACACACTAAAAAGGTTTATTATCTGATTTATTATATTTAATCTCATTATTACTAAGAAGTTAGTCAATGACACCTTGGGATAATAGGCTTATTTTATCATAGTATCACAGTTCTGTTATCAGCATCATTATGTTCCACTTTGTAGAATGTTTATTCCTGACACAGAAACAAGGAGTCAGGCTGAGGCACACAGCTCAGTTCCATGGCAGGCTGGCAAGATTCACTTTTAAAATTATGGTTTAAAAATAAGAGGAATGAATTTTATCTGAAAGCAATTCACAGGCAACAGCATCTACAGAATTTGAAATAGCCCATTTAAGGCTGCTTTCCTAAAGTGTAGATTTTTTAATTTATAAAAGTCTTGCATAAATGAGAGAACATAATAAATTTCTTGCATAAATGCATAAGAACACTCAGGACAAAGAGAAGAATTACCTTTTACTTGAGCAGGATCTGGAACTGGCTATTTATTTAATACTTAAGAGAACACATGCATTATAAGCACGAGAGGAGGCATTTCCTGCTGGCTTAGTTTGAGACAAGATTTCCTACCTGATGAAACAGAGAATTGTTCATCAGTCCTTGCGTCCCTGGGATTGCACCAGTGTGTTTTGCATGAACGTTGTTCACCGACGTCAATTTGGCAACTTTGTTTGATTTGCTGCTGCTGCTGTTGATGCTGCTTGAACCAGGTGAGCACTTTCTTTTCTTTCCTATTAATTTGTCAAGGGAAGTATGTGAATGTGAAAAACTGCTGTGTGAATTTACAGTCAGCTCACTAGACTGATGAACAAATGGCCCTAAGGAGAGCGTGGAGTCGCTGCTGTTCATCATCACACTCATTCTCTTTATGGATTCTGCAGGGCTCCCGCTTGGAGGACCCCTCCCTGATTGGTCATGTTTGAGGCTAACAGAGTTAGCCTTGCTAGTCATACAGTTGAGGCCAATGCTGTGGGACGAAGCTGTCACTGAGGGGTGGTAGGAGGTCCCGGAGTTTCCAGAGTTCACCACACAGTTTTTTCTGAAGGACTCTGTGGAATGAGAAGGTGCGAGCAGTGCGGAGCTGTTTTTGCGCTTCTTTCCTGAGCCGCCGCTGCTACTGACGCTGCCGGTGCTGTTACAGGTGCCGCTGCCAGCAGAAGATTCCTTAGGTTTAAAAGATTTGCTGGATTTCATTTTCTGAGGTTTGCTGGGCATAGGTGAAGGTACAGAGGAAAGCACTGTAGGTGTTGAAGGGGAAGAAGACACTTGTCTTGATTGCATACTGCAGACAGGATCCACGGCGCCCAGGGCGGCGGGGCTGGCGTTCAGCGTCGTGCCGTGCGATGGTACCGATTTGCTGCTCAGAGACACGCAGGAGGGAGAGACCAGCGCTGGCGAGGACATCACCGTGCTGGGTAGGAGGAACCCTGCTGCACTGACACCGTGCTGGGAAGCAGGCGTCGGGTTCGTCCGGTGTGGGGCACGGACTGATGCTGTGTTACTGGATGCTGGAGGAATTTTCCTGCAGGTGAACGGAAAAACAAAGGTAAAACCCCACGTAGCCACTGTTCTTTGCTAATACCCAGTGTAATAATGCTGCCTTAAAATGACTGTATCTTGGGGTTGATTAATGCCTCTGAAAGATTTTATTAAACTGACAGTTAATTGTTGCACAAAACGTAAAGCACGGACCATCAACCTTCAGTCTGAAACAAGATTACTGTTCTGTAACTAGAACCACAAGGTTCCATGTACTTCTACAAACACCAAGAAGAATAAGAACTCTTTTGTTTCTACTCACTTCCACATCTGTGAATTAAGATGCTTCTCCAACATGAAGTCAAGTGCACATCGAATATGGTTCCACCGCTTGTCAAACACGTAATAACCTCTTCCAATTTGCTGACTACCAAATGTGCAAAACTGAAAAGACATGATTTTTATTGGTGTTTTCTACTTTCAATGACAACTCTCTGAATAACAATTTGTTTATGATAAAAATATCCTTTTAGATGTTTAGGTAGAGGATTAAAAAATATGAATTAAGAGTTTTTATGTCTATGGCCCAGCAACTATTTTAAATTTTTGGCCTTGGTATATTGAGATAGTTTTCTTGTCTTCTGCTACACCCATACTTAATAGAAGAAGTCAAATTTGAACTCCTCTGATTAAACAAAGTAGGTTAGCAGTATACCTGTTAATGTATAAACATTATACACACACACATTTATGTAACATCTACTTCTGAGGACCTACCAGCTAACAGCTAGAAGTCTGTTTAAAAAAAAAAAAGATATAATTTGACATCCAGGCTGTGCAGTGAATTTGCTTTTAGTTATATTAACTAACTTTTGTCAAAATTTAAATATTAAAATACCTTACTGCTACCTTTAATGTGATGTTGGTAACTTGAGTAAGAAAGGTGTGTGGGTGTGGAGGGAGGAGTCCAGTAAGAAAATCGCACCAAAAAGACACTGTTTACACGTCCTTATTCCAAAACCACAGCCCTTTAGAGCAGTTACCAATTTCATCTTTAGTATTCTGGCATTTTGGTTTCTTTTGGATTGGGGAAGTGAGCTATGAACACATTTTTTTTTAGCATGTTTATTTTGCAACTAGTTAAACCTTCACCGCCTACTAGGCCACAAAATAATTTTCTCAAAATATAGGGAGGGGGGTAAAAAAAGAAGAAAAGAAAAAAAAAGAAAAGGAAAAAAAAAAATCACATATTCCCAGAAAACCACCTGTAAAACCCCAAAGTAACTTGTTTACACAATTAGAGCCAGAGAGAGACTGAGGTTAACTTTGAAAACGTACAGCGGCTGGTTGAGGATGATGACCTGAATAATGACAATCCAGTTTTTCAACAGGCTCTTCTTTTTCATCACATTCTCCCTCATCACTGGATAACCGAGATGCTGGCTCAGCTGCAGGCAAGGGAGGGTGTGGGGACTCGTGGACAGAAGGAGACTCACTGGGGGCATTTCCACTGTGCTGGGCTGGACAGCCTGGAGGCCTGGGCAAGCAAGCAGTAACCAGCTGTTATTGAACCAAGCCCAGTTAACAATTCCACCCTTTAAATGCTTACTATTACTGAGAGAAAGAAATCTACATTAACAGATCCCTGGTGTTGTCCACGGCCTTGTAACCTGCCAAGGGGAAGGACAGAGCACGGTGGTACCCCTGGAAAAGCAGCATTGCCCAATTGTTGCTCAACTGCTTCCATTGATTGCAAGTCAGCTTTTACTACTTCAAACACCAACCCCTCCTGGGCAGGAGTTACCCTCAGCAGGTAATTGCTAATTGCAGGCAGGCACCAGGCCTGGAGCAAAGGCTGCCCTGTCCAACAGATCCACACTGCTCCCTCCAAATCCACCTCATCAAGCTCCCAGTGTTCATTTCACACCTCTGCATCTGCAGATTCTCCTTACCTTGGAAGACTGGGGGGGTGAGGTTTGGGTTTATTAGGTAATAAAGGCTTTGATTCTGTAAGAGTAACTCCATGAGAATTTTGGTGCAGCTCCTGGGAAGTTTTAGTAGGTGAGGGATGTGGTTCCCTGAGAGGGGGCATCTGCTGATGATGATCCGAATGTCGAAGAAGTTCCTTTTCCCTGGTTTTGCTTTTGTGCTCAGCTAATAACACATCAAATCGTTTTCTTCGACCCTGTACAGCCCTCCGCTGGGTTAAGGAATGTGTCTGCAGGACCAGGAATAAATCATTAATCCCAGGCTATGACATTTGTGGAAGTCAAACACTCGAAACGCCTGTCTAGAGCTCCAAAACAGAGAAACTCATCACAGCCCCGGTTTAGTAAACAAATGGAAATATGACTTAGAAAATAAACTTTAAAATTGCTTGGTGGATGATTATATCCTTGTCTGGGTAACAAAACCAGCAATTTGGTAAAAGGCTTCTTCCAAACTTCCTTTTAAAAATCAAACTGCCAAATTTTTAAGGTTAAGACTAGAACCAAAAACCTTTTTTTACACTGATATTTCAATTGCCAACTCCTGCAAAACCAAAAAGAAAAAATATTTACTTTCACTAAAAAAATATTCAACAAAATAATGTTTAAAATCAGACTTCTAATGGGAGACCTGAAAAATATTTATAAAAAGTACTGTGCTGCCTTCAACAAACTAATATGTTCCTTGAAAACTAGTGTAATCAAATAGATATTGAGGAATTCAAAACATCCAGCAGAATCCAGAGTCAGTCAGGACTCAAAGTTCTTTGAGTGTCCTGAACACTACAGACAGTAAGATGTGTATGTGTATAAATGGCACCAATTCTAGGTGAAGTAAATGGAAGCCACTTTTCTGAATTGTTAAGGTCACACACAATACCTTTTTAATATGGCACAAAGGGTTTGATTTGGTTCTTTTTAGTAGGTAAAAATTTTTATCACATAATTCAGACACAAATAGCAATTCCAGAAACTATTTTATGAGTGGTATATTCTAAAGAATTGCTGAGAAATGTTTTTACTTTTTCACTTTTGATTTGCCTATTTCTCTTGTAAAATCTTGCAGCTCTTCCCTCCTCTATTAGCAAAACAATTTCCTCCCCTCTGTAATTCCAAAAGGGCAATGTGTTCAAGTTCAGTTCCTCTGGGTCATTAGTGTCAGCCTCATTTACCTTTGTTCTGTAGGTGGTTTATTTACCAGACATTTCCCAAACTGAGGGTAGAGCTGCTTTGCAGGAAGGCAGCAAAATATTACACAAGTGCAGGGGATCTGGATTCTTGGTGCCTTGGGAGCAAGTGACAGCCCTCTGTCCCCCAGGGCTTTGGAGCCAGAGGATACATTTTGTCTGACTGAAAGTTTTTATGACTGTTTAATTTAGAGTTTGACCTCTAGGCATGCTCCATGGCTCTCTCCAGGAGCTGGCTGTAGCACCACATCCAGCAGCATTAGCATTTACACAAATCCCTACCAAGAACCTGCTGCACACTCTGCTGGGGGGAGAGGAAAGGGTGTGAAAGGGGAAGAGCTTGAATTATTTAAATCCCGCATAAGCAATATTTTCAATGCTTATGAGGAATTTTAAAATTCATGATCTACAACCTGAAGGTTACCCCCCAAAGAGGAACACTGGCCCCCTGCTACCTACATGTGGAGTAACACAGTTTGTCCCGTGCCAACATCCATGTTTAAAGGGTTCATACAAAAATAAAAATCTCCAGGTTCCTTTGAGAAATACTTTCTGAATAAATAATTAACTGAACTTCAAAAACAGTTTCTTCTTGGTTCTGAGCAACATGTTTTGAGAGGTACCACTTACAGTGGTAACTACAACAGCAAAAATTTGCAGTCCTCATTTTCTATCATTTTCCTCAAGAATTTGAATAAAAACTTCAGATAATCTTATCCTGGTTCAGATATCCTACCTTGCATGTTAAAGACCTAGTACAAGGTTTCCTGGTTTCCACATCAATGACACCACAGTATATATCAGGATCAAATTCTCTCTCTGTCAAAGACATACAGTATTGAAAAGTTATCAAAAGACATTTTGAAATACTAACATTTAGTTTCATCATAAAAATAATTCATATTGAAACTTTTCAAATATGACGCAGTGAAATGTACAAATAAAAATGCACAATAAAATCGTAAAAATGATTTTTTTCTACACTTTCAGCAAGCTTATGGTGTGCTGAAATACAAATCCCAAGTCTACAAACACCTGTAAGTGACCTCTCAAAGGAGGATTTGATGCTGCCTGTTAGGAGCTGAGATCATCATTATGGATTGTGACAAGCAAATGGTGGCTTTTTGCTTGGTGGCTTTGGTGTCAAGAACTTTTCTACCATTCTACTAACTCTCAAAATAATTGTGTTAAAAAGTGTAAAAGGCAGACTAGGTTTCCATTTTTGAGTCTATGAAGTACTAGTTGTTCCTGTTTTCTGTGTACATTTGGACCTTCCATATATTAAGAAGGAAACAAATCTTTAGAGGTAGTAGAAGAGTGTAATTTTACAACTGTCAGAACTGGCAGGCATTTGAGACCTGTACAGGTTTCTGAAAGGAAAAACCAATTTCAAGGTGTTTGCATCCTTAAAGTGTATGTCAAATTATAGATTTAAATTATAATATTTAAAAACTCTTACTACAAGTTACAGTATTACAGAAGTTTTAATTTACTTCTGGAACTTATTTCCATATATATATATATTTCTACTAAAATGAATATAGCTAATAATAATTTAAAAAAAAAAATTACCTGACAATCTTTTATGTAAAAATTTCCTATTATTCGTATTTTCTTCAGGTTTCTTTTCCAAAAATGGAGGCACAGAGAGAAGACCTTTACCATTCAGTATCTGTCCAGGGGAAGGCAAGGGTGGCTTTGGTATTGAGGGACAATTAAGGCCAGTCTTTATTGAGGAACTCACAGTAGTAGAACAAGTTGGACCAACAGCAGCTTTCAGTTGGGCACCATCTATCTTTGGATGAATCTTTTCCACTTTGACAGATGGAGTCATACTGTTATTTATGGAAAACAAAGAGAGAAAAAATTAAAAAAAAAAAAAAAGCTAAAATATGTTATTATTCAACAATACTCCAATCTATTCCCAATATAAATGCAAACCTTCCTCCTACTATCTTTTTAATTTTCATATTTCTTATGATACCCAAAATCTCTTCTGTCCTCCTTTCCCTGACACTTCAGAGTGTCCAGGGACTTCAGAAACCATAATCTGCATTCATGGACTGAGACTATCACTGCAAACTGTCCAAAGGAACTGCAGTGCACCCATTATGTCCAGTGAGAAATGCACCATTCTGCAGTGTAAATTTCATCAGCAGTGCTCCTCTCTCACATGTGCAGGTCAAAAATCAGCTGAATCAGAGTTAAAACTCCCTTAAAATCAAAGTATGCAGACTACATTAAAGAATTAGGAGCCTCTAGTAAAATTACCTTTATTCATTGTGATTTACAATGCAGCTTTGCAAGAGTTCTTCCTCAATGCAGATATAAGCACTAACTATAATCTTTGACTAGACTGTGGGAAAAGATCTGGAGGAGTTCAAGATTATTATCTCCTAAACAAAAAACACTCTGAAACAAAAGGAAACTTTCTTGACATAGCAGTGTCTAAGCAAGTAATGCCATTTAATTCTCTTTCAAAAGGCATACTCACATTTTGTCATGGGGAACTTTGCTGTGCTGTACCGAATGCATTAACCTGTTGTTTCCGCTGATCTGCAGCTTGTCTTTGGGTGATTTCAACAACTTGGAATTTGATGATGATGCACTAGTACCTCCACTGGATGAACGATTGCTCCCACTTCCACTGCTACCTTTGTTTTTTGAAGGGAAAGATGAAATGAGGGAAAATACTGAAGAGGAGGGCGGAGTCAAAGGCGGCTTGCTGGAGGAGCTGTGTCTTCTTTCTGAAAGAGTGAAAACGGGTTTTCAGCTCCCATATAGAAAGAATTTGTAAATACTGCACGTCATTTACTCCATTAACATTTTTCCTTTATTGGCCGGGGAGGTTCCCTGCCACACACGGAGCACAGAGGATTCAAGCCTCTCTGCAATCCACGAGGTTCCACTCAGTGCTGGTCTCCAGAGGGTTACCGGAATCGCTTTGAGCTTTGGGAGCTGCATATCTCAGCCGCTAAAGCTCAGCCCTCCTTCCATCTCAAACAATCAGCTCTGGACCTCAGGCACACAAAGCCAAGAGACCCCTATCCTCAGGCCAGGCAAGCTTAAATACCATATTCCCTTAAAGAGTAAGAATTATCTGCAAGTATGTCTCCTAATTGTCAAAATTATATAGAATCCAACACTTTCACTTTTACTTCACGACAAACTTTTGGTATGATCTATCAGACTTACAGTATGGAACACCTCAGAATATCAGCTCAAATATTGACCTACACTGGGTTTTTTGAGCATTGTTGGGTTTTGTTTGGTTGGGGTTTTTTCCCTTCTTGTTTCTATTTAGCAGAAGTATAAAAAACAGCAACAGATATTCTTCTACAAAAACCTGAGTATCTGAATTAAGAGAGTTTAGATTCTGTCACTGGACATGATTTTAATTAACACCAAACCATGAAAACTTCTATCTGCTAGCACCATTTCGGGTAAATCAGTGTCTAGGTAAAGGTAGTTCTTTAGAACCAAGAAATCTCAAAACACCTGGCAGCTTCCAGCTCTGCCTACACAGCCATAATAATGACACATGGGCACCTGTGATTCCTCGAGGATCTGTAGGATGGACACCTACTTAAGAGACACTTCTGGCAATCAAGTAAATGAAAACCACAGATCTAAGAGACACAAGAAAGAGGTCTGTCAGGGGAGCGCAAAGGCGTTGGTAACACCCCTTTTGCAGCCAAGTATTGTTAGAGGTGGCCAAATCCACCGCCGATCAATCCCGGGATCACCTTACAGCTTTTGACTTCAGTGAACTGCGGGAGCTACAACCACAGCCAAGAGTGACAGCCAAGTGCAGTGCAACCTGTGCAGAAGCCTGTAACGCTCTGGGAAATGTAAATTACTACATCTGTTTCTGCTTATATAACCTATTTGGCAGCAGCACTTGAAATGCGTCCGTTAGCTCAGAAAAATAAAAATAATGAACGACTATAGAGCTTGGACTAAGAAAGAAACTAAACCAACTCCTCTGTGTTTCTCTGTTTAACTTAAAAAATGGGTGCAAACTACCTAACAAACCTTCTGCAAAATTTTGCAAAATATTCATCACTTCTGAACGGGAAATTACCAGTAAGTCAAGAACTCAAGTGTGAAATGCCCGACAAAAATACCAAACAAATTCAGTAACTTGTCACCCATCTCAAGGAACAACTGCTTTAAAATTGTATTTAAAACGATTAGTTATCAAAATCATCTACTCAGTTTTCTAGAACCAGCTGCCACTGAAGAATCTATAATGAAATATTTTAGCATATTTCTGTTCTAGTAAACGCCTGTGCTTCTAATATGACGCAGAGCTTATTGCCAAATGGCTTTTTATAGTAATGGCAAGAATCCCTAAGCAGCTCTGTTAAGTTACTACTTGAGGGCCATTAGAGTTCAGTGATGCTACACCCTGTGAGATAATGAGAAATATTACTCAATACTCTTCCACATTCTGTATATTTAGAAAATTCAAAATCCAAGTGCTTATCACAGTTGCAAATAATCTCCAATAAGCCAGTGGATGACTAATGCAATCCTTGGAAGTTTGTTATGATAACTTTTGCTTTTTGAAGGAAGTGAGATTATTACTTTCTTGAAAATAACTAGCAGATGAAAAGAAGAAGGGACTAGAATAAAACAGACAACCTTCCTGTATTAAGAAGAAACTAGACAAAACAGAAATCTCAGCTCTTTATCTGGATGATAGGAATATTCTCTTCTGGCAGCTGCAACTGGCATTGTTCTGAGATGCTAGTGCTATTTGCAAGAATGTTCAACAGCACTAGGCACAGCCCAGTGAGTTAAATAGAAATTATTTTAAAATGGCAATAACAAAAAAATTACCTAAGAGAACTAAGGCTAATGGTTTATCACACACAGGTTTACAGTCTACCTGTCAGAGAGGATTTCCATACACAGACAGAAAAAAAACCCATAAAATTAACTTTTTCTAGAATTCTGGGACAATTTCTGGAACAGATATTGTAACAATGCAGGGCTGTGAAATTTCACTTACCACTTCTGTGCATAACCACAACTTAAGTTGTCTATCAACAAAATAGGAAGAATTTTCAGCTCATTTTTCATAACCTGCCAAGACCTATTTTTTTTTGTTGACATACATACAATTTGAGGTAGGGCTGCTACAACAATTTGCTTATAATTAATATTTCAGTCTTTTTAAAACATTCATGGTTTTAAGTGAAATCTACTTAAGAACTGTTTTGCAAACCATGTGAAGAGTACTGAAGTCTCATCTTCGTACAGAAAGGCAATATTATTTTTGAAACCAACGTGTTAAGAACTGCATATTTGATCTAATGAGTATAGTTATTGACAAACTGACACAGTTTTTACTGGAAAAATTACTACACAAACTGTCACTGAATAATCAGGACCACCATGCTTTTTATGCTAAGCATATTACAATAATAAATTCTACTAATCTTCTGCCAATTTAACATAGTTAATTTGTCATTAATTCTGTCTCAGCCCGAAAACATTTAAAAATATAACTATCTCCAGGTGTGCAGTTTTCAAATTTTAAAGGTTGGCACTCACATCCCTTCCCTTCACATAACTCTTGAGAGGAAAACCATCTTTTAATATCATGATTGCTTATATAGCATATAAAAGTGATATTTCCATTTCTGCACCTGTGTATGATGATTCTAGGCTCTAAAATTTAGGGGAAGGAGGGGTTTTGTTGCTGTTGCTTGGGTTTTTCTGTTGATTTTTTTTTTGTTGTTGTTGTTAATTTGTTTTGCTTTTTAAATATCAGAAAAATGTACGTTTTGGCTTTGGACAAAGAACCAGAAAGTCTTCCTTGATGCCACAGCACTGGAAAGAATCTGACCTAAAGTGAAAGTTGTGTTCAACACTAAACTCTAACAGATAAACTCCTCCCTAAATACCTTTGCATTTATCCAACAGGTTTCTTACACTATGGAGAAGGACTGGACAGAGTTAGAAAGCTGTGAAAAGAGATGGCATCGACAGGGATAATTGTTAACTATCAAGTTGGAAAAATACAGCACCTCTGTGCTATAGCTGAGCAAATATTACACATGCATCAGACCAAAGGACACAGGACTTCCTCATAAAATAGATATTAATAACGTAAATCTCTTCCACAGCTTAAAAAAAGCTTTACCTGGCCCTTAGTCTGGCTGCCAATTTTCTTGGGTTTAAAAATCCTATTCTCCATTGTCTATTTCCTACTACACATGCAGCAGCCTCTGACAAAAAAAAGTAACCTGGAAGGGGCATTAGGG
>VXBQ01005955.1:27023-71112 GCA_013400175.1 Phainopepla nitens
AGGAAAAAAAAAAAGGAAAAAAAGAGAAAAAAGAAAAAAAAAGAAAAAAAGGAAGAGAGCTTCTCATCGTGTTTGGCTACTACTGCTTATTCTTCTATTAATGAGTAAACAGTAGGACTTAGAGAGATTCATAACTTATTGCTATATTAAAACATTATACCCTTTTATAGAAAAAAAGCATTTGATTTTTCATGATGCTACTTTGCTGCATGCTTACAAAACAAATTTAAGAAAAAAAAAACTAATTTAAGAGCAACAATACTCTTAAAAATTTTCAAGACATTCCTCCCACATCTATGCTTATTTCCCAAAAGCTAGCAAGTATTTTGTGCTGTTCATCCTCCCTGGGCATCAATTAATAGCTTTGGGCAGCAAATACAAGATGTACAGATCAAGTTTCATAAACTCATTTTTTTTTATACAGACTCCTTACATAAGTACTGGGCAGAAAGTCAAAGTGCCCTGTGTCAGTGCTGGTGCAGCTGCAGGAAAAATGAAGCACACCCAGGAGAACACACTTGAGTTTGGTTCAGCTAGATCTGCTGGAACTTCAGTGAACGTTCAGAAAAAGAGTTTACACAGGTTAAGAGCATTGTGTAGAATAAGTGTAAGAGTACTCCTCAAAGTATAGGATTAGATGTGTATATTGAAACAAAGCATAAAGAACCCTTTATGCTTAAGCAATTGTTATTTCATGTCTGTACCACAAAGTATAAGCATGATAATTGTGAAACTTAAAAGAAACTTGTCCTTTTCTGCATCATACTAAACTACTGTGTGACTTGTCATTTGAGAAATTTAGACAGGCATATTAAAACAAACATCTTTTACCTGAGAATAAAAAAAAATTATTTCCTGTCAGTAAGAATATTTCATTCCTAGAATAATGGAGAGCTAATTGACTTGGTATTCTTGTTTCTCCAGCTCAGACCCATGACATGACAGAGCACAGACACTGCTATGGAAGGGCACATCAACATAGCTCCAGATTTTACTCAGCAAACAACTAAAATCCCTTTTGCAGCTCTAGTTCACCAGCACTCTAGTCTCACCATGACAAAGATAAAAAAAAAAAAAAATTAGGTCCATGAGGATTTTGCAGGAGAAACTGAGAGCTAAAACAATCACAGGCATAGCAGGCAAATTACTCCTCCCTTGCTGCCACCCTGGCAGGGTGCAGAGGCTTGGTCTGTGCAGGAGCTTGATCTGTTGTTCACTCACTTATTGCTGCTTCATTATCCTGCTCTAATCACGGGACCTAGATACCAAGGATTCTGCCTTAATCTTCCACTGATGTCCCTTTAATCATGCCATCAATTCTGTGCACACTGTAAGTCAGGAAGAGGTCACTCCATCTTCAGCTGTGTGGTGTTTGATCTTACACATTGAGCTGAACAGAGCAGCTGAACAAAGTCATCTTCCCTTCAGCAAGAAGGTTAAAAAACAGAATATTTATGGAGCCCAAGCAACCAGTAGGACAGACCAACAAGGCCTGATGGGGACCAATACAATCTGCCATGTCCTGAGATGCTTTGTCTTTACTGTTTCATAAAAAACCATTGGTTTGCATCTGACAGCTGATATTATTGTTTACGACTCAGTGTTAGCAAAACCACAAGAAGAAGCCAACTGATAGCCACATATGCTTGTGGCACTGAGAAACACCATATATGATATCTTTTAAACAGATAATGGCCAAGCAATACTGATGCAACCTTATGTCTTGCACTTCCTCACTTGAGAAATATTCAGCACAGGAAGTTTATAGCTTTCCTAGACATTTATTTTGGAGAACTAAAATCCACTCACAAGTCATCACTGTGCAAAATATGTTAGATAGAAGTGTGTTAAATTATGCATAAGCATGGTCAGTTTTGTTGCTGCAATTGAAGAAAAGAGGGAGAAATGGAAAGTGATCATCCTCACTAGTAAGATTCTGAATGCCAACTTCAGTACTTTGAAATATTTCAAGGAGGAGATAATTATGTAGCTATAATTTAGGATAAATTATGCTCTTTATGATATAACTACAGCATACCCGGGATGGGTTTTAACTCTTTAGTAGCACACACTACCTGGGCAGGAATGCCATCTCCTTTATGGTACCTGCTGCAAAACAGCCCCAAACCCAGCACACCTCCCCTGACATCCAAGACTGCCACCACATCTGCCAGAGTTAGGAGCAGATTGCAAACAAACACAGTTATTAAGAATATAATAATTAATTAATGTATTTAAATAAATAACCTTCAAGTATCTCCCTTTCTCAACTGCTGCCCTTCCACAACCAGTTTTTTCATTTTTCCTTATTTGTTACTAATCCTTTCAAAACTCCCTTATATTCAGCACACAAGTCGTTCTGTAATCAATTTCCACAGGATTGAAAATTCCTCCTGAAAACATATGGGTTTTCCCCCAAGAGATGTAAAATAGCCTTTGAATCATCAAGCATAGTGGCATCCCAAGCCTGCAGACAGACTGGGGGTTTCTGTGTTGAGTAGAGGCAAACTGGAATTAAGAACACTCCCATCAGGTTTGCTTGAGCTATTCAGAGCCCCCTCAGACCAGAAAAACTCTTGAGAACAGGGTGAGAAAACTGATGGATGCAGGACACTAAATTATTCATGGAGCAGAACCACAAGCAAAAATGGAGCCAGGGAGACCCAGCTGATGGAATGTCTGCCCTCATCACCCAGAGAAGGATGTTCACCCCATCCTTCTCCTTGCCTACGTAAACCCAAATGCAAAGGCTTGAACATCTCAAAAAGACTGTGGCTAACATCCAAGCTCAAACTTTGGTACAGTTCCCCAATGAACTTGCCAAGAGGTGTGGTCAGTAACTGTCCTGTAAATCCGTCAGGCACTGAAATACAAACATGGCAAAGTTATTATGGAAGGAAAGTAGAGCATCTTGGTGATCAGGCCATGGAGAGATTGTAACAACCACACTAGAAACACTAATCTCTGTGCAGCCCACTGATGACATGACAACACCTGCACTGTCTGATTAAAAGGCAGGTATTGAGTATGTCATTCTTTCTATTGAAAAAATAATTCTTATTTGAAATAAATTTCAGGAAAGCCACAGTGATGACAAATAAGAGCATCAAACAGACAGAAGTAAGCAATAGAGATCAGCAGTGCCTCAAGATGCAGTTTAGGTCAGCTTTCTCAAAAATATAAGACAACAGTTTTCCAGCTGTTTATATTTACCCTGAATGACAATAAAGAAAAAGCTTCAGGTTTTTGAAAAAGCATAACGCAAATTCAAAATAGATACCACACCCCAACATTACTGCAAAATTTAATAAAAACTCTGGTAAACAAAAGATTTATAAAGAATGGTGTGTCGAAAGATGCAAATAAAAAAGGGAAGAACCATCACCTAATTTCTGCTTTTCTCTCTCTCTCTGCCCACTCTCTACCCAGAAATTAGATGTACATCTTTAACACCATGTTCCTCCTCTTCAGCATCAACAGTGTTCCTCAGAAGACCTTATCACATAGTATAATATTGTGACATGACTTCAGATGAGCTCACCTATCCAAATGCCTGCCTGGCTTTCATCTTCCTAATGCTTCTATTCATGCCAGACTGGGAATTAAATGTTTTCCCCTGTAGCTATTTCTTTACCCCTAGCAAATTTAAATGTTGTATGTTGACTGTCAGACTCAGTTCTGCTACAAAAGAAAAGACGCTGACAATGAAAACTTGCTTAAAAGTTGTTAGTGAACCAAAATGCAAAGGGGGCTCCACACTAACTCATAAAGTTCTGAAGATGGGTGTAAAAGAAAGGCCTTGAAATGGAAAGCTCTCCACAGAAGAGATCAACAAGAGGGAATTAACTTTGCTTTGAGAGTGGAAATAGGAGGAAATATCACAGGGTGTACACGAAAATAGTGATGTCAGCTAAGGAAATTACATTCTTTGATTTTCTCATTAAGAAACTAGAGGATAAAAAGACACTGAGCACAAATATTTTTCTCATGTGCTGCATGACTAACTAGTGACATCCACTGCCACGATACAAGAGCTTTGTAAGATTAAAAACTAAAGCACAAACATGTACACAGCTATTTGAACTGGCCAAGTACAAAGCCCCTCTCTGCTGATGGCACTGAGGAGGGAGCTCCCAGGGCTCTCTCTGATGTCATACCCCTGTCTCACCTGTCTCTGTACCTGCACACCTACAGGTGACAACCCACGTGCTTCCCTTTGGCTAACAGGACACTCTACACTGAGAAGCAGTGCCTACCTGCAGGAAAAGCTCGTCAAGAAATGAGAACAGCATGGGTTCTGCCTGCACAGCTAGCATCCCTCTTTCTGTTCTAAGGTTTGAGGTGCAAAATTTTTAACTCTTTCACAATGGAAAAGGATGATGGCAAGCAAATCAGTGGTATTGCAATATTTTTCAAATTTCCAATTTGAAGTCCCTTGAAATGTAAACACACAATTTGCAACATCAATGGAAAACAAATAGCTTAGTTTCCTCTTTTAAGTCAAATCCTAACATTACTTTAGCCCAATTTAACATTTTTAGGCATTAGTAAATTTTGAAGGATAAAAAAAAAATGGATCATTGCTGCTTATTTCATTATCACAGGTCAATCATAATTGGCATAAAACAACTGTTTCGTGTTTAAAAACACTGACCATGTTAACTTTATGCTAATTAAAAAGTTACTGCAGCAAAATCCTAGGGAAATCACTAATACAGTCAAATGAAGGCACAGACCTACTGTGCCTGCACAACAGTGTCTTTCAAATTAAATATTCCCAGTCTTTTCACACTTCCTTTCGAAAGAATGGAGCAATGCTGTAATTAGGATGTGCTAACTAAAATGTTTGTGCAGTTTAACCTTTTAAATGAAAAACATGACTGCACTTGACACATGCAGGCTGTGCCTGCATTTCCCATTTCCTCTGGAGCCCAGACAGAACAGCACAGCCGCTCCTGCCCACAGCCAGCCATCCGCAGAGCTGCAACACGAGTGTATCTGCCCTCTGATTTATGAATTACACGGGTGAGCACACTCGGAAAAACAAGCTAAAATGAACACACTCTTACTAGTTTCTTTAATTAACATTTTGATTAACAGCTGCCAGTTTATCTAAGGGCCTAACAGGACTGCAATAGGCTGCCTAAGGTTTGACGGCTATTTTTTTCTCTTGCCAGTTCCCCCATCTGAGCTGTGGCTTTTGGGGATTTTGAGGTTTCTGCAGGGAATCAGCTCAAGGCAGGGTCTGGCCCTGCCGGCACCGACCGCCCGGCCGGCAGCTCCGGAGGATCAGGGCTCCTGGCTTCGTCCCTGTCCGTGGCCAGCTCGCTGCCCGCCAGCTTTTGGAGCTGTGCCAGAGGCTCCGGTGACATTTCAGAAGGGCTCACGGGGCCGCTGGCAGCGCTTAATCCCTCGCTGTGGGATTTTCCACGCCGTGACTGAGCTGGCCCAGGCCCGCAGTGCCCCCAGCCCTGTGCCCAGCCTCGGCCTCGCGGGTGCCACGGGCACGGGCACGCACAGCCGGGCTCTTTGAGTCCCACACAGAGCTGCCAGGCCTTGCCAGCGGCTGCGGGACAATTTCTCCAGCAAATGCTGTCAGCAGCCACCGCAGCTTGGGCTGACGCGGCCCAGCCTGGGGCACACGCCATCCGCAGAGCTGTAGCTGCCTGCGGTATCGGGGTCTGGGGGACACAGCCCCTGCCTGGCACCCCGGCAGCGCTCCATGGGACACTCCTGCTGTGCTTGGCCAGCAGCAAGAATTCACTATTTACTGGCCTCAGCTTCCAGATGGGTCTCCACATCCTAAGGCTCCACGCTTTGAGGTCTGCTGACTGTCAAGGTCTGATTTCCACTCAAAGCCAGCACATGGACAGTACAGTATAATTTTTACCAAATGATTAATTTCTAGACCATTTCCTAGGTAATCACTTATAAAAATTGCAGCATATCTGCTGACAAAAAGAATAGGAAAAAACAGCTTGTGGCTTTTGCTCTTATTTTAAGTTACCATAATCAAAGCTGAAATTTTCAGTCTTCCCTCGCTTATCAAATTACACACAAACTCATTTTTAAAACCAAGCAAATTGCTTTGACACTAAAATAAAAAGTTTGCCAAGAAAAGAGGCAACTGGCTTGTACAAACACCTTTGTGTATTAGCATCAGTGTGTTAGCACACTACTTTTCTTCATTAAGAAGGTTTAAACAGAAGTGAGAACCATTTCAGCAGACTGGGCTCTGTTAGGGTTGGGTTTGTTTTTTTTTTCTTTTATTTAAAGAAACTTGCAGAAACCTGGAGGTTTCCGCTCCCATTACCAAGTATAGAAATTAATACTAAATCCTAAACCAGATACTAAATACTAATGTTCCCATGTCTATGCACTCGGAATACAAGACAACAACCAGCTCCTCTGTGGCTCCAAATTTCAAGAAGTTGACAGCCCATGTCACCTATCCATTAATTGTTAAGGACCATTTAGGAATGCAAAGACATTTCCTTGCATTATGCTGTTTTTAAAACACTACTCCTTCAACTAAAATGAGTACCAGAGGCACGCATGTTTTTGGAGGATTTGTTTCTACTGTACGCTCCTCTGCTTCACACCTGTAATTAAAACTGGGTAAGTCTCCAACAGATTTTAGTGGTTCGCAAAATTCTTGACTTCAAAACACTATGTGGGGAACCAGCACTGATGTATTTGTTAGAAACTAGAATTCTCAGTCTTTGATTTGGCCCATTCCTATTTTAGGGACAAGAGGGCAAGTAAGTTTTATTTTGTTGCTTGCTCTACAAATAAACTGACCAAGATCAGGCAATGTAATTCCCACATGGAACAATGCAGAAAGCTGTCTTCCTTCTGGTTAAGAGTGAGGACAAAGAACCCAACTGCTAAGAAACCCCAGCAGCTGGGCATCAAGGCAGGAGCTGGAATGGAAGGGAGAGGCATGACGGGGACACTCACACAGGGAGAGAGCAGCCTCGGCCAGGGCAAGGCACACAATGGCACAGACAATACAATGGGATTTTTTGCCTGCTTATGTTGTAACAGGAGCATATATGCCAACTGCCTCGATCCATGCATTTTTACCTACTATTTTCCAATGTCTAAAGGCTTCTGAATAACACTGTGCAGTAAATATTCACAAGGTTTCACCTTGAAATGGATTGTGCGTGTGGCACAGTGAAATCACGTGCTGCCAGTGAACTGTGACAAATGCAAAAGTAATCTTACTTTATGTAGTAAAAGCAACCCATTCTGTAAGGCAATGAAATGAGTAAGTTTTTTTCCTGGTACTAAATACTGCAAGACGTTTTATTTTCTATCAACAGTACTTGAAGCCGTTGAAAAAAATCCCCAAAACACCAACAACATTAGAGTCAATACAAACACAAATACCATCAGTTAATACCTGAGTTCAGAAGCCTAAAATTAGCCCTGCAAGCTGTGATAATGCACTGTGCAGATCCACTCACAAAGAACACCCACCTGCACGCTGAACGAGGCTGCAGAGGAGACTCCTGCTCTGACATCAGGACAGTGCAGGAGGGAGAGCAGCACTTTGATGTGAATCACTGCAGAGAACCCAATTCCCAGGTCTTTGGTGTTACACAATCACCCAAGAAGGACAACTTGAACTGTGCCAAAACCATTGCAATGGAAGAATGTTTGCTTCCTGCCACTCCAGATAAAGAACAGCATCAACCTCCCTCTTTTTTTTTTTTCATTTTCTTGCTGAACACATGGAACACAAAAAGGTATTTATATAATTTGTGATGCTATCACTACACACACAGAGTAGTTCCCTTGTATGAATGAGTACTGCAGAATGTCACGAAACTGAAAACAAACACACAAGAATAAAATTGGAGAAGTGGAGAGAATCCAGAAGTTGAAGTATCCTGCACATTTTGCATTGCCAGAAAAATTGATTTTAAGAATAAAAATCTTAATTTTTAAGAATAAAAATCAAGCCAATCTTTTACTTGCATTACATTTCTTGTCTGGTTTTGTAAAGTGAGATAAATGCAGCTCTATCACATTTCTTTCAACTTGTCTACATTATAGTGTCCTGTATTTCAAAATTAGGCCAATTTTAGTAAAACTGAAGAGCTGGATTTGAGATGGTGCCCTCCCACCCCCTGCTGGGAGATGTCCTGAGGATACTGGTGTTTATCATTAACAATAAAAGCAGCATTCAGGCAGCAAAGGTAGGACTTCTTGGTGCTCTTACAGGAGGAAGGCAGGAAGATCTTTGCTGGCTGGACATCATGAGCACATTCCAGCCCAGCTGTGCATGTGTCTTATTAAATCGGCCAGCAAAAAAAAAAAAAAAAAAGGCAAAACACGACATGAAACCTGAAGCTGTGTCTGTGCACAGAGCAGGAGGTGCTGCAATGGGAAAGTGATGGCAAAACACACAAGACAAAGCCACAGACAGGCTTCACTGTCTTCACTGCATATTAAGCCTCACTTATCCTTTCTCAAAATTCAACAAACTCAGGCACCAATTTCACAACCACTTTAAACTGGCTGGTGCAAGCTAATACTGCCACAAGCAGAAAGTATTCCTGCCCTCTCCCTCAATCCTGACCACTCAGTCTGAGCCTCTGCACCATCTGCACCATCTGTCCACAACAAAGAGCAGAAGCAGCCTCTCAAAGGCCCGACAGTGTCACAAACCAAACCCCTGCTTGTGCCAAAGCTGGCAGTGAACTGAGTGAGGACTAGCAAGAATTAAACTGTGACTTGATCCCAGCGAGAGGGCAGCAGGTGTAAGAACTGGGCACAAAAATGAGCTGGGTTGGGAGCTGCAGTAATGATAAGCCTGCCGGTTCCTAGAAGCTTTGAGGGGTACATAGAAAAAAAATCAGACTTCAACGGAATTTCATCTGATTGATATCAACAGTGCATAAGCTGGGCTGGCTCACATTGCAGCCTGCTTATGTTTACATTTAGTACTGTCTAAGATGATTTTGTTGTAAATATTTTGCTTTAAAGAGATTGTTTGCTTATTGGCTACTATTATTATTCTTCCCGGAAGGAAGAGAATAATGAGCCAACATCAAACATCTTAAAGTTGATCAATTGAGGACTCCAGCGTGGTTACTTAGAAAATCAACTTTGCTGCTGCGGGGGGTGCATGGAAAGAACCCCCTGATTTGCTACATGACACCACAAAGCCAGCCTTAGTAAAGGAGCAGCAAAATCATAAAAAAAAGTAGTGCTACTGCCTTGTATTTGGAAATGAGTGCTCTGAAGTACCAGCATGAATTAAATTCCCAGAACTACAAGGCACTGGATTTTGAAATACGTGGATTTTTTTTTTTCTCTAGCAGCTGCCACTTTGGAGAGTGTTTTACATGCTGCAGAACAAAACAAATATATTGGGTAAGATTACTGGTTTTGATGTTTTCTTTTCCAAGTGAGCAAGCTTAGAAGTTCCTCAGGTTTCAGAAAACTGGAGTGAGTCCAAAATAAAATAGATGACCAAGTATTGAGGAACAACTTGACAGGCTTGTTGGTGCACAATCAAGTGACAGCATTTTATGCCTCAGTATCAACTCCACTTACACAACATGCTTGTTTACACCAGAAACACAAAATATAACTGCTACTCATGTAGCACACGTGTACACATAGAATGAAGGTTTCTCTACAGAATTATGTCATTTCCAGGGACTAAAATCAAGAAAGGACACTGAATTAGATTTCAAGTGTACAGCCATAGCTATTGTGAATTTCTGCCACCTGGACAACTGGGACAGGGCAGAGGAAACAGCAAAGAGCCCAGGAGCTCTGCAGAGCTTTCAGCACATCCTAACTATCTGTCAACTCCAGCCTCCCTGGATATGTTCTTGTAATCACAGAAGAAGGGGATGAGTATGGCCCTGGAGGTCTGTGCCATCCCCAGTCTGAACAGAGACCAATCCTACAGAGAGAAAAACTTGGCACTGACCAGTTCCTAGGTGTCACTTGGTGGCATTCTCAGTCTGTGGCAAGGAAGATGTGAGCATCAAGCCTTGCAATACCACACACATATATAAGTTTATATAATTTCTATGGCTGTTAAAGCAGTCCCAAGTATTTTTAGAAGCTAGCTGGTGGATTGCTTTGTGACCCACATGATGACCTTTGGTCAAATAGTACATGTCACTGTGATGGGGAGGGATCTGAACTGTGGCAGTTTAAAAACCTTTCCTCTGACCTTAGAGGCCAGGAGAGGGCCAGTGTGGCACCTTTCCAGGCATATGCATGGTTACATGTGGCTTCTCAGAGGCTGCAAGCCAAAAAGAAACTGAAGAAAACGAGTGCTAGCTAGTGAGCTTTTACAGAGTACTCTAAGGCTTCTCATTATAATTAGAAAAGTGAAAGAAGTAATAACAATTACTTCACGAAGCCCACACTAACACAGCAGAAAACCAAAATGCTTAAGAACTCAGGTGACAACTTCAGCCACTTGCTAACAAAAGAAACACAGTCAATTTTCCTCTTAGCAAGGAGAAGAGCCATGAATTCCATGTGAATACCTTATGTACCATTACACACTGATAACTTAAAACTCTCAAAACTCTCAGTGCACATCACATAAACCTGACAGCTCCAACCCAGCTCTACAGATGATCCACAAACATCGGGAAGTTTTAGGCTCAAGGTGGAAGGGTGCCCTGAAAGGGGCACACCTTCTATACCTAATGCACAGAATTCACCACAATGCTCCACAGAAACCAGGGCTTTTCCAAGAGCCAGACATGACAAACAGGTTCTTTGCAATCAGCAAAGAGGACACAGCACAAAACCACTCCTGGCATGGCAGAGGAAGAAAATCCTGCGGGGTAAAAACATAAGAAGGTGATCTGGCTAAAAGAGAAGCTTTCTTTTCAGAAAGCTACTTAGTATAGAATTGTGAATTCACGGTTTTCTGACAATCTTGCCAAACAACATGGAAAAACTCAGTTATGTAGGAACTGCTTCAACCCTGCAGGAGCCTGGTCTAATTGCATCCTTTACAAAGCAGTGCAGAGGGAGAGTGTCATACCTACCTGGGACACTCATTATCTGGGAAAGGGAGAACAGAAAATAGGACAAGAATCTCTTGACAGTGGTCCTGCTTTCTCTAACACAACTTGGTGAAACATCATTGCTGTCTTTGTGGCCAGCAGCACTCTCTGACACGGCAGAACTTGCATGAGGCACCGGAATAGGAAAAGTTTATCACTTTGCATATTAGACACACTGATGGCATTTTTCCTACATTTTTTTGGTATTGTTGAAAAGATTAACCTGCTTCCCAGTTGCATGACAACTGCAGGAACATCTACACAAATTATAGAGTAAAAATATTTCTTTTCTATATAAACATTAAATGATGTATTTGTTCAATGAATAGAAAACAATAGGGTTTGGAAGTATTTTGGCTGTTGCTGCCTGAAATAGGTACTGATGGCCTATTAGGCAATAATATCACAAACTTATGCAAAACTACATATATCTATAAATAAATTTATCTCTGTTCATTTGCTACATTTAAAAATATATTTGTAATTGTTCCATACTGTTATGGAGGTCTCACAGAGTTGGATAATGCAAGAGCTAATCAAAGACTGCTACTGAAAAGCTGTTTCAATCTTTGTCACAGGTAGACACAACACACCACTTAGAAATCTGAACTGCCTTCCAGGTCATTTACATTACTTGAATATAATTATCTAATGTTAAACTGAATTAAGCCTAATGAGAAGTTTAAAAAGGTGGCATTAATTGTATTATTTTGAAAGTCAATTTGACCCTACAGTTATTTTTTAACCTAAAAAAAAGTCATGTGGTTATTGATTGCTATTCATCAATAAGCTTACAAGTTTCATTGTATAGAAAATGCTATACACTCCCTCTTCTGGTTATATCTTAAAAACACAGTTTCTAGACATAAAGTGTATCATATGTTAGATTTTAAGTGTATCACATTGCTTGGAAGAAAAAAACCCTCAAGGCAGTATCATGTTTCTTTTTAAAAAGCCAGCAAACTGGTGATCAAAACTAAATAAATAACAGGTGAGAACTACTTGGCATAATGCCCAACTCAAGTAAATAGCAGCTACTTCTTAGCTGTGCCTAAAACCAAAATGTTAAAGATTTCTTCAAATTTGGTAAGAAAAATATTGTCCCACGTTTTTCTGAAAGTGTGACTCGTGCCTAATGCCTGGTTACCATTCTCTGCACTATTGCTGTAGGTGAGAATATAGATTTTAAAATGCTGCCTACTTTTTCTGAAGCAGCAGATGAAGTTCCTACAAAACATTGTTTTTATGTTGGTCCAGCATGGATAACTTCTTTCCACCTAGTACACTACACCTCATCTTCTCTGGGGGGCATTCTTCTAATAGCAAAAGCTGCTGACAGCTACACATACATCCTTCTGTCCCAAAAATATTATTCACAGTATAGAAAATGAGAACTGTGAAATACCATTAGGAAATCCAAACAGAAACAGTAAAAGCAATGCATAAGAAACCAAAAGATGAACTATTACTAAGTGCACACACACACATATATATCCATCTCTTTTCTTGCTGCTCAGTGCCTGATAAAGCCAGGAGATGTGTCTCAAATAGGACACATTCTTGTTGCCCTCCCCGCCCACCAAAATGTGCAAAATCCAAGAACGCCACAGCACTACACAAACCACATTAACAGTATTGCTGCCAAAACACTAAGGGAGGACAAAACTTGTGAAGAAGCTTTTGTTTGTTTTACCCTGTTTAGCCTTTCCTCCTTTCTACCAATTTTACCCCTTGTTACGGAGTAATAAAACCAGCACTGTACCTACTTCATTCTTCCTCCTCCAAGGTAATTTTTCCTACCTTCCTTATTTAGCTTCCTTCTTATTGTCCTCATGTATTTCTTATTACATGTATTTAAATAAATAAATTAGTTTTACGTTTCCTTTTTTAGCTATTCCCCGGTGTCCTCTCTTTCCCCTCCTCAGACACACACACACACAGACTGCAAACCTTAATTCCAGCTGGGCTGAGGCAGCCCTGCCAAAGCTGCCACCCCCCTGCCTGACAAAGCTGGGCACCACTGCCCCAGCCAGGTACTGCACAGCCAGCTGCACTGGGTGCACTGGCATCTTTGTAAAAAATAACGTAAGTGACTGTTACTGATGGGATTTCCTATCTGACCTATGAAGTTGTGCTTGCAGAGAAAAAGAGACCATCCAAACACAGCAGTTGTTCAAGAGTCAGATGCTGGGATGAGAGGGTACAGTTTGTGCAACTGGAAATGATGTACTTCCATGGAGGGGGGGAAAAAAGGAAAAAAAACCAACCAGAAATTATTTTCTTCGTGACAGTTCAATACTAAAAACAATTTTACAAGCTTCCCAGAATACTCCTCCCTGGAATCACAAAGCCCTGTGGTATTCATCTGAGGTTTGCAGTTCTTGGAATAATCTACACAGTTCATGAGAACACCCACTTCTCCTCAACAACAAATGAGAGTGTCCTTATATAAATAATTAATCTGCATGTGGTTAATTTTTGAAATTAAACTACTACTAACCCCACCCTCCAACACCGAGTTCGTATCTCCATGGCTCTGACACATTCTCATTTCTCCAGAACAGCAGAAATTGGTCTCTTTTTTTACTTCAACTCAGGCTTCTTCCACCTCCCCAGCCCTTAAACAGGTTGCAGCTTCATTCTCCTGCACTCAGCTCAGGGCCATGTGCCAGACCCTGCGTGCCCATGGCCTGCCCTCGGTGTGTGCCACCTCCCCTGGCTGTGCTCCAGCCTGGAGGAGTGGCTCAGGCTGCAGAAAGATTCCTTTTAGCTGTGAAGGAAACCTTCCAAGGATGTGGATCACGGAAGCTGATGCAGAGCAGCCTTCCCTGACCCTGCAGAAAATCAGGAATGATGGTTGGGAGAGCTGAGTCCTGCTCCACACACCATTTCCTCTCACTAAATGAGTTCTGAGTGATGAAACTCAGCCTTGACTTCTACATTGGTTAAGTCCTCTCATTGTCAGTCATTTATAATTGTAGACCTGATGCAACTGTCCCACCTGGCTTCTTTCAAAGTGAAGGTGTAGCCAAAAACACTCAATAGCAACTTTTTATTGGAATTACTTGTTCTCTTTAGATCTTATTCCAATCAATTGATCAACACACTTTCTCTCTCTTCCTGAACAACTATTCCTGTGAGAGTGGACATGACACCACTTCTTCTTTTCCCACAAAGATAAATATTTGTTTTTCTTTCTTTCTTTCCACTTGTTCTTCCCCATTGACATTTATTCTGAAAAGCAAACAGTCAGCAAGCAAATAACCAGCAAGGAGATCACTGTAAATGAGCAGGGTTTTCCTAGAAACCTTGCATCATTTTGTGTTAGACTTATTTTAAATATTTACCACTTCAGTAAGAATAGAATTAAAAAATGCACTCTCTCTTCAGCCAATATTAAACCAAAAGGATTTTTACATCTAAATCTTCTGCTATAGCGGAACAGCACAAAATTTATTTCACATTAACCAAAGGTAAGAAGAGCCTAAAACACATCAAGCACTTTAAGTTTGTAGTATTTTGGCACACACAGTGCTGTAGAGAGAATAACATGAGTTACATGGCAAGCAGTAAACTGAATAATCAATATCTCTTAAATCTGAACATCCCTTTTTTTTCTTAGCTGATACTTAAAAATTGCTTTATGTCTTCAACCAGAGCTTGACAAACTCATGCATGCACGAAAAAAGGAGGAAGTTTTACTAGAAAACTGCCACCAGCTTCTCAAACAGACTCCCTGTGCTTTCATGTAATAAACAAAGACCACAGCCATTCTGTGTACAAAAATAATCTGCCTGTGAACAGTTTGTGATGATACAAGTAACCACAGCACCCAACTCCACCGCGCTGTAAAATCTGCATGGCACATTTGGTATTCAGCTAATGGCTTGGGGGTGCACATTTCAAAGCTCAAAATATATTTAGAGTGTCTTTCCACATTATAATAATTTCTTATTTAATGATGCATTATTTAAAAATGACTAAATAGTCAGCTGAAACTTTTCTTTTCCTTCTGAAACGAATCCTGTGCTGACCTCTGAGCACATTCCCTGCTATATGCCAAGAGGATTCTTGCAAAAGCTACAGAATTTCACAAATCTCTACCAATAAATTAAACTAGTTGTTGCTGGACCCAGAGATTGAGATCCAGCTGCTGGAACTTGGACTGTGTGAACTACTGTGAGAGGACTGTGCATTTAAACAGAAGCTCCTGAACAGAAGCTGCCAATGATAATTTGTTAAACATATACATTAACTGGAGACATAATATGCCAAATGCCACCTGTGCACGTTTGGCAATATGCTTGGCAGATTGCTCCAGCACATCTGTGACACACCACAGAATAATCAGGTTCTGTTTTGGTTGTTAAACTTCTACAGAAGATCACTGATCCCCAAGAACATTCTTATGATTTATAAAAAAATCTTTTCACGCTGTTTTAAAAAGCCTTTAGTCAACAGTGGACATTAATTACTGAAACAAATTGCTCGCTGCCAAAAGTATGCAGGCCATAATGAAGGCTTATCCCTCCAAAACGATGATGAGCTCAAGCCATCTCCCACGAGAAAAAAAACCCAAAAAACCACACACACAAAACCAACCCAAAAACCAAGCAACAAACAACCCAGTCCTCAGGTCCAATGGCTTTGGAACAAGATTCAGTACATTCCTTTCTTTTCTTATCAGCTTCAAATGCTGCCTTGTGCAGACACTTTATCTTTGACTTTGTAATCCATGAATCCATGCTAAACACACTCTCTTATTCTACTCTAAACAAGCAATACATTCACAAAACTTAAAAACATTAAATACTGGCAGATTTTTCAGAACAATTAGCTGCTGCCAAATTTAACAAAAATACAGTAGGACAAATTTATATTCAATTCACAGTGTGAGAAGAACCCAAACATGTAACACTGCATGGACTGTAATAGTTAATTTATGTATGATACAGATCCAAAATACATCAGCACACCGACAGAGATAGTTAACAGATCATTTTTCTCAATTAAAATCATAAGTATCACGTGTTCTCTCTGAATCCAGGCACTTAACACCTACACAAAAAACCCCTTTAGGACTCTCAGAGTAGAGACCTGCAAATGCAAGGTGGGTGTGGGCCCTGGCTGAGGGAGGAAGGACCTCGGTTAGACAATTAGATGAAGAAGAAACACGAAAGACCTGGAACAGACTCGGAGGATGGACTCAAGTAACCAGCAAACATCCCTTTCTCCACTACCAGGATCTGCCCTCCGAGTATAAGGTTGTGTGATGCTCTGTTCCAATTCCACAACCTCCTAGAATAGATGATGGGTATATCTGTATGGCAACCCTGCTTCTGATTCCTATACTTCAGCTTTAAACCTGCATGGGCTGGAAACCAAAATCTTTAAGCAACTCCCATCAGCTCTCAGGACAGCAGCAGGCAAAGCTCACGCTGGTTGCTCACCTTTGCCACCGTGCCAAACCCATGGAAGTTAATCAAAACACTTGACATAACTTTTTAATGACTCAACAGCCCAACACACTATCATCATCTCTTTCCAACACGTACTGTATTCACAGTTTTCACAATACTACATGAGTCACAGGCACTCTCAGCCTAAGTTTTACAGGTAGCCTTCATTATTACTGCTGAGAGTTTAACCCTACTTTGTATTCATGGAAACTAAGGCACAGAGGGGGAAAAAAAATCTCTGGGAAAAAAAGAAAAAAGGAAAGTCAGAAGGAAGAAACCCCACACATCTCTATGCTGATGCTACTTTCACACTGCTGAGCTCTCTCTGAGCCACAGAGCAGCTCAGCCAGAGCAGAGAAGCAGCTCTCATCAGCCAGGAGGCTGATAACCACAGCGAGATGAGATAAACCTGTGGAACAGCTGAAATGCCAACAAAAGGTCACACAGCCTGAAAACCACGGCACGTCAGGGCTTCCACGAACAACCTGAAATAACTGTCACAATGGCTTCCTCAAAGAGCAGCCTTTGGGTGCAGCACAAGAACTGTATCTAACAGGTCTCCGGGGAGGGAGAACAGAAATTCAAGGGAGACAGGCACATGCCGCTGTCCTGAGGAGCGTGACAGCTGGCACACGATCATCCCCAGTGTAGAGAAATACTCCTGGAGAAGCACATTTTCTGGGAATAGGTCATCACGGTAAGTGCTCTCAGGTGCTTCGCCCACAAGATTCAATGCCTGAACATTATCTCCTTTTTCCATCTTTCACCTCTGAAGTGATCTTGACTCATCCGAGGAAGATGCTAATACCATGAAAGTGTAGCCATTCACAGAGCAACAGCAGGAACAGGAGCAATAAAAGGCTGCAATCACTTGCCTGACCCCTCAAATGAAAACAGCTGTGATCTGACAGAACAGAGGATTTGTCTTGAAACAACTTTTCCTTGGCTGGCTGGCGTGCTCCTGCCCCAGCTGTCCCAGCAGAGCTGCCAGCCTAAGCCAAGGGGCTAAAGCCACTGCACTGCACTGCCAGCCAGCTCCTACACACAGGCCAGAAGGAATGCCACAGGCTGACTTCAGATATCTCATTAGATTACCTTGCTCTTACAAACAAACCTGCACGTGGTGTCATGCATGCCAGCGTTACAAATCAAGCATAGTACGTAGACCAACACCACTGAATAAATTATTGAAATGGAAATTCATAGCCCAAACACATGCTCGATTGTCTAAAAAAGTAGAATTTTAAATTAGTATCTTTTCTAGTCAAATGCATGAAATAGAAAAGAATCAGTTACATACACAAATCTGTCATTTGTATCAATAAAGTATTTTACTAAAAAGGTGACATATTCTAATTAATAAGGTTACATTTAAATTATTTCTAACTACTTGTGCTCCAGAGAAAAAAGCCAGCATATGTCCTGCAAAGCAGTTTCAGCCTACCTAGTTAAGTAGTTTATCACAAATATGCTTTGGAAGAAATTAATTAGCTCATTAGGTTTAACTAATAGTTTGTTTAGCTTTCCTTCGACAAATGTGACAATTTAGCAGAGCATATTCTACTACTTCAGAAAACAAAATTCCACATGACAAATTTCAAAGAACACCAAGTACAGCAACACACACCACCAGGAGCTGTAGAATATTTTAAGAGATTAATACTTCTCTGGCAACAATTAAAAATAAAAAAACCTAAGAATATAACAAAGAGATACATTGATGGACTGTAAATTTTCAGAATTTTTCAATCTCTGAAATCATACCATCAATAAAAAACTTAATTCAGGGTAAACTGACTGTGATGAATCCAAAGGGTGCTTTGCTTTCTTGTTATGATAACACATTTTTTGTTTTAAAGTAACCATGTGTTTTGAGGACTTCAGCAATTTCCTTCTCCTGAGCTATACAGTGTTTATAAACAAATAGATCACTGTCTGGTAATCGATCACCTGCCATATTCATCAGCTTTCATATTTAATTTTCTAAATTAAGAGACAACTGCGTAAGGATTTAAAAAATGGGAAGGCTGATAGAAGGCTTTGAGAACTAGTGCTACACAAAATCACCAAGTCAGCCTCCTTCGTACCTTCTGAGGCTATTAGATTGGCAACCTAAGGTCCTTTAATGATGTTCACCCCACCCAAGCCTGTTTTTCTCATCAGAATGACCCCGCCTATTTCCTCTGCACGCCACAGCCCGTGCCGAGACTCTCCATTGTTCAGAACAAGCTTAAGAAATACTAAGAATAACCTCATCATTTCTGTCTGCTCCTTCTACACTTCTCTTAAGTATGAATCTGCCACTGATGTAAGCTTGTACTAGAGAAATTTTCACATTTAGAGATCACACTCCTACAAAGTGATACAGAATGAAAACATTATGTTACTATTTATTAAGACTTTAAAAAATACTTTCCATACCTTCATTTTGCAGTTCCCTGCTCACTCTGTGCCTTTTTAATTGCCAACAGTGCTTACAGAAGAGCTGGAGTTAACTTCCCATAACAAGTCCAACAGCAGTACAAGCAGCATTACAACACGCCATGTTTTCATGTGCATGCTCAAGACACAGTGCTGCACCTACTCAGTTCCTGGGCTGCTTCTGCCACCTGTCCATAAGAGCAAACACGATGCTGCTTCCTAGCAGACACCTGTTTGTCAGACAGTGTTTGGAGATCACCTCCTCATCTCATAAAGACAACCCTAAGTGTCTGCAGCCAAGCACAGCTCTCCATCACTACAATGTTACTACCTCAAGATGGAATATTCAATATGCCATCACTCAGAACTCAGTATCATCCTGACCTCCCCCGTAAATTTATTTTTAGCTGTCAGAATCAGTTTAATATGATATTTTACAAGGAGTTACGCGATGTCTTATGTTGATATTCAGTGACACGTGAGGAACCTCACTGGCAAGGGGTAGACTTCATCTTGGCTAGTAAAAAGGCTTACATCAACCAGAGCAAGAAAAGCAAGATGGCCTTTTCTTCTTCTGGTTCCCAACAGCTCTGGAGACTTATTTCCACAAAACTGTGGGTTTAAAAAAAAATTTTGGTACAGCCATCCACAGAATAACAAGCAAACTATTAAGAATTATGACACAAAACCTATTCAGGTTCTTCTGAGTCACGCTGTGTGACACAACTGCAGGATCCAGCAGCAAGGGTAGGGCTCTAATCCAGAAGGCAATATAACACAAAGCCAAGTGAGAGGGAAAAAGAATAAGAAGTTCACCCTCTGCAGAGCCCAGAAAAGCTTTTCTCCAGTCTTGAGGAAGCAGAAGTCAGCGCATCTTTTCTTGCCAAAGCGTTGCATTATTTAAGACGCACAAAAGGTTATCCCTTTTTCTCAACACCAGAAGAAGCTTCCTGCCCATACCCAGCTCGTGTCTTTATAAACACCAAGCCAGCTGGGAGGTGAACTGGCCTAGAGAAAAGTGTACAATACATGCACACACAAGGGAGGAAGGACTAGTTCAGAAGATGCTGTGTCCATCATGTTTATTAGGAGTTGGTCAGAAAACATCTCATTAATTTCTAAGAAACAAAAAGCTGAATTCCACAAAAGCTCCTATCCAAATATTGGCATTAAATTGTTTGAAGCTAATTTCTAGCCTTGAGAGGAGCATGGAAAAGCAGAACTGCCAACCACCCCCAGTCAGGCCTGGAGGAAGTAACCAAGCACTTGAACTGGTGTCACACTCCACATTTCCTCAGGCCTCTCTAAACGCTGGCCAACCATCACAACAAGAGCTTCCTTAAATAGTTTATATACAAAACCACTGGACCAGTAAAACAAATAAAAATTGATAATTCTGAAAATAAATAAATAAGCTTACTGACTATTGGAAGCTTACTACATTTTATAAATTTTGCTGTAAGTTTAGCTTTCAGTTCGAGTTCACACTGTACCAGAACCCATGTAAAAATAATCTGTATAAATACACAAAGAGAAATGACACACAGAGACACAAACACACTACACATATTGGCTGTGAAATACACTAGATATGTCATTTCGAAACTGAACTGTAGCAATGCAGCATTTCAAGAAAGCATTAAAAAACTAAAAAGAACAAGATCTTTATGTAACTGCATTACAGCATATATAAAATGATTAAATACAGGTTATGTTCTTTGACATTTTTTATAATTTAATGATCTATTTACCATCAATTTTAAAAAAAAATTGCCAGGCTTAATCCTGATTTAACCTCACCCTTAATTATTAAAAATAGTTAAGCACTTACCATAATGTGATTGAAATGCCTGTGGTTTTACGACCTGATTACAGTGGTTACACATCACCAAATAGAAATCATCATGAGCCGGGCAAAGACCAAATATTGGCATATCTAAAAACAAAAAGACAAAATGGCATCTCTCAGCTGCTGACAATTACAGAAAAACAGTTTAATTACAGAGCCATGACACTAGTGTTGAATTAAAATTTTAGAGACATTTGTATCAAATTTGAAAATGAGGAAAAAAGAGCATATAATGCAATAGATAATTTTGTGCTGGAGTATTATAAAAGCAAAAATCTTACTACAAAGATAAATGTAAAATGAGTGATTACTTGTAGAAAACATCTATTAGAAAACTGATTTAGGACTGATTATTGTATACCAGATGCAAGAATGCAATAAAAAAAAGACTGACTTCAATTGAGACAAACACAACATAAGAGGGGATGTTTTATGTATTCTGAAAAGGGCTTTGGATTTTATTCCAATGTCATTAAATGAATTCAAAAGTGAACTTCATTTGCTATTTAATTTTTTTAAACCATTTTAAACACACAGTCATTCACCGGGCAGAATTACATGCCTAATGGTTTTATTTGTTTAACAGTGCATTATAGTCCAGCCATCTGCTGCCAGATATCCATGGAGCAGTTACACAGGAGAGAGAACCAGATAACAGTATGTCAGAGCATGTGTGGATTGTGGAGATAACACACATACTCAGACTTTTACAAATAAAATTAGTTTCTACAATGTTGTTTTTAAGAATACAGTTTCTTAAGAATATATTTAACAGTTATAACTGCATTCAGAGACTACTGGAGCAATAAATTCAGCATTCACTACACAACTTAAAGGTATATTACATTTATATAACTAAAAATGTTATTTAATCATTAAAAGACAAAAAATGGAAACTGCTAACATAATATGTGGCTAAGGATCTGTAACACTATTTAAAGGTTAAAAATTGACGTAAGCAGACTTATTTTCTTATAAAAACCCTCAAGTACTAGATTTATCCTAATAGAAACTTGAAAAATAAGTTAAACTTATTTACTCTTGTGCTAGAACTGATCTCAGAGTTTTTACAGCTACTAATTTGCCTGTGTATACTTTTAGCAACATCCACTGCTTTGTTCATTAATAGAACAGCAATTATGAAATAAATTGAGTATGTTGCACATTGAATGTGCCATAATTCAAGGCAGCTGCTCACAGAAAGACACCATCAGCCCTGTCCACTTTGTTTCACACAGACAGATAATACATCCACACCAAAACTACTTCCAGAATTAGTTTGTATCTTCATCATAAAAAAATTAAATACTTTTATTTAAAAGACGTAAGGTCTATGCCTCACGTTCCACACATCTTACTAGTGCTACATCAAAATTAAGCATGACACCAGCAATAACAGCCCCAACTGGATTTTGCAGTTGGATGCAAATGCAATGACCAAAGACATCTGACTTGGCTGAGAGAGATCACAGCTACCCTCACCTAAGTCACACGCACCTTTTCACAACTGAGGTTGCATCAAATAAACAAATAATCTGGTTTGCACTTCTTTAAGTAGCAACTCTTGCTTATTTATTTATATGATATTTATTGAAAAAAGCATGAAAACCTTTGGCACACCCAATTACTGCAAGCCAGGTGAAATTAGTAAATACATGCCGAGGGGGGGAAAATCAGATAGGAATAACAAATTTCTATTTTTCAATATCTACTTTCTGTGATGTAATGTTAAGCCACGTAAGAAAACAAGTATAAGCTTAAATGTCATTGCTAATATTTCAGGCAGGAGTATTCTCTTTGGGTATGCCCCTGTATCAAAGTTTATACACAAGAGCAAATACTCAAGGGCACTTTCACCCGAGCGTGGGATGAATGGGACAGTAACAGCATGCACTGCCTGATATTTACATTGTTCATAGCCCACAGAGAGCCTACTCCTGTGCCATGCCAAGGCAACTAAATCCACACCCCAGAACCTGTCCCCATAGCTGTACCTTTCACACTGTGCTGGATTCTCAGACTTACACCAGCTTGTACTGAATGCAGGGAGGAATCATTAATAGGAGAGAAGGATTGCAAAATAAAGCACTCCTTCACAGCAGTCAGACACCCCATCCATGCACCACCACTCTAAGAAACCTTCCATGAATATTTGCTATCAATACAGAACTGCAATTTTAAATGGCAACTGAGACAAACTGACAGAAATTGATGTAAACAAAAGTGTTTTCCTAGTTCAGTTTGAGGACCCCAAGAGATTGGAATAATTTACAAAGGTCCCTTACACTGTGAAACACTTTCAGTTTTAAAATCTTAGCTCCAAGTGACAGAATGCCAGGAAATACACCAACTCACAAAGGATCATTCTAAGAGTAAAACTACTTGACTCAGAGAAAAGGATTTGTTGCACACACAAAATCACAACCTGATTTCAAAGGAAGTCATGCACGAGACTCCAGGCAGATCACACAAATCACTGTATTAAAAGGCCCCACACTGGTCTCCTACAGCACTGACATCAGAACACCTCAACATAACCAGTGAGGGAGCAGCAAAGGTTAGAGGCCTAAATGCAATTTAACAATGGCTTTGAAACTCTAAGGAGTGTGACCCAACCAAGATCATTTAAAGCAACTGGAAGAGACCTGAGTCGCAATCCAGAAGCCTCATTCTTAGGCAGGTAAGCTCTCACATCTTTAATGTGCCTCACTGTCATTAGTTGAGCAGGGCAAGAGCAAGTTTCAGGGAAATCTTACTTCTCTTTCTGTATTCCAACAGGACAAACATCTATGTGGCACTGTTAGGGAGTGACAAATTAGACCATGAAAATTTTAGAGAACACACAGAAGAGTTTAACAAAACTTCCATGGTAAGTATGTACCAGGAGTACTAATTGTTCTGTCCCACACCAGCCATTTATGAAAGTTGACATATATTGTGCAGTTGATATTCTAACATCTAAGACTTTATACCTGATTCACTCCATGACACACACATTCTCTATTTAGAAGTCTAATGAAGTTTCTAGTATTTCACCAGTGTCATCTCAGTGCACTGTTACTCTGGGTTTGAAGACTACTTTTTGAAATACTTCACTATGTAAAGCCTGTGCCTCTCAAGAAAGAGCCTGGCAACCACGATTCATATGTTCCTCTTTCAAAGCTGGGCTCATTTAACTCTCTTCATCTGTGAATATTTTTCAAGGTCAAACTAAAAATTTAAATCAAGACCTCAAACTTTCCACGTACATTTCCATAAATACAGTATTCATTGTATCAACATACAGATACTGTTATAAGAGCAGTTAGTTACATTAATTCTATTAACACCAGAGAGAAAAACAACTTCATTTACCTTCATAATAGGAAGCTTCTGGACACTGATCTCCAGAACTCACTTACGCTTTCAAATGTAACTGAGTTTTTAAAAAAACAACTTTAAATGAGGCATTACTGCACTCTTTACCAAGACCAGAACAAGCCCATACCACACACAATTCTGAGATAACTGCATCCATTGTTGAGCATGTAATAAGGAAAATGCTTCTTACTTGGAAAAGGCCAATGTAGCATCATTTTCTACCAAAAAAAGAAAAAGCAATAATGGATCATTTGGCATATTGTACATCAAATAAAATGGAGCTCAGCATGCCTCATCTGGAAAGTTTTCTTACACTGATCTGCCATCTCTTCTTCTCTGAAACACATTGTGGAAACACACAAATGACTGAATAATTTCTTAGTATTTCCAGCATTCTCTTTTAGGACAGCTACACTAAAGAAACTCACGCTCGTTAAAACTAACTGTGTCTGTGTACTCTCAATCTCTCAACTCTATTATTTAATATCAAATATAACAGAACACAAAACAGGCTAAAACTACCTCAGTTAGAGAACAGGCCAGCAGCTTGTATTTATTTAGCCACTAGATTTCAGTGACTACCACAGCTAGGTATTTAAATTGGATTTTTCTTTTTGAACTCCCCAAATTTATCAAATTTCCTACAAATCTTGTTGTTTCTTTTCAGAATGGAACCACTGCACACTCCATCTATCCTAATATCTAATAAGACAACATTCCTTCTAGAAATGCAATTAAATATCAACAAAAAAGTGAGGTTAAAATCTTCTCCAGGACAGCAACTGCTGAAGGAAAAGAGTAAAGGCAGCCTGTGTGCAGAGACCAGAACACCAGTTTCCTATTTGCCAGAAGCCTGCTTATTGCAATTCAAAGAAGAAGGAAAGTGAAAACTGAATCAGAGGAAGAGAAAGCAAAACTACCAAGAGGTGAAAGGGCAAAGAACAAACCATCAAGGTTATGACAAAAGAATAGAAAACTTGATAAAAAAAAGCAAAAGGGGTAAAAAAGCGCTGGAGAAATATTTTTAAGTCAGAACATTGCTAATGCTCATTTTCCCCTATCCATTCTCAGCACAAACATCTGCTTATTAAGATTAGTTTTTAAAGTCCAAGCCTGATTTATAACAAAGATGTACATACTACACACCACTAAGTGTAATTTGTAATTGTAGGTTGACGTGAACAGTAAAAGGTTTTGGCTACGAAGATTCCACAGAACAGCATAACTTGCCTTCAGCACTACACCAATATGTTTATACTTCCAGAATAATTTTAATCACAATAGTTAATAATAGATGTATTAAAATCACAATGCCCTACACTATTAAATTTATAGTGACAGCCCAGATATAACTCTCTATTATCTTTACAACTCCCAAACATAGAATTCTTTTTTTTTTTTTTTTAGTGGAGTCTGATCCAAATCCACCTTAAGTAAATGTACCAACTTGTATCAATTTACTAGGTTTTCCATTAAGACATCAGGGAACTATTTCAGAAGTACTATAAAAGGAAATTGTAAATAGGTCCCATTATTTTGAAATGTTGCCAAAATCTGGATCGTTTGAACTATTTACTTCATGGACCAAGTAAGTTTAAATTATGTCCACCAACAGCAATCTTGAATACATTTGCTCTGTACTAACTGGGTTTTGTCTTCTCATTAGAAGGTAATTAGTCTTGATCATACTAAGGTAAAAAATATACAAGTACACCTTGTTTTAACTGGTAGATCTCTATCTCTACAGGCACACTTTTACTTAAGATAACACAACTCTCCACTAACATTTGAAAAATCTTTGGAAAGGAGAGAAAACACCACAGTTGTAGTAACAAAGTAGCTGACATCCTAGAGGAAAAGAAATTTTGTGGTAAGTTTCATAATCTGCTTGTAACACGTGTCTCGGGTACTGTGAGATCCTGAAAAAATAATAAAAATATTTCTATTGTTTTACCCTTTATGGCTGTGATGAACATGTCATTTAAGTATCTGAAAGCAGACAAAACTTCCCAAATTACTGTTTTTAAGAGCTTGTGATTTGACGGAGAGGCGCAAGGAGGAGAAGGAAGGTGCTGAACCAACACTGAGAAGCACATGAAACAGACTGTACCAAAAGCAGGCAAAGTGCAGACAGAAAGCTCAGCTCTGTCACCACCAGACTTGCAGTTGGCCCAAAAAACTAAACTTCTGCCAAGAAATCTGCACAGCAGGTAAGTCCTGCTGAATCTATTGCTGACATTTATTAGCAATAGCAAGTAATCTTCAGGCAGAAGGAGAATCTTGGCTGCAAACTGAGGCAGCTACAAAGAGCACTGCAATGTATCTTAACTAGTCTGGTTATCTCAAGTAAAACCCCCATCTATTTAAAGTAATACAGGCCCTTATTTTAACTGATATGAATGTTTTATTAAAAAAATTAAGTGATCTAAGTTAGAGCCTCAAAACTTCCCTTTTATACACAGATACTTCACTTTCTGCAACTAAACCATTATTTTCTAAACAATATCTTCCACACTATTTTGGAGAAACACTCAAGTGCTTATCATTCAAGAACAGATGTGTTTTTGTATACTTATCAAAGCTGACGTAAAATTAAACTACTGCACTTTTTTTACTGTGTACCATGCAAGATAAAAAAAGAAGAATATTTCTAAACAGATATTGTGAACAAAATAACTAAACCCATATAGAAATTAGAGTGCTCTGGTTTACACAAGTTTTGAACCAAAGTAAGAGATTCTAGTAAAACATACATACTTGAGGGTTTTCTGCAAAATTTCAAGTTATGAACATTTAGGTATTAATAGAACACAAGTATTTTATGAACCATGTGTGCAGGCCTAACGAATTTGTGCCTGCAAAGAATATATATAACAGAGCAAAAAAAAAAAATCAAATCTACACACAGAAACACTGTTTTAAAAAAATCTCTTCCATAAGTTTTATGCTCATGTTGCCGATACAAAACAGCCTTTTAATACAAAATAAACCAAACACACGTTCCCTTATCTGAGCTGTTTCATTTAGGTTCAGAGGGAAGCACCGCTGAAGTATTTTCTTCAAGGTTACTCATTTTTAAAATTCCTTGCCCACTTTGCTCTGTACAGTAAATAACTAACATTTTTTCTGCTCATACAACTTTGGAAGTCCACCTACTTGAGGGGACATTTGAAAGGCAGAGCTCTCCTTGGCTTCTGAGCATGAACTTTGTTTCACTGAGCTGCTGTCTGATCAGCTGAAGGAGGGAACAGCTGAAGACTTGATTAACCACTTTGACTGTGTTTTCCACTTCAGGCAAATATAGCAATTACCCAGCATTTTATTGAATACTCAAACCTCAAAGTTTTGGCTCAGAAAAATGACCTTCAGTTCAAGACCAAAGAACCCCACAATCTGGTTTAACAAGGCACAGGAGCTGCATTACAAGATTTGATCACTGTCATAAATCTCTACTAGGGTTAGAACACTTCATCTCTGAAAGGGGAGTCCTCTCTGTTTGGTCTCCTTTCAAAACTCATGACAATCTGTCTTTCCAAAGCCACAGCCCTGGAGATTTTACTGTGCTTTTCCCAAATTCGAGTCAGACTGCCCTGGTGAAGGGGCAAAGGATGACCTACCTCTTTTCCATCGGTTCAGCTGTGTTGCATTCCCAAAGCCCCATCCCCTCGAGCAGAAAGGTTTGCTGCAGGCAGCACTGCTCCTCTGTGCACACACACCTGACAAATCCAAACAGCCCTCCTTGTGCAAGGCACAGCAATTCCCCCAGAGCCCTTCCTCCCTCTCTCTGCCAGGATGCACAATGAAACACTGAATTTTGGTTCTCTAAAATTTAACAGTTCTGGGAAATGTCTGTATCATACCCAAGGATAAAAACTGAGCCGCAGCTACTAAAGGGAAATGTGTCATGCACACGTGCACGTGCAGCCTAGTGCACAGCTGGGAGTTCTAATTTTAGGCTCCCAAGATTTCAATGTTCCTGTAATTATATATAAAGCATATTAAAGTAGACATCTAAGTATTTAGTTGAATTCTTTGTATATGAATTCATCTACACACAATTAATTTTTTTGAAAATCTAACTAAAAACACATGTCAAATTCTTCATTCAAACTATTAAACAGGTTTTCTAAGTTTATTGTACGAAATAATAAATAATTTCAGTGAGGCAGCTTAGAGAAGATTGTCTGTAGAAAGACTGATTAGTAAATTTCTCAATGAAACACAAGTAGAATATTTTAATCTGCTGAAAAGCTTTATAAGTCTCCCTGCTCACATCGTATCCTGTTACATCAATTTTTCATCAGCAATTTGAATGAAGTCAGTCATCTGCAAAAACCATTCCCATTTACTTTTTAATGAGTTTTCAGACCTAAAGATACTTTTAATTTCTCCAACCAATTTGTATATTACACAAATGTTGAACACATAATTTGTCATGTAAGATATCTTCATTCAAAGTCATGCATTATTTTTAGTTGGCATGATCTCATCGTGCCACTGTTGTATTTTGGGAAAGCCAACGAACTATTATTTATGTTTTACTTTTTTTAAAAAACCAAACAAACCCAATTCTAAAATAGCTGAAGGAACCCTCAAAAATGAACTGAGTTTTTTGCAATTATGACACAAAAATGAAACTGAACTCGGGGAATAAAAACCCTATAATTTGCACAACAAAATTAAAATCTAGACTAACTAATATGAAAGTGTACACAGAAACACCTCAATTATTAGAAAACCTACCATGAGGGAGGAGAAAAGTTCTGGATAAGCCACTAGTCAAACTCAGCCTCAATTAAAATGAAATAAATCACCCATAGAATATTCTAAAATGGATCTTAAGTCACAGAGCCTGAAGCACACTACAATTATGAATTGTTCTAACATCAACAGGTTTGGTATTTTTCTGCTGTTTCACACACAGCACTCCATGTACTCTGCAGCAGCTGTATTTCTGGAGTAGGAAAAAGGAAGTTTGTTTTATTTAAACCTAAACTCACAGTTTACATTAAACTGCTCCACGCAGCAGAAGTATTTCGATACGACGTGACTGCAAACGGTGAACATGTTCCAGGCTCCTCAGCCTCTCCCATCTCCTACCTAGACATGCTTTTAAGGAAAATAAACCTGGCCTAGGTGTGGCATTCTGGCCACTTTCCTGTGTGACTGTCCCTGGCCAGCCTGTGACTGGCTGCTGCTGTAACTCAGGAACTGATGGAGCCCAGCAGTAACAGCCACTTCCATTTACACATTTCTTACTAACGGGACTGGAGGAACACCACATGCCCATGACTACATCTTCTGTGATAGAACACCAACCAAAATTTAGCAATAATGAAGTGCACCTTTTTCCCTGCTACCTGGGACATGCATACTGCTCATCTTTCCCTCTCTTCCCTGCTGGCCACAGCCTCAAGTCCCGTGTGACAGCAGCATGGTGTTAATTCTTTAACTGTGCAAAGACAACACATCTTCGTGCAAAGAACACTCTGGCCACTTCTCACATCATGCACCTGATAACTGAGGGAGCAAACCAGCATATTAAAAAAATAATAATAAAAAAATAAGTAAGGAAAACAATACACAGGACCTGTCAACTGAACTGTACATCAATATTTTCTTTTATTAGGCAAGCACACTACCTAAAACCACCCCACCCCTGCCACTCCCATTCTTCATGCACTGGAACATCCACCTCAAAAATAAGACTGTTTCAATCATGCCTCATATAGCCATAAGAAAACTGATGCCTGTTGATTTTCACATACCAGCTTAAATTTCCTCACTCCCCTCAATCTGGCAGGCACTATTAGTTTATCCATTAAAATTTACTTCCTTTGCTTTGCAGATTTACAGGGACTTGATTTGATACAATAGAAAAAAATAATGTAAGTTGCACAGCAACAAGCATATAAATGTACTATAGCAAAAAACCCAACAGCACTGTGATAGTTAATACGACCAAAAGAAAAAGTGGAAAATAAAAGTGTTTTTGTTGTTATAGTGCAGTAAAAGGGCTAACCTACTTGTTATGTATTTGAACACATGTAGTTACACAAAGTATTTTGAGCTTGGCTACTGCATATCTTTAGATAAAGAAGAAATATGACTATTTCAATTATCTAGCTGAGGAACTGGTAAACCCTGAGTCTTTACTTCTTACAGTTGATATATTGCAGCATATACAGAGCTACTGTCATCAGAGCTCTCCTTCAAGAGGGGACCCACCTGTTCAGAAGGGTTAGGCTTTAAACCCATGCTAGCTGTCCTCTGACACACAGTTATATGAATTAAAACAGTTAAGCAGGGAAAAAAAACCAGGCTACCAATACACAGAAAATGGTCAGTAATTTCACTGCTGGTTATTTGTGAGTAAACACAAACACAGTTCAGCCTAAAAAAACTTTGTAGAAGTGAATTTTTTTTATTGTTATGGAATTTTGAACTCTTCTAAAGAAGATATGTAGCTTTCGCCTTTGCATGTCACCTCCTCTTTAGAATAAACCTACCACCATCCTTTTTTCAAGATGTATTTCTTCACTGGTAGGAGAGACTCGTCCTATTTTCGGAGCCTGCCTTCACAAAATCTTCCAAAATTCCATCTCCAAACATTACACACATACCTGATAAGTGTGTTACAGGGAAAAAAAAATACGCTGAAAACACTGGGTGAACAAATCTGCATCAGGTATTATTCTTCCATATCTAGCACTAGCTCCCCACTACTAAAATCACCCACTTCACTTTTCAACAGAAATGGGTTGGGAAGGACTGCAACTTTTAATATTTTTAAATTAAGATGTATTAAAAATTAAGATGTATTAAAAATTAAGATCATTTAGATTATATTATACATGCAGAAGATCTGAAAGGACTGAACTGTTTTAAAGTAGTTTTTCTGCTCTTCCATGGTCTGGGCCTCTTTAACATAACCAGAAGACCAGCCCACTTGTGATGTACACAGAAGGTAACACCTTCGGCAGAACAAAATAAAAGGACAGGAGAAAAGAATTTGCTCAGACTACTTAATGTTTTGATTTGGTTGCTTTGGTCCAACTCATATTTCTGACAGACACTTCCAAGACTACTTCCCTCCTCTGGTCTCTCTGCAGGCAACAGCACTCATCACACTTGGGAAGAAAGTATTGGATACGTATGAATGGACCTAAACACACAGTGGGAGGTGGAAAAAAGAACTTTTCTCCCTTTCTTAGGCCAGCTAGGGAGCAAAATGCTCTACTCTCAGAAAAAAATACTGAAATAGGCACCAGCTTTAATTTTTAGACATCTCATGTCAAAAAGGACATAAACCAAATAAACCTGATTATATAAGCAGCACAACAAAGTCTCCTCATGCAGATACAAGATCAGGCATATTCAGAGCACGACTGTGCAATGAGACACAGGCAAGTGGTGTCCTGCTCCCTCAGGACACCCCCAGACCTCAAGGGGCACTCCTGATGCATTGTGTTACAAGATGAAGCCTATTTGCAAAGGGGAAGTCACACACGACCTATGGGCTCAGCATTAAGGAGCAGGCATGACAAAGAACACCGAGTTGGTATTTCAAAAACACAGAAAAGGACACTTCAGAGCACAGGATGAAAACAGTAAGATTAAATAGACAACAGAAAACTGAAAGGTAAACAGGATCCTTTGATATTTTAACAAATTTGTAGAGTTTACCACCCTCCAGTACACTGAAAACAAATAGAACATCCACCTTCCTAAAGCAGATAAAAGATAACTACCGCAAACATATCCAGGATAACAAAACCACGGTTTACAACAGGAGCAGGTCCTCTGCCAGGCACAGCAGTTGCACACACATGACTTTCAGGACCTAGGCTGAGATCTTCAGCTCAAACTCACTGGGAGACCAAGGCAATCTCTACTGGTGCCTATCCAGGGTAGGCAGGAAGCCAAAGCTGCTGCTGCCAAACTTGTTGATCCAGTCCTCCCAGCGCTGCCCCACAATGCACTGCTTTGTGCCTGGAAATTGCTCAAAAGCTTTTGCTTCCAGCAACAGTGCGGAACACTTGGGGAAAAATGCCAAAGGAGTCCAGAGAATTGTACTGCCAGGCCACCATGACAGCAGGGACACCCCAAATGCTCCCGTGAGTCAGTGACATCACCTGAGGCGCCGCGATGACGAACAACGCCGCGCTGCCTGCGAGGCTGGGTCACAACACCTCTCACACCAGTGCAGGACGAGTCTTGGAGGGATTCAATTATAAATAAAACTGCTGATGCTGCACCTTACCATCGTGTCTTCCTATTCCACACTGAAGAGCACCATTTACCCAGGCTGTGATTTCTGCCTTTCCTTCACATTGTTGTGGTTATCCATGAGAATTTTGGATGGTGTCAGCAGGAGGATAGAGAACTGCACCGTTGCACAGAGAACCCCTTTTGCATCCCAAGCTGTTGTAAACAAGCCTCAGACGAGACATGTCGACAGCACACTGAAGATTTTACTCTGAGGATAAAAATAGTATTCTTATCTCCAAGGCTATCAAGCTAACACTTCAGATCATTAAATTCAGGCCACAAAAACAAGAAAAGAAATTTACAAGTTTTATTCCAGCAAATGACAACAGTGGTCTGTGCCCCTACATTTTAGGGCACAAAGTGGGAGCCAGGCAGAAGCAAGAGGAAACTTCCCTAACAAGTACTAATGCATTTAGGACTTCTCCAAACAGCCCATGGAAATAGTGGTGCTGAAACAGCCAGGCACAGTCAGCTGGCTGTTGAAGCAGCTTCTACAGAGGAAGTATCAGATGGGGAGAGGGCTCTGTCCAGCCTAGATACAAGCCAAAATCAAACTATAATCAGGTACAGCTCAGACATTGATATTTCCACTAAAATCTCACAACACAAGTGATAGTAAAAGTCTTCCCTCAATCACTTGGCCACAAAAAGCCCCAACCTTGTATTTAGGACAAAAATTATAAGCACATATTACACTGCCTTTGGTATTGGCTCAAATCGGCTCAAAACTTCTCCTCTATAAATTACAAACTAGAACGTGGAACAGAAGCTCCTTAACAAGTAGGATTTCTAGACAGTTGATTGGAGTAACACAACTTCATAGAAGTGAAAAACAAAATTGCTTTTGGGAATTCATCTTTAAGTACTTCTATGAAGTAAATGCTGCCGATCAGGAAATTAATTTAGGCCTTTCCTCTCAAACGCTTTCATTCAGTACCAGTGAGAGCAGGCCATCTCTCTTAGCCGAGCAGAACAGACACATTCAAACACAGATTCTATGTTTTAAAAAACAAATTATCTGAACGCCTGTGTTGGTTTGGCAGTCTGGTTTTTGGGAGTGGCGGGGGGCACAGAGGTGGCTTCTGTGAGGAGCTGCTGGAAGCTCCCACCACGTCCAGCAGAGCCAATCCCTGATGGCTCTGAACATGGACATGCTGCTGGCCAAAAGTGGCCCATTACAGAGGCTGGTAACGCCTCTGTGATAGCAGATTTAAGAAAAAAAATCACAAAAAAGTGGGACACAGTTTTTTCCTAGCCAGAGAAGAGGAGGAGGTGAGAACACGTGAGGGAAACAACGTGGAGACACCATGGTCAGTGGAGAAGGAGGGGGAGGAGGTGCTCCAGGAGCCGAGGTTCCTCTGCAGGCTGTGGTGAAGCAGCTGAGCCCCTGGGGATCCACAGGGCATGCAGAGATCCACCCTCAACCCCTGGGAATCCACAGGGGATCAGAGATCCACCCACAGNCCTGGGGATCCATGGGGATGCAGAGATCCACCCTCAACCCCTGGGGATCCATGGGGATGCACAGTCCCTGGGGATGCAGAGATCCACCCACAGCCCATGGCACAGGTGCCCAGGCTGGAGCAGGTGGATGCCTTGAGGATGCTGTGATCAGTGGGAGACCCAGTGGAGAGAGGGGGCCCTGCTTCCAGGCTGGAGCAGCCTGTCCTTGGAGGGCTTCACCCCCTGGAACACTGACCCACGCCACAGCAGTTTAGGGAGGACTGTGTGCCTGTGGGAGGGGCTCAGGTTGCAGCAGGTGTGGTAGGGCTGCTGTGGAACCACCCTGGAGAGGTTCACAGAGAACTGTCTCCTGTGGGAGGGACCCCGTGGTCTCACAGGGGAAGGACCCCTCTCCCAGAACAGCAGAAGAAAACCTCAGTGATGAACTGACCAAAACCCCCAGGCCTGTCTCCCTGTGCTGTCACTGGGAAGGAGAGAGGGGCTGGGGGAAGAAAAGGTGTTTTAAGGGCTTATTTTACATGTCATTATCCTCCTCTGATTTTGCTGGTAATAAATTCCCTTTGTACCTCTAAGTTGAGCCTGTTTTGCCCTTGTAGTGTTTTCTCCTGGTCCTGATCTCAGCTCATAAAGCCTTCATTAAATTTTTCTCTCCTCTGCCCAGCTGTATCCGGGGGGGTGAGAAAGCAACTGTCATGGGTGCCTGGCATTTGGCCAGTGTCAAACCCTGACAATACCCTAAATCCCAAAATTATATTCCTTATAAACCAAAGCCTAGCAAAGCCTTCTAGTTGTCAGAGCCAGGTTAAACTCCTTTAAAAATTTTTTAGAGTCATTCTAAGTGAACAGGAATGAAATAGATGATTTTAACATTTCCTGGGAAAAGTGGAGAAATTCTTTGGAAAATGTATTATTTTGAAAAGTGCTTTCCAAATTATTTTATATGGCTGTCTCAATAATCCAACACCCACACTGTCTGACTATTGGGAACACTTTCTATTCCTTTGACATATCCATCAAAAATACTGCCTGTTAACCCAAATCTTTGCAGCATTTGAAGCTTCTGGATATTCACACAACTATAGATTTGTTCTGAAGGGATAAAAAAAGTATTTGGTGTAGAACACATTTATGTAAACAGTATAAATGATGCTTCTTTCTCCTTTTGGAATCATCTGCAACAGCCCTCCAGTAAGAGGTAAAGATAAATGATGCTGTAAGTCTTGTTCAGCAGAGTAACCAATTCAAATGGTATTTTCTCCAGTTCACAAAGTTACTGGGAACCACCTCAGGAATGTTAGAACATCTTCCAATTTCTATTACCTGGCCTCCTGACATAACTAATTGTGAAAAAGGAATTTTTTAAAAAAAGAAATACTAACTAATAATAACAACAACAACTAGTTCTTACTTGTTTAGTTTTCACAATACACCACTTACAACTGGTCCTGATTTACGCTGTGGTTATTCACTGACATGGCATCTTTAACACTCAAAGATAACCCAGATACATTATGCTATACAGTCTTTAGGCAGGCATGCAAAAATTGGATCAGATTCACTCTGAAAAAATACATAATCAAACACAGTCCAATAGATTCTAGATTTCCAGATCAACCACGTGATGGAAAATTAAGGTTCTCCTTTAAGCAGCCATCACCTTGTTTTGGAAACAACTTTACAGTTAGAACAGAACTATTATTTCACAAGTGTTTCACTCAGCAGAGACAGAGGAGCTGCTTAATCCAGCATTACTAGGAGGAAAAAAAAAGATTGTAGAACCACACCCTAGGTGTAAAGTGATACAGATTTTCCTCTGTAGTTTCACCTGAAACAATAGCCAGAGGGTGTAATTTAGGGTATATACAGCTTGACAAAGCCATGGCTATAATATCTAGGGACTGACAGATTAAATGTTTGCATAGTGAAGTACCTTTGGTGTCTGTCTGATGGTGAGGTTCCAGTGAACATGGCTGTCCCCTCTCTCACCCACTGAGCCCCACAACCTGGTCCTACATTCTCCTTCCAGTCACAAGAAAAACCCTGCTGACTTCAGTGGCTCCTAACAAGACCCCACATCCCCAGGTCACACTTAATAAACCATCAGAACTCCCATTTTCCTACTCACAGCACGTACTGTGCCACATATGTAGTCAATGAACAAAACCATAGACTGAAAGTTAAATTTATGAAGGGTAAAATACAACAGAATTTGATGTCCATGGAAAGCAAATATCCAATTTACTGCGTGTTCATCACAGGACTTGATTTTCAAATTTAACTCATTAAAGGCTCCACACTTCATTTTAAGGCAAGCTGCTGTAGGACTTCCAGGCAACTGTATCAGTGAGAAAGCATCCAACCAACTTGCTTGCAAAGAAAACAATGAGAGCTCTAGATTTCAGAACCAAAGCGATATGGACTTCACCTCAAAATTGCTCTTTACAGGATTTTAGTCCTTCAGCTCTTTTGTATGTATTTTTTCAGTGCCAGTTGAGAAAGCTGCATTTTCTGCAGCACTACAGACAGTCGATGAAGATTCGAGTCCTGCTTAGCAACAGAAGGGAGAGCAGATCAAGAACACTACATGTTTTCTGCCTATTATAATAAAACAAGGCATAACTAATTATCTCTTTCCCCTTATATTATCAATGAAGTTTATCCATGGGCTATGCCAAAGCTATCAGAAGTGGAGATCAGGGTGGGGGTGAGCTTGTAAATAAACCATCTTTCTCATTTGGAATACATGTTACCACAAATCAGCTTATTCCACAGGGCTGATGGGCATGTGCACACACAAATAGCTGAGCATTTGAGTATTTCCAATCTAGCTGAGCCAATAACCCAGAATATCTGCCACTTCCAAGCCTAGCAATCATGACTGCAGGCAATGGGGGAGCAGCTGCGTGCGCAGTTTACTTTGATGAAGTCACATCCTGTCATTCCCTGTCGTATCTGGGGTTACCATGAGTGTCTGACTTGCCACAAGAATCAGTGTGAGAGCCACCAGCACCAGTCCTGGCTCACAGCTGCACACAGCCTGCACAAGCAGGGACAGCTTTTGACTGTGCAAAGCCTTCTAGCAGCGGGAACACAGATTACAATAAATTTATTGCCTTCTGTGACAACTGCTTTTATAATCATGCTACTCTGCTACATTAGACTTTGAATTCCCTTTGTCAGATTTTAACACTTGCTGCTAAAAAACTTGAAGGGTAAGTACAAAGCTCTATTCATCTCTGTGCTGTCATCTACACCGTGAGAATGCCTGGGAAATAACGTTGAATATCATACATAGGAGGAACTTCCACAGCAGTGGATTATTTCATTCATTACAGGAAGAGACACAATTTTCAAGCATCCTAGAGATTATTTAGAATAGTTAATTACAAGTCAAATATTACAATGGTTTGTGAAAGATGAAATATTTTCTCTCTTCTAAGAGACAAGAGATCACACCTACCCCCAGACAACCTGCAGCAGTTCCAGCCACAGGCTGGGCATAGCCAGGAGAGCTGTAAGAACTATACACATTCACTTTTATAGATCTGCTGCAATGGAAGAAATGCCTTTTAAAACTGTTACCTTGGAGAGAGCAATCTGCACCCTCTTAACCCAATTTATTTAAAAGTATCCTTCACTAAGCCTTTTTTGTCTTTCCTGTTCTACTTAGATGACCAAGTTACCACCTTGTATGAAAGTCACATTCCTACATATTTATTGCATTGTTCTTCTCTCACTGAGTTTTTGTTGTTAAATATAACACAGAAATGATACAAAAACCAATTTTTAACCAAGTATTATCAAGACATCACCTCTTCTGCACAGGGATAACCTAGCTAATCATACATACCACTTAAGAAGCATTAGATAACAGTGAATTCCTGACTGTTATGTATGTATACAGACAACTATTTCAAAAGGTTCTTATAAAAAAAGAAAATATTCTGCCTCCTCATATAGTAGAGATCAAGAGAGTCTTGTGGCTGGACTTCCAGCCAAAGTCCCCAAGGCCTTGCAATACCACACTAATACTATGGTAATATCTAAAAACTGCAAAGTATCTTTAAAGCATATGAGATGACACAGTTCCAACTCGCAGTCTAACATCACAATATTCTATTTATAACACCTGACTCATCTCGCCAGAAATAATTAAATATTGTAAACAGAACTTAGATTTAAAGGAAAAAAATAACAAGAAAAGAATTAGGGCCAATCACTGCAGAGAATTTCAGAAGTAACATCCTTTCAAATTGCATGTTTTTCAAGCAATCTCGTAAAACCTCCACAATTTTCTGAAACAGTTCAGTGCAATTTTAAAGTCTCCCTGCAATTGTTTTACGATAATCAGTCCACAAAACCTTAAAACAATTTGTGTAAATAGTCAATTAAAATGCAATGAAATGAAGAAGAGATTTATCTGATTACAGACTGTGAAGAGCTATGCAGAATGTTAAAAACAAAGCATGGCACTTTGTACTGCTACCTTAAAATATTTATTTCAATGTATTAAAAATTCTCACAAGTATATTTGCAGGTAGTCAAGCACTACAGAGCCCTCTAAGCATCTCCCTGATATGATCTGACACAACAAAAAATGAACTCAACTAAGCACCTCCCAAGGCTGAATAAAAATAAATTTAAATTTGAAATAAGACACTGTCTCTTACTTGTATTTACAACTTAATATGGGAACAGAAGTTTCACCAGTGCTTTAATTATTTATGGAACCTACTGCTGGGAAAATTCTAGACCTTGGGTCTATGTGATAAAGATGCTTCTAGTGAGCCTCCCAGGCCTGGATTTCACTGCTCAACCCTGCCTAGAAAGAGCTCACGAAGAACAAGGGTTCATCACGTGGTTCTCAGTACTGTCACAGCTCTGGCAACTTCCATTAATAGCAATTAATATAATCAAACCTCAAAGCTTCTGCTGAATGCCCTAGAGGTTCACAGAGCCTTTTTTTTTTTTTATCCCCAAGACACATTAACTGTCAAAGACCAGAAGTTCAGCTGTTACCAGGTGACACGATGCTGAACAGAGCTTGCTCCCACCTGCTCTCCAGCCTGATTCCTGTCACTGAGCCTTCCAGAGAGCCTTCTGAAAGTGCCTACCAAAAACTGACCACCTGCATTCCCACAGAAAATCCAATGCTTGCTTTATTAAGACAGTGTAGTCTAAATGCTGTAAGACTGGTACTGTTCACCCCCCAGTGAACACCAGTTCTGACCTGTGACCCAAGTTACAGATGTTCTGTCCTCCTCCTCCTCTATTTGCTGCCAGTCAACTCTAAGCTATGGTGACAGTATGACTGGAGTGCTTGAAATAGACAGTAGCAAGGGATTCACCTCTCAAAGGATGTAACACACACAAAAATACCCAAACAAACTCAAAGTTCAGTGTAACTGAAAGAATGAGGTGCTTAAGCTTAAGCTCTAGTAAAGACATTCTAGTTTCAGCATTCACTAAACACACTATTCAGAAGAAACACTCAATTTTAATTGTCTAACCAAATCTCTTCTCTGCTCCCCATGCTTTTATTTTCCCATCTGAGATGCTATAGTTTCCTTTTTTATAATTTTTATAATTTTAAGTATTTCAAAATCATTTTATGAGTCAGTATAAGCATATAACAGACTTTTATCCCAACCACTTCAAAAGGGTTGCAGAAATGAATAACTAATAGTGTCTGCAATGCTGATGTACATGGGTTGTCTCCCTCTGACTCTCCAGTATAGATTAGGGAGTGGGGATGGCTTGGGTTTTGGTTTCTTATTTTGGTTTTTTTTTCCCCTACTTTTGTTTTATTTAAAGGAATATACATGACAACCTTTAGCAACTGAAAATTTACTGTGGGAAGAGTCAAGAGTTCATTTGGTGGTGGGAGAGGGTTGGGCCCCCAGCCCCAATAAACAACTTTGGTCCTCACTGTTTCCATCCACAGCTTCTGCTCTTCCACAGAGCAAAATGAGCCAACCTGGTGTTAAATTTTGCAAGAAGCAACAGTTGCCTCTGTTGAAGCCTGTCAAAGTTACCACGCATGAACTCTACACTCACATGCACAGTTCTATTTAGAGATCCTCTTCACAACAATGGGTTAGAAAAATTCTTAAAAGCAAACTAAATTCAGCACAAGTTAGCAAGGATCTCCTGAAAAACTGTTTCAAGCACTGATTATGAGGTTTGATATGAAGAATCATTCTTTTTTAAATCAAACAGTGTCAGGTACTACAGACACATCAACCTCCTTTTAAGATCTACTGCACCTCCAAGATGAACTGAGTGTCTGAAAACATTTTGGCTGCATCTGTTGGCACTCGCTCCCACTATCACTCAAGTTTTGGAAGATGCACTTCAGTGAAGTTTCATTTTAAAATACAGGAAAAATGCACAAAGAGGATGAGATTTCCTGCTTTGCTGTTTTGGAATCCATCTACATATTATAATGCAACATGCTAGCCTTGCTGCATCACAGCACAAGTGAGTGGCAGGGGATTCACACCTTTAGCTGGTTCACAAAGCAGTAAGTAATTAAGTGACTGCATGAGCCAAAGGATTCTGTCATATCAATTACATATGAAAATAACTAATAAGCACAGTTGCTTCTAACATGTTCTTACCCTGATAGGATTGCTCAGCAGAAGAAAGTTTCAGTGTACAAAGTCAATGTAAAGTTTAAAGCTTATTTTAAAGTAAAATCTTCCCATCCCATTGGGTATCCCTCTCTCACTTGCATCCCCTGGGGATTTTCCATACCAAGAGCAAGTCAAGTCCATTGAGCTCATACCTTATTCCTGCAGCTCTGATTTCTACATCAAAGCTCAGTCTGGACTGTTACTGTCTCAAAAAGCAACAGGTAGGAAAGTATCCAGCAAGTTTCTCACTTTGATGACAGTCAGTGAGGATCCCAGCAGGAACGATTTAATATTATGTATTAGCAGAACAGAAAGCATATAAGAGCAGTGAAAAAGAAACAGGGAAGTATGAGACACAAAACACTGGGAGTTTGGGAAGCCCAGATTCAAATTCTAGTTCTTACTTCAATGTGAGCCTGGTTATGACAAGGAGGTTTAGAAAAAAACAGAAAAAAACATGTTTGAGACATGTTTTCTGATCCCTGCATGGAACTAGCATCATTGATGGGTATTAAGGACTCATGAGGCTCCACAAGCACTAAAATGCTGAGAGAAGAGCTGCCTGATCAGCAAATAGGAAGTGCCACTGACAAAGGTGTGTCTGAAATCCTGCCTCTTTCCACTGCTTGCAAGTATTGCCCTGGAATTACACAGTTACATCTTCCTTTACTCCTTTAAAAGAAATAACATGCATCATTCTTTGCTTTTAAGGCTAATCAAAAGGAGAAGCTGGCAATGTTAAGCCCCTTTTCTAAAACAGGGGAGTGAGGTTTTGTTTTTTTTTTACAAAAAGAGGAACACTCACTCTTCACTCAGGAGGCTCGGACTCAACTGCCTGCTGAAATCCACCTCTTGCCACCAGGCATGCTGAGGATGAGGCCACTGCCACCAGGAGAGGCAGAGAATCAGCACGAGGGAAAAAAACACAACTACCACCCATACCCCAGTGGGGACACAGGCCAGTGGGAGCCTGACAACTGTTAAATAAAGAAAATGGTTCTTGGTTTTCAACCCAATTCTAATATGTGGGCTGTAAAGTCATGTTCCTTCTTCTGCTCCCTCTCCAGGCCATGAATATTTAATTCTTTTATGCAAACTGGAAGAGTTGCAATGCAAGGTTAAATTAGCCTAAATAACCTTGAAATCCTTTTGTGAAGTTGGGCCTCAGAGTCAACTCCAAATCTGTAGAGAAATAACTTGCTTACACAAGGAGTTCTGTTGTTACTTGTATTTAAAATACTGAGGGTACCACGACAGAAGTCTCGAGGTAAAGTGGATTTAACAAAATCTATACTTTTGGTTCACCTTTCTCTGTTAAGAACCAAGATTTAGAAAGTCCAATTACTTAATAAATGTTTGTTCTTCAATTTTGAATGCAAAACTCTTCCTGGTAAAACGAATAATTTACAGTATTTTCAAAGTTTTATTTGATAACACATACGTATGCTGGCATGTTTGCTGCTCCCCTATTTCCTTAAGTTAATTTAAACTTAATTAATACTACTTTAGCTCTATTTTGCAGCAGGCTCAGCTCCCTCCAGACCAGCTACATGCATATGCCAAGACAGTGTCTCATTCATATGTCACAAAGCAACCAAAATAAATGGACTTCTGTAAGACTGGCAGGGCTACAAAGTTTTACTTTTAATTCTCAAAGTATTTTAGGAACTTTCTTCAACTCATAACCGTACAAATCATTCACATGGTTGGAGTCAGTGCAGAAAAGCTGTGTCTCAGTCATCAGGCTGTGAAAAAATAGTTTCATGATCCCTCTCCAGTGGGAAAAAAAAAAAAAAGGATAGATTATTCTTTACCCTGCCAGCTAATCTTTAGAATCTGGAAACCTTAGATGCTTGCATTTTAAGAAGTAGAAATGAGAGCAAATGTTTGAAAATCCTTATTGGTATAATCTTTACTAGGATAATGTGTATGTTTGTTGTTGTAAATGCTTTTTAGCATTTGAATGATTTGCCTATTCAGAAAAATGAATTACATGTCCAGCACAATGATTAGATTGGAACTTGGAGGAAACAAAGTAATAAAGTGATTTTTCAAGTGCCTAAGAACTCACAGATACACTGAAGATGGCAAAACAACACAGGTGAATCTGAACACTGCAGCACAGCTGCCTGCTGCATCTTTCTTCCACGCCACTGACCACCGACTCTGATCCTACAAACTGTATTTTCCAAATTTTAGCAACATTAGGAATTCTACAAAAAATAGCCATTTTGATTCAGACTCAACAGGGATCACTGCCTCCCAATCCTGCTGGCCTGTGCCACCTCTCTTGAGGTTTCATTTCTCACAAGTCGGTGAGTGCTGAATCAGATCATCTCCTAAGGTCGCCGGAGAGTTCTGCTTCTCGTGATTGTAAACCACGTCTACTAACTCAGTCTTCCATCTCTAACAACATCAAATAAATGACTTGGGTCTAACTGCTCTAGTATTTAAAACAGCTCGGCCTGTTCTCCAGCACTCATCTCAGGCAGGAGGGAACCAAGAACCCACAGTATTAAGAAAGGTTCTAAAACAATCGCTAAACTAGGAAAACAAACAAAAATTAACAAAACAAATCAGACTCATCACTTCCTTTTTTCCATCGCCTGTTAGAAAGTAAATAATAATCTATGGCTTTCATTCATCATCTGCTTACAACTCCAAGGAGCATTGTTACTCTTGCAAGAAACTAGGCCGTAATGGGCTTTTGCTAATCACAGGTGAAAGGTCACTCTCATTTAGCAGAGTACCAAGCAATAAACATAACACGTTGACATGACAGAGGAAAGGATTGGTATTGAAATACTGACATGGGTTATACCAAGAACAAAAAATATTGTGACTCAAGAGAAGATTTTATCAGTGTTGGTCACAGAGCTTCCTGAGGACTATAAATAGTCTAAAGAAGAAGAAAAAAAACCCCAACATATAGAAACACAGTAAAGACAGTGTATGCTCTAACTCTTAGTTTTCAAAAGACATATTAATTTAATAATAATGCTAATAACACCAGTCACTGACAGGTCACCAGTCCTAAATCCAAAGCAATAGGAAACTCTATAATCTTTTTTCTTTCCCACGTCTGGCACTCTGTTAAGTAATTATGAGGAAGAAAACTTCTCCGTGCACTTTACTTCAAGAACCAATCGCACTCACCTTCTCGGCAAAGTCGCATTGCTTCTCGGTTTCTTCCGTATTCCTTGAAACTTTCTTCTAATGCTGTTCCTAAAAGCAGAAAGCCACAAGATCTCAATCCATGGAAAAGCCAGAGGGTAGGACTGAGCCCCGTCCGTGACCTGCAGCCCATTCCCCCGTGGGCAGAAAACGCAGGAGCCGGGGGTCCGAGGGCTGCGGGGCCCCGCAGCGGGGCGGCCGCTGTCAGCGGCGGGGATGCCTCACCTGCGGCGGGAGCTCCCCGCCCCGCGCCGAGGCTGAATCGAGGGCAGGAGGTGCCGGGCTCCGGGGACCGGCTCCGACCTCCTCGCACCGTGTCCCGGATTACAGGAACTGGGGCGGGCGCTGCCCGCTCCGCGCCGCTCCCGAGCCCGGCCGGGGGACGCGCACCGGACCCCG
>VXBQ01005957.1:9114-20150 GCA_013400175.1 Phainopepla nitens
ATAGCAATTACCACTGGCAATGAAAAACAATAAAAAATTAGGTTATTATTAATGATTCAATATATTAACACTATTTCAAGATCTACTTCTAATTAAGAAGCATTAACCCTTCTTGATCATGGTCCCAAAAGTCATCTTTTTTAAGCAAAAACTAAATAAATCTTCTGCAAGTACTCTTTAATGATGGCTATGGCCCTAAGTCATTCACTCAGCTGTTTTATTACTTGTCTTTAACTCTGATGAGTTCAAAGCAGATGTGCATCACTGAATTCTCAATAAAAGGCCACTGCTTGTCCTGCTGAATAATAAGAACTGCTAATTAACACCAATTAAGAGCTGTAAATGTCATTTACACTTGTTTGTTATTTTTCAACCCAATAAGAGTATAGAAGGCAGAGGAGCTGAGATCACTTGGACTGAAGCAGTTTGAGGGGCCATTTAATTGGTTTATAAAGTGCAGTAATAATTTAAAAAAATATATAAATGATGGAATGATTGCATTTGTGATTGGATCAGTTGCAAAAGATACTTCAGTCTTGTTTTTTTTCAAGAATTATGAGCTATCAAAATTAAATGTCCAAAACCCTAAACTCCAAGTCCGTATAAAATTAACCACCACCGCGTATACACACCTTGGTTGCAAAGGATTAAAAGCAAATCTCTCTTAATACTGATTTCCTGTTCTACACTGCATTAGCTCATGGGTGCTGGGCTTGAGATACACATTCAATCAGATAGTTGAGATCTTGAATAAGAAAGAATCTGAGCACATCCAAGACTGATGACTGCACTACAACTGCATTTATTTAGTATTATGTTGCAAAAGGCTGATAATGGGTGTTCTGAATGTGAACAAGTCATCTGGAATCAGATGTGTTTACTAGCTGATTTTGTTCCAGATCTCAGGTTTGGAAAAGACTTTTCCTTAGGTTAAGAGACTCCATATCTGTCTTGCCATCAAAACTTTTCATGAAGTGTACCACACTCCTTAAAAATTGCCTTGCAAAGAACAGGAAGCAAATAAGTAAAACCGAAAAATGTGAATCTACATGGTCCTACATCTTCATGTAGGAGTGGACTAACTATAATTTATTATTTGCCGACTTATTATTTGCCTCAACAGCTATTTGCTGCAAATATACTCAGAATTACTGCTCAGGTAACTCAAAAGCTACCTGCATTCCCATGATAATTGGATTTCTCTTGATGGTTTGAGCAAGGTCCTCACAACACACCTCTCTCTTCATTGCTCAACAAGCTGCAAACTGCCCCCTTCCTAGTCATGACACTCAATCAAGGAACTTCTTAATCTCTTTTAAATAGGGAGCCCGGTGATGTGGGTTCTGTTCAGAAAATTTGTCTGGCAAGAACTGCATCTTTGCTTTTACATCAGAGTAGGTCAGTGGAGGGTTTTGACATGCTGTATGAGAGACAATGACGAAAAAAAATTCTAGAAAAAACAGATTTTAATCTCTTACCATCCAGTTGACTGCCCTCACCACTGACTCATGCAAATAATCTGTCTTTCTCTTTTGCTTCTTGCCTCTTTATTTTGGCCATTAAGATTTGAGCATAAATCTGATTTCAGAAATATATAGTGGAGACAAGGCAGAATAAAAATTAAGATGTGTACCAAATCTAAAGGAGAGTTTCCTAGGCATTAACAGGCTGCAAATTAATTTGGGGTGGATTTTGTCTTCTTTTTCTCTTGTTCTCATGAAAGCACTGTAAGTAACTTGTACTATCCAGTCTTTCTTCCCATCTCACTTAAGCAAAGCTATCCACAGACCTACCCTGAACCAAACCTTTACCTTTTAGGGGCTTTATCACATGTGCAGGATCCTGAGTGCTGAATTTGTGTTGAAGTGGCTTCTAAGAAACGAAGAAAACTTGAAGGATTCTAAGTGATATTCTTTTTTAAATAACATATTTTACAACTTGAATATCTTTCAAAAATCTCTAAAGGAGAAAAAGGAAAAGAAAAAAGAAAATGAGAAAAAGTAAAAGGGAAAAAGAAAAGGAAAAGGAAAAAAGGAAAAGGAAAAGGAAAAAAAGGATGATATTACTACTATCTATTTTCAAGGATATGCGCTCAGATTAAATTAAATGTCCAGATTAAATTGATGTCCCCCTGAATTTAACATTACAACAGGATTATTTTCCCAAGTGAAAGGCAACTCAAACTAGAACAGCATCCCAGTAAAATTTCTTCAAGGGAAAAGAGGAGGGGAAATATTAAAGCCAGATGAACAACCAGATACACAACACACTTCTACCTTTTCCATTCTATCTACATCTGTCTTGTTGTACTCCCACCAACTAGATGTTATTGAGTGCTTTTCAATTGGCATTTATGGCTGCCTCTAATGGCTTGCTTGTACATGAGGCTTGCATATCTTAACTAAATATTCAGTGATTTTTCCTTATTCTAATGTTCTTAATTAGATTTATGAACTCTTTACCATGTTTTATGTTGATGAGGGACTGAGAATAAAATCCCGAAATGCTCACTCTAATAAAATATCACAGCTAACCAACTTGTGTTATTGCATGTGTTATTTCAGTGAATAATGAGCTTTAAATAATGTTCTGAATATGTTACCAAGGATGCAGTAAAGAAATATAGACTGGTGATCTATTACAATACATTAATAAATACACTGGTACATATAGCTCACTGTCCATAAGGAGTAATGGATCATGCTGTGAGAAAAAGTTAAGGGATAAGGGGATTGAGACTTTTTGTTTTAAAAGTCTGGTATATGAATACCCATTTTCTATAAAATAATATTTACTATTTTTTTTGCCCTTTTAAAAAAATTTTTTTAGTTCTTTGAATCTAAAGTAATTTAATGAGTAAGGTGTAAAAGCAGGATGTAGTATAATATAACTTTTTCTAACATTTCATATCTGGAACTATTTATCTTCTCCTATACTGGATATTGAAAATGTTTAAGCAACATAAACCATGGTTCTGTAATCTAATCAAATTGACAAAAAATCATGCCAAAAAAACCTGGTACTTAGCAATAATTACAGGAAAAATTTCTATACCTATATATTTGTCCAGGATATGAAGCCCAAGATTTACTTTTCTTAGCAGTGTCACACCACTCCAGTATGAGTTCTCTGGATACTAAGCCCGCTAATGCACTGTCTAGATAATCACACTTTCAATTCAGAGATAAATATACATTTTTCAGAATTATATTCAGAAGTAATATGTATTAATACACTAGTAACGTCAGCAGTCCATTGAATAAACAAAAGCATATTCTACTGCCATTTATACTTCTAAAAATCCTTGGTGCTGTAGGAGAGACCAAGAGACTTACTGTTTTGTGGCGGTTTTGTGTGAGCAGGCAGTCATATAATTCTTTATTCTACCAAACAGAATAATTTTGTGAATGCCTCCTATCATTCCTTCTTTCCTCTTTTATAGGACTCTTGCTGGCTTTGCCAACAGACTTGAAGCACTCCAGTCTTTCCACTGACTCCTCTGTGTGTAGTATAAGAATCTATAATGATGTGCTCTTTCTGTCAGAGACAATTTTTCACTGTTTTCTGAATAGCCAAGTGGATTTTGAATGTTGATTAAGGCCCGTAGATGTTCCTGAACCTGCTACTGTGAGTAAAATGGTCTTATGAAATAAAAGTGACATACCAAGGTTAGCTGGCAAAAAAGCTTCTAAGAAATTCCCTCCAGAATGCCACAAGAGTTCATATGCACTTTTTGACTCGCAATGATCTTTGTACAGAGCAACAGGAGTCTTTCCAGCTTTGTGACTCACTTACAGAAATATAGTTTTCCATTCACATGCATCTCAAAAAATATACCTTAACATTTCAGGAAACACTATTCATGTGTAGGTAAATGCCTGCATATCTAAGACACAAACCAAGACAAATATAAACCAAGTGGGTGAATCTCAGCTCAAGGGCTCAGGTATAGGATATCCAAGTCCTACCTTCAGGTGTAAGGGTGATGTTAGTTCACTTTTTACACAAATTTTGACTAAAAGCATGAGACAGTAAGTGATCAAAGGCCACAAAAGATAAGACAGGTTAAAATAGAGTCAGAGGGTGTTAAAACAGGAAAAATTATGAAAGAATTCAAGACCAAATACACTAAAATAGAAAGCTAAAAATCACTAAGTAAAACTGCAAAAAAACTAAGTCTTAGCAACCTAAAACTGTTGAAGTATTCATAAAAGCAATGGAAACCGCTCTGTCCCCATATGAATGAGAAAATAATAAATAATTACATTTAGAATTATAGAATGCAATAATGGAAAAATACAGGCTGAATCTCTAGGGATGTATTCCATCTTCTCTTAAAGGAAGCGTCTTTGATCAAAGGTCCTGTCAAACTGAATTTCCAATGAGGTTGATTCCACTACTTCTCTGTGAAACCTCTTCCAGAATTTAAGTGTTCTCGCAGTAAAAAGGTTTTCCACCTCCCTCCACAAATCAGGTTCTGTAATCCTTGAAGCCCCCTACTTGCTGGTCCAACTCCAGATTCTACTATTTCAAAAATTACACCATGGAGCAAATTAAAACTGAACACATTGTTCCAGGTGTATCCAAACAAGTGCTGGCCAGTGGAATAACCACATTCCTTCGTCTGATGGCTATGTTGTTGCTCATGGATCTCAGGAAATAGATTGTCTTTATAGTTACAAGCGCATTCTGCAGATTTCTGATAAATTTAATCTCCCCTAGGACTCAAAGTTCCCTCCAGCAAAGATGCATCTAAGCAAAACAGACCTCGACCTATTCTGCGTCTGTTTCTGTCACACCCACCAGGATTTTACACTTATCACATATTAAAACTTCTGCAGCTTCTGTTGGCCCAGACTGGTTTGTATTTTACTTGCAAAGTTTCTTTCCTCAAAGCAGTAGCTCTCCAAATGTCTGCGGCCTGTGTGGGTGAAGGTATTTACAAATACAAGATATTATGGTTAAAAATGGCATTTAGTATAGTTATTTTGTCACATATATCTCACACAGAAACATCTCCGAGGCACTTATAAAAAATTCTTGGCAAACTCTGGAATTTCCACAGATATATGTAGTAATATACATCTTGTGCTCTGTGGAGACCATGTATGTGAAATGAGTTTAAATTTTAACTCTGTCCAGTTACATTCAGAACCACAAACTGGAAGCTCCCGAGCCAGTCACTGCCTCTTTGCTGCACACAGCTTTTTAATTCAAAACAATGGCATTATCCTCTGATCTCTTCTCCTCTGCAAACCTCACCTAGTGTTCCCCAGTTGGAACTGATCTCTCCTTCCAACTCATGTTCTGTATGTGGGAGTTGGGAGGATGATGAGGATGTTAGATCTGGCAGTCCGAAGAGAACTCTTCCTACCTTTTCATAATTCCCAGGCAAGAGCTGTGAGAAGTGCAGGGAGTGTTACTTTTCTTCCTGATTTTTTCCTGGATTACATAAAAAATGCATCTTCTCTCTGTGGGTGTGCTATCATGAAAATACAGTACAAAAAGCAGAGCCCAGAAGCATACAAGTAGGCACAATCTCCTTTCAAAATAAATAATTTGCAACTAGAAAATACATTTTAGTCAAACGTGTTGTGATTTTGACAATTTCTCTTTTTTTTTTTTCCCAAATGGCATTACAAACTGAACAAGCACCACATGTTGAGAGCCACAATAAAATGCTTCATTTGAAAGTGTTAACTTGACTTCAATTGCATGTAAAATGGACAGTTATTTCAAAATAAACTGCAATTTGGTACATCACAGTTGGGTGGGATGATATGTCAAAAATGGTTTTGCTTGCTGAATTTGGTCCTTCTACAAATATAGAAATTTCTTTTTGGGGGTGCTACTCTAAATTTGTTTCTAAAAAACAAACCCAAAAGAACCCCAAACTATTTTTTTCCCCTAAGTTTTTAGTGATTTCAACTCCATCCCAGTTTGGAATGAAAGTAAATGTCAAAAATTGGAAGATCAAAACATTGAGCCCAGGATTTTATTTTTTTTTTTTCTGATCAGCTCTAATATATGTATACACCAAAAGGCTTCAAAACAATAGTCTGTCATTTTGAAAACCCAAATGACCTATAAGAATTTTGTAAAAATGAATTCTTCAGATTTGATGTTTATGTATTCTTTTGCAGCATAATGTTTGGGGGGTTTCTTAAATTTTACAGGTGTTGGCTGGAGTATGACCATCAATGATTTTGCCAAGGAAACCACAATTTGTTCCTTCTGTTTTTCTCTTAAGTACAGAAATACACATACAACCTTCCCAATCTGTGCTTCTTATATGAGGTCTGTCTTTCCCTCAAAACTGCAACTCTATAAGTATACAACTCTTTATTTACATGTATATAATATTCAAGCATGAGTTTTTAAATCAATATTTATAAAATAATCTTAAAAATTTATAGAGGACTCATTAACGCAACCAAAATTTATTGCATCATAAAAATTTATCTTATTATATTGCATTAACTATCCTTACAGTCTCAAATGTCTGTGTCTACAGTGTATATCTGTTACTGCAACCTGTGTAAATAGCCAGAAAATAATGTATTTTCTCTGTTTACTTTTCCTTAGATAAACAGCAAAACAGTAAAAAGAGGCTAAGACACAACAGGGGACGCAAACAGACAAGCTGCAACAGCTTACATGGGAGAATTACAGTTGTTGCAATGGCTACCAGCTGTGCATCTGGAATAAACAGGTTTGAGGCCCAGGAGTTTTTAATAGAGGGAAAAGTTTGCCTCAGATGCTTACCCCTTTACATTTTCATTTCAGCCTTTAATTCCAATGTTTTAAAGAAAAATATTGCAAAATCCCCAGTTAGTTCTGTTGTTGTTCTTGTTGACTGCTCTGTCAAAAGCTACAGGCAGGTAGAGGCATATTAAAATCTTTGTTACTAATATTTCAGTTCACTGCATTTGATCACTGAGGATTATCTGCCTGCTTGCTTTGTGCTGCTTTGGCAGTGATAGGCAGAGAAAAATGTTGAATGCATGAGCTCTGCAATTGTCCCTTTACTTCTATTGATCCTTATAAAAGACACACAAACTAGGCATTTCACTGTGCCAGGTTTCACATGCTTTGACCTTAGATGATGAAGAAATTTTCTTGGTTTTTTATTTGACGGGATATATTTATGCACATGGACATTCCCACTGTTAAGACATAGTCAGCCTACAGAGCACCATCCCTTTTATGCCATGAAGGAGACTCTGAACACTAAAACAAGAGTGTTTAGTTAAATTAGTGTGTTCAGGAGTCTATCTTCATACACGATAGCAGCTGACAGCTCACTTGGATGGCATAATAACTGTAATTCTGTTATTTTATCACTTCTGAGGGCTTGACTTTGCATACCTGCTCATGACAGGTAATGGAAATGAGTACAGAGAAAAACAAAGAGGGGGAAAAAAAATCTACCAGCAAGCAATCCCGGAAATGTGATTATGTTGTGTGTATGCTGACAGTCTCACAGCTCACGCAGCCCTTGAGAACTTGAATAAAGCTGGGACAGATTAGGAAGTAATTCTCTAAAAGACACATATTTGCCAGTAGCTTTTGTCTTGCAACTCAGTACTCATCCAGACTGTTACTTATCCATCACGCACCCCAGTTGCCACCTGAGTTCCATGAGCAAGCTGGTTTTTGCTGGGAAAATATAATGTTTTGGCAAAATATCTGAATATCTAGCGCTCTTCCAGAGGGTACACAGGACAGACATTTTAACCCAGGAATTTGGAAGCATCTTGAGTTTCCCCGAAGATCACTGTCCTTGAAAGCCAGCACAACACAAGGTTGGGACTTTTTATGTTTAGACAGCTTTGAACAGGAATGAAAAACCCTAAAACTTTGGATTTCTCTCCAGAAAAAGTCTCTACATGTGAGCATATTCCATTGGAGAAAAATTTTTGTGGATATTATTTTCCTCAGTAGGACCAGATCTATCCTACTCTTGATATGAACAAGATTATTACATCCTAAGATATTATCTCTATAACGATATTAAATCTAACACTTTTTTTTTTAACTAGAAAGCAAAAAAGTCATCAGCAATTTCCTTAGTAATATTTTATCCATTTTCCCCAAATTTCCTCCCTCAGTCAAAGATGGTGAGCCTTTCAAGTCTATATCTTTTCAGGAGATAAGTCAAATTACACTGAATTTATCAGAATTAGTTGATATTTAAAGTTACTCTCAGAAGCAAGACTGGAAAACTAACATCTGACTTCAACCCCTGGCTGACTACTGTAGCTGTGGTCTGCTCTCATTCTACAAGCCATCGGGTCTCTGTCCTCCAGCTGTTGTTGGTTATGGCTTCCAGCTGTGTTCTTTGAAGCAATCAGTGAAAATAAGCATTCTTTAGTTTTTCCCTTTCTCTGTTCAAAGACTTGGACAACTCAGATAATTTCCTTGCATTCCTTAGTAACCCTTTCTTTAATGAGAAGATCAGCTGGCTGTATAGCTTTTTTTTCAGTGTATACTGCCAGCTAATGGCAACTTTATTAGGTATCTGCAGTGAGATGATGAGCCACCTGGGAGTATTAACACCTGGATTTACAGTCACAATGGTAGAGCATATTGAAGTCCTTCACTACACTGAATTACTCAATAATAGCTTTTGGAAACATAAATAATCAAGAAGCATCATTTTTGAAGATAAAAGTCAGGAACATGCCTGGCTAATTGACCATGATGGAGTTATAATAGTGAAATACTGCATACTTTTGGAGTAAAGTTCTCTATCGTGCTGCCTCTATCTGAAGCATTGAGGGCTGGCAACTCTACAGAAGTTTATAGATAGTGACTCTTGCACACTGCTCCTGCCAATAAGATGCACATCAGATTTTACATTGGTCTAATCTATTGCAGTAAATTCTGGCTCTAAGAAAAACAGAGATAATGTGAAACAAGAGGACTCCAAACAAGATTATCTCGTGGAGAATGCCATCAAAATTGCTAATTCAGTTTACATCAAAATTCAGGAAAGGTCAGATCCTGGTAGCAACAGAATTTTTCATCAGGTTTTTGTACATTCAGTTAAGTAAGTGTTGAAATCTGTTTGTGTATTTCAATCATTTTAACTCCATCTGATTAAGAAAATGCTCTAGGTTACATACAAATATAACTGCTGAAGAAGAGACTTAAGTGTGAGCTTTACAGCTTGGCTGAGTTGAGACATATATTTATTCAAGTTACTTCAGAGGATTCAAGGCAGTGGCAAAATGCAAAATACAAATCTATAAAAGTCTCTGTGAATATATGACTACATTTTAGTTCTAAATTGTACCTGCCTGTGCACTGGTTTCCAAATTGAAGTTTCTGTTGTTTGCTTACCGTTGTTTTGATTTGTTTTTTGGGCTTTGATTTTTATTTTGGAGAGTGAATTCTTGCATATTTTTCTTTGATTTTCATTTCCAAATATTTCTCAGGAAAAAAAGTTGCAAAAATATTCCTATGCAATCTATTAATGCATAGAAATGATAAGCTTACCTCTCTTAAACAGTAAATATTTCTGGGGAAAAAAAAATACTGAAGTTGTGGTTGGTTTCTGGTTTTTTTTGGTTTTGTTTTTTTTTTTTTTTGGTGTTTAATTTGTTCTTAATTTTTTGTTGTTGTTGTTTTGTTTTGTTTTGTTTCTGTAAAATTATAAAATAGAAAAAATCCTCCCTTTCTTTACCAACATCCAAATTTTCTACAGATATTTTTTCACTAAATGCCAACATTTGGGAATCCAAAAAAAAAATTTAAAAGCCCCACACTAACAAAAGATGTTAAAGCTTCAGGGAGGGAGGTGTAACAGGTTTCTCAACAAACGGACATTGGAAAATTCACTTCAGTACCAGTTTTCAAATAGAAACCACAAGGTTTTACTTGCTGCCCCTTGCAATTAGCTGGTGAGGCACATAACCACTTCTCTGTCTCTTCTCAACCCAGTGAATATTTAATTATTCAAACAAAGTGAAACAGCTTCAACAGAGGAAATGTAAGAAGCCAAAGAAATGCAAGGCTGCAGTACCACATAATCTGCTGTTTTAGAGCTAGTGTTGCAGGTTCCTGTTTCCCCTCTGCACCAGGGAGGCAGAAGGCTTCAGCTCAGGCATTCACCATGCAGTGACAGCCCCTGGTTTCAGGTCCCCCTGCATCTCATGTGGCCCAGAATCTCCTCATCCCACCGGGGCTCCCAGGCCACTCCTGACCCAGCTGCGGGACTGAGCCCTGCAGATGAAACAACAGCTCTTTCACTTCACCACAAAGTCTGACTTTGGTGCAGCTCATGTTCCTGGAAGCTCATTTATTATGCAACAGAGGCTCAATGAATTAAGTATGATTTGATCTCTCTTCCCTCACAGCTTTCAAAATGCAGCCACTCATGCTTCCAGCATGTTTTGGAGCCGCAGAAGGAATACTTCCCTGTCGGGCTGGTGAAGAACTGGTGCAGTTACCCAAGAAGCAGTGGTTACCCCACCCATGAAAGTGTTCAAAACCATGTTGGATAGGGGCTTGGAGCAATCTGGGATAGTGGAAGGTGTCCCTGCCCATGGCAAGGAGGTTGTAACTTTGGGCAGGGCTGAACATATCTCAGAGACCATTCCTAAAATGTTTACATAAATTCACCCTCACTTTTTGCATGTCCTTGTTGGTGTTTGCTCTACACCTCCCAGAGTTATGAACTACTCCACATTCCCAGTACTCTCACATTGTCACCAGTCCTAAATTCAAGTTTGACTGGAAACAGTCATAAAACTTATATGCCTTAACAGCCCTAAAACCTGGTATTTGAAATCATTACCTTGAATTGTATTGCATTGCAATATTCTAGAATTTTTTTCAATGTCTCAGTAGCCCTTTTTAGTTTCCATTTAATCCAAAATGGGCTCCACATGTATTGGCTGAGGCGAGAAATATTGTGGCAAACTAACTTAACAGGTGTTCCCTCATTTACATGGGATTGTTAACCCGGTATTCACACTGGAAACTCAGCATTTGAATGAAGCAGTTCTGAATGGCATTTGAGGACATGGGGA
>VXBQ01006000.1:3882-15867 GCA_013400175.1 Phainopepla nitens
GGGTGTGTGACTTACCACAGGTACCAGGTATGCCCTGAAAAATGATATGAGATGCTCTCTCTACTAATTTAAAATCCTTTAGCACCTTCAGAGCTGTGCCTTGAAGCGGCTTTGAGCAGCTGGAATGTCAGGTGGAAGCAGATGCCAGTGGATGGAGAAAAATGATCCATAGTGCAAAAAGAGCATGGTCCACACTGTAGTCATATCAGCACAGTGTCATCCCAAACTCATTTGGCTTGCTGAGATGTAAAGCTTATTAGTTCATGCACATTGGCTTTTCTTTCACAGGCAGGCTGCTTCTTGAGGCTAAAGCAGTGTGCTGGCACATGTGCTACACCATATTGTCATACCTGCTTGTTTGGCAGAGCTCAGACACTTGTGCTCTCCCCTCCATGTGTATTGTAGCTCCACTCCAGGTAACTAATGACCAAGCAGTGGCTCTTTACACCAGTACATGCTTGGTGCTGGCAAGCATCTACAGTCCTGCCCTTACTGCCTTTAAAAATCTAGTCCTAGATGAATGTAGATTTCCAGAATTGATAATAATATCTGATAATAGCCAGATGACTGCAGGAGTAGTACAAGACACATTTTTGTGGACCACTGATAGGGTGATTCCTTTATAAGATGTGAATGATGCTTTCCTAGCTCACACTGATGCTCTCAATAGAAAGGTGTGAGTGCATACATCCAGACAAAATAATCTTCCATCAACATATCACTTAATGAAAGACCCACATTACTGTTAGTCTTATGATAACACCCACTTTAAAATAATTTCTGGACCTTCACTTTCCTTTTCTTCATTACCTCATTTATGTTTGTTAATTATACTTGGGCTTCTTCATTATCTTCCATATCCTAGCAGCCATGATTTTAGCAGCCAACTGCTTGATTACTTTCGTCTTAGGAACTAGATAGAACACCTGCTTGCTCAACAATAGGAGATTCTATGCCTACCATTTTAAGTAGGCTAGGAGTGCACTATCCTTCAAAGATAGCCAGGTAAATAAAACAAATGAAGTCCAAAATCCACATACTGAGCCATTAGATGCTCTCCTCGTATTTCTCAAATCCTCTTTTTCCAGTCCCCTTTGCCCCCTTGAAGACCCTTTAACCCTGAGAGGTGAATTGCACTCCTTCTGCCTATTTCCTTCACTCTTGTCAAACCAGCTCTAGTAGCTCCATGCCAAGATGGCATTTTGCCACCTCAGAACTGAGCATTACTATTTCAAAATTTTAGTTCTTACTGTTACTGAAAATCTAGTTTTGGACCACGAATAGGGTCAAGTATGTGTAATCTATAGGGTCAAGTATGTGTAATCTTTGTGTTTGGATCCTGACAACAACACTGAATCATGTAAATGCTTTGTATTTATTTTGTTACTTTTTGTTTTCCTCTTTTCTTTTCATTACTTGGTCTCTTTTAGCTTTCCTCCTCATGTGTGAAGTTAAAATAGAGATCACTTCAGAACTTTTAGAAAACCTCCCCTCCTGCAAAAAAAAAAGAAAAGAAAAAAAGAAAAAAAAAGAGAAGACAACAAAAACCATTGAAAATCCTTCCATACTGGTACATTTGCATCTGCAAAAGCAGATACAAAAAAACCCTACCACCCACTTTTGGTCAATAAATATCATTGCTGCAAACAAGCATGAGTTGTAGGAGCTGAAGAAATCAAGATGTGCTTTTGACAGGTTCATTTAGAAGTGTAGGAGGTATTCTACAATTCTAAAAATATGTTCTATTTTCACAGATATTTTGAGATGTCTCTGTAAGTTCTCTTACAGAAGATGGCCCAGGGCCCATATGGTACAAGTCAATCTGGCAGATGTTATATAATAATCTTACTTGATTAAACTAGTACAAGACATTCTCTTCTCACCAACCAAATAATAAGAAAGAAAGAATCCATCCATTCTGATATTAAACACCACCAACTACATAGACATGATAGGGCTAGAGACCTTGCTATAAAAATGTTTTGGTCATGTTTGGAAAATTCTTGTCCCTCTATGTCCCCTCTAAAGGAGGGGTCTATTACCAGAGGAGGTAAAGTAACAAACAGGACTTGTTAGTTTGAGAGGTTACATCCATGTCATAAATTCAAAAGCCAGATTAAGGAACAGTAATATACACCAAAATAATTCATTAAAAGGAAAGCAGTAGGAAGAGAGGGACTTACTACCGAACGGATAAAATTTAATTATTTTGCACAAAGAAACTGAAAGTAACTCATTTACAGAGAAAATCTATCTGATATTTTTTGAGAGTAGAAAAGGTCATCAAAGATTTTGTATCAGACATTGCAGAAATAGGAATCAGGTATATTTTGAAATACATATCTCATATATTTTTAATATGTTATCTATACATACAAGGACATATTGGAATATTTTCCCAAGGGGATTTGCTGAAGAGGCCTTGGGCATGCAGCATCTTCTAGGAGCTCATCATGAATATCACAAAAAAAACCCCCAAAAAACTTCATGCTTTTCTTCAAATTACTCAAAATTGCATCTGACTCTCTAAAGCTGTTGATGAGGGAAAAGGATGTAATGTGACCACGCCTATGCTGCCAACAAAAAAAGACGGATTTAACTCTGAAACATCTGTGCTGATCATCTAAATGAAACATGATGAAACATGAAAAAAAACCCAAAACTGTAACTGTCTTTAATGCCTATGGCAGAAAAAGCTTCAAGCTCTTCCAAATGAACATTTTACTTTCTTATACTAAATATGCTCATGAAAACTGAAGTTTCTGGTTTTCACTCAGAGTTGTTAAAATTGCTTTAAATATTTAGATGTAATTTAAGGGTGCAGAGCCTCACCACATTGTGTTGTGATTTGGAAGTAATTTTGCAAGCCTGCTTTTTTTTGGTATTTTGTTTATATTAGCCATCATGCGAGGATGACGGTAATTCATTATGTCATGGTAAATGTTTACAAAATCGGATCTTTAGTCTAGATCCAGTAAGACTTAAATCAAAGGACATTTTATACCATAATGCTTTTCTTTATCTAGAACTTTTTTACATTTTAGGAGTTCTTTCTTTGCTTCTCTCTCTCTCAGAACAGTTCATCATCCTGTCTTGTTTAGCTGGTAAAAAATGTAGGCTTATGTGAACACAGCAACCTCAGATACCGAGGACAGGACAAAAAAATCCTCTGGTCTGCTAATACAGCTCTGTATCTGTGTCAGGCTTGTCAGGCACTCTAAATTCCATGCTATTTATTCTGATGTAAAGACTTTCAAATGTGTAGGAAGACTCTCATTCATTTTATTGGTCTTGGCATGCTTGCCTAAGTCTCAGCTGAAGCAAAAATCTTCTGTTCATCTTATATGAAATTAGACCTCATCTTATTGTACCAGAACTCCTGGGAACTAATTACAAGTCTATTTTTATGGAAAAACAACCATATTAAAAGTTTACAAATTGGATGTATGTTTGCTTTCCTTAGCCCATATACTGTACTCTGGAGTATTATTCCCACTTGTAAACAATGTTGCAAACATAAATTGCCTAAGTGGCTTCCCTGTTGTCAGAAACAACTGTTCAGTGGGCTAGTTAGTTTCGCCAGGTTTTTTCAAATACAGATACTAACCCCCTGAACTAGTTCTCTTTCAAATGAGTAGCAAAGTGGGATACTGTAGGAATTATTTGCTTCACTAATTTTCTTTGTATTTGAGAGTAAGTGTCCATTCACAAAGTGAATACACTGTTATTGATCAAATTAAAAATCATGGGCCTAAACTGAAGCACTCAAGAATATGTGTTGCTTGTGCCTAATGCTAATCATGTGCTTTAGTCTTCTGATAAACTGAGTTCTAACACATTAGCTTTCCCGACATCCTTGTAAATGGAGGAGGATAAATTTGATTCCTTGTATTCACAGTCCATATTTTGAACCTTGAAGTATGCTTTTGATATTCTTAGAGAAGTAGTTGGTTGGTTTTTGGTTTTTTGGTTTTTTGTTTTTTTTTTTTTTCAAATGCAAGGACCAGATGCACATTTGGTTTGTTATAATAAAAAGAGTTGCACGTATTATTTTGTAATACCAGGTGACTAAATTTCAAAGAAACACCAGACACTCTGAGAATCATGATAAAACTGTGGATTTCCAGGAGGGGGAAAGAAAGCCACTGCTAGATTGCAGATAAGGGAGCAAAGCATTTTTGTGGATGCTCATATCTGCGTGCAAAAAGGGTAAGCACAATACACCAGATACACAAATGCTCAAAGGTGTAACTTCCCTGATATCTTTGTATCTCTCTGGTACTCTCCAAATAATAACTATTTTCACTTCCTTTAGCATTTAAGACTACAATGATCACAGAAAGTGTGCAAGAACCATCAGTAGACACTACCAGTAGAATATTAAGATTTAAGCACTCTAACACTATATTAGTAATAGCAAAAATCAACTGTGGCTTTCTACAAACTAATTTTGTGCTAATAATGATTATCTGTCCATTTTTGAGACATTTTAACAGAAGTCTCAGCAGCTTCAGGAGTAGTTTTTTATCTAGGTGGGAATTTCAGAGATGAGACAACTGACAATGAAATATGACACAAAAAGAAGTTTGAATTGATGTTAATGGGTGCCTATATGATGATGGCATAGTCCAGTGAATATTTCAGCTACTGTGACACCAAAACACTGTCATGAGCAAAACAGAACTTTGGAACAAAGAGCATTACCATTGAAACATTAGAAGGATTAAGCCCAATGGAGCTGGGCTTTACCCTTGATATGGTGGGTGTGGTATACTTGTTTAAACAGGCACTCCTTATAATCGTGCCAGTTGTACCTGTGGTGAACAAACAGGCTTGACTCAACATATTTGTCAAGCCTTAAAAAATTATGTCAATAGCAGCATGTATGTTGCATAGAACTTCCTTGGAGGAAAATTTAATACCACACATCAACATTAATTTTCTTAGCTATTTTTTCCATAGACTGAGAAAAATCACATTAAGTCTGGAAAGAAAACTCAGTTTTGAGTAGAATTTGCATGGCTCCAATCACTGAAGGAAAAATTAAAATTCTCATTTTAGCAGGAATTCAAAACTTTCCTACTAGTAAGGATTACTGAAGTCACATGGAACTGCTATAGACACCTTCTGGATGATGCTTTCACAACTATTCTGTCTTACCAGATACACCTGGCTTGGTAGGGATTGGCCCAGAATACCTGAACTCTGAACAAACAGCAGCTGATGTTGAAATTAGATACATAATATAGAAACTACTCCCCAAACTGTTAGTGGTAAAGCCAGCAAGCAACTAAAAAAAAAAAATTCCTTTAAAAGACAGTCCTGTCTTTTAAAGTCCTTAAACTTAAGGACTTCAGCTTTAACCCTTCTGCCTTCATCAACTAAGGAATGTTGCCACAATTCAGAAAAGAAGAAGAAATCAGAATTTCAAAGCTATTGAAGTGAGAGGGGTTTGCAAAAGTGCCTCCCTGAGTGATTTTGTAAACCTGTAGTTATCCCTGGTGATTCTGTATGCAGAAGATCATAAATAGCTATGATAATATGAGTCTAAGGAACCAGTTTGCCTACAAAATGACAGAAATACTCAGGTGACTGTGACTAAAATTTCATTATTTAATTTATTTCTCATTTTAATTCAAAATTAATGTGAGCTACCTACTCTAGGTAGAATATATGTGACCAGGTCCTTTTATAAAGTATTGCTTCATATTCAGATATCAGGTAGCACCAATAAAAAGTAGTAATACTATAGAATAGAGTATGAAAGACAGGAATTGGCTGCTTTGTCAAATGACACTAAATGTTTTTTCTCATTGGGCAGCAGATAATTTCAAAAGTAACTCAGCAGAAATCAAGTAGTATCTTTATCCTTTTTAAAAATCACCGACTGTGTTATCTATCATGTTTCAATTCATATTCTTAGCCTAATAATTCCTCAGTTACTACTTATGCTCATTTAAACTTTGGACCAACTGTTCTGCTATATCACCTGTTATATGAATGCAAAACATTTACTCCAAGCTGGTAGTCTGAAATATAGAATTAGAAATAGATCCTGCATGTTATTCTGTTAAAAAAAATTTAGAAATTGTTGTCAATTGGACAGCTCTGAACTACAAATTTGAAGCATAAATAAAATTTGAACACCCCCATCTCATCTTTATTTCAAAATCTCACACAATCACATCATTTTGACCTTACTAACTTAATGAAATACTCAGTGTTGAGCCAGGCTTACAGTGTGGGGGTTCTATAGTGTGAAATTAATGAGCTGGATGGGATCCCTTATATTTGGGAGGCAGAAGGAAGTTCTGTGGGGAGGTGTGAAGTCTACTCATGTCAGTGGAAATGTGGTGTGTGGGCACTGAGGTGCCTTTAAGAGGAGTTCCATAACCTGACATTTTCTTGCTTTCAAGAGTTTTCCCTGCATGGATATCATACTTACTCAGCCTTAACTGAGTCAAATAAAGTTCTTCTACACATGAATCTGCACAGTCAGTTGAGAGTACTCAAAGGAAGGCTGGTGAAGCCAATCGCATGTTCTGACACCACAAAAAGCTAAATTCAGCAAGCTCACAATGTACCACCTAACCTAGTCTGAATTTGGAACAGAAATACTCCATTAGTCACCATTCGGGCACAATACAGTCTCTGCTACCTGGCAGTGTAGTATGAGTGGGACTACAAATGTTCAGAATCCTTTATCATCATCTGAAAGAAGGAAAGCCTCATCTATTAAGATTGGGGGAGTTTCTCTGGGATATTTTGTGTGGTTTCTTTTTGGTTTTAACATTGAATCTGTTTCCTTAAAATCTTGAACACCAGCTTTACTTTGCTGTAAAGTTTATAACACTTCAGTGTAAGTGTGGGTCTGCTAAGGGCATCTGTGTATGTATGCACAACCTACATATTGAGAAATACATTTGTGCTCTCTGGATGGAAGTTCATGAAGAATTCTTTTATTCTGAATTATTTTTAAAATTGTTAGTCTTTGATGTAGCCTTTGTTTCAGGTAATTTATGAATTTGCCAAAGGAAAGACCAGCAGGAAAGCATCTAATTAGCACCACTATAGTCATAACATTCTTCAGCTATCACCTCTCAACTTTCACCTCCTCTTTAACCCCCAAAAGGGAATTTCAAACACAAATATGTGTTTGAAAATAAAATACGTCTCGGTACTTATCAAATTAATTTTGCCTTGTTAAGCTTTTCACAGGAACTAAAGGAGAATTGTTATGCTTTTATGAATTTCACAGTGTTTGCAGATAAGTGTTGAACAGGCAGGTACTGCAACTTTTGTGCAGATGTCTGCAGGATGGGTAATGCTCCCTGAAAAGAGATTTAGCAACTTTTACCACTGGGTTACAATTATACTTTCATAATACCTTACTTTTAATTCTACCACTTTTTTTACTGAGCACATACCTTGGCTAGTCTCACTTTATCACACTAGCCTGTAGTTTGTTCATACTGCCAACTAAATCTTTGATTGAGGGAACAGAATGATTTTCTTTTTTATTCAATTATTCTCAAACTCAGAAAAACAAAAACAAAAAAATCAACTTTACGCTGGAGTGTTACTTTCTTGATTTCTACCCAAAACAAATTTTTAATATGTTTGATCTGGAATTTACTTCAGAGTGTGAGCATGGGAAAATGGACTGACATTTCTCATTAAAAACAAAACAAAACAAAACCAAAAAAACCAAACCAAAGCAAACCAAACCAAACCAAAACAAAACAAAACAAAAACCACCACCACCACCACCAACAACAACAACAAAATCCCCAAAGATGCACTGGTGTTATTTTGAACGTGTGTACAACTGTAATGGAGAGATGTTAGAAGCTGAAATTGAGTGAAAAACAGTTTCAAATTGCTTGAGTTACAGACTTAGAAACAGAACCCTGCACTTGGTCAAAGCAATTTTTTCTTCACTAACATGGCATGTTGTGATGCGTCATGGTTAATATGCCTATGAGCCAGGAGCTGGGGTAGTATTTCTGTGCATTTTCAGATAGAGCTGACAAAAAACAACTTTTGCAAAATGAAAAATAACTCTCAACAAAAATGCCCTTTGCTGAAACGATTTGCACTTCGATGAAAATATTCATTGAAATAAACCAAATTAAAGTGCAATGATTCTGAACCTTAAAAAAAAGAAAAGAAAAAAAAAAGATTTGATTTTGAGCTTAGGTTTTTTTACAGGAGTCAAGGAAGTAATATTGTTACGTACAATCAATAATTTCTGTTTGCCAAAGGTGTACAGAGTCAAATTGCTCAGTAATGCTGGATACTGTTTAGGAACACATTGATACGGGAGCAGATCCGAGGTGTGATGCACACAGACTTCCCTCTGACAACCAAGGTATAAAAGCCACCAGAGTAGGCAATTATGCATCATCCCGGTAAAATTACTCCAGACTCAGGTAACTACAAGTTATGACCAAGGACGTGCTTTTAAAATCAGATGAAGATGGTATTTCTTATTTCTACGATATTTTTCGATGTTTGCCTTGCAACTAAGTACACAGGAAAAAACTTTGTATAACATGCAGCTCCACATAAGTAAATAAATTTTATTCAAAAGAAGGTAGAGTTGATCGGGAAAACAGAGAAAAAGCTATGAAAATTTTGATCAAGCTATACGAATGGGGTAACAGAATTGTTTTGCTACCTGAAATTTTAATGAGTCACCTCTGAAGTAAAAGTGTGTCAATGATGTGAAAACATAATGTTTCCAGCAGTACTGACTTCAGTTGTTGTAACTTGAAGTCACCAGTTTGTATAACCAAGGTTTAGCCATTGCTAGCATTATGCAAAATGGCTTAGATGTATATAGGACATAAATATGGGAAGCAGATGGAAAACACAGAAAAATAAGAGAAATAATAATTTTTGGAGGAGTGAATTTTCTGTAGCATGATGTGTATTGAAGTTAGGCTGCACTCAAAATAAATGAACAAGGTTTTGCATGGAGAAGAGTATAACAAAATGCCAACAGACTGCTATGGAGAGTTTGGCAGGAGATAAGTGTTGTTCGCAATAAAAGAACATTAAACTTAGCAATAGCTTCCTGAAGTAAACCTTAAAACTTGCAGCTGGTTGAAAAATACTCAGAGACTGATTAACAGGAAAAAATAGGATTCTCATGAATTTCAGCGTAACACAGTGTTCAATCATGGAATAGTCTGGGTTGGAAGACTACTTACAGGACTTCTAGTCCAATGATCAGAGATATTCAGCTAAATCAGGCTGCTCAGAGGCCTCATCCTGAAAGGCTTTAAAATTTTGGTTCATTACATTCATTACACAATACATTACTTTTTTTTCCCTGCAGCTTCTGGCCTCTGTAAAACTACGGAAAGTAACTCCTTTTCCTGCATTGCATAGGTAAGAAAACCAAAAAAAATGTCCTGCAGCTGTAATAGGTCTAATTACAGGATGCTGTTAGTATATCTTTTATATAGTTTTCCATTTAATTTTGAGTATGTTTTATCATTTGTTTTCATTTAAATTTGTGAAGATTTCTATTGATTCACAATGTTTTGCTGGAAATATACTGGAGCAAAAGAAGTCTTATGATTGAACTTCGTAAAATTTCTGGTTTTTTACAGATATACTTTTTTCTTGCTTTCATGATATTTCTTTCCATCATAATGTATTCACTTGTTGAAACATAATTGCTTTTTTTGCAGACACAAGCATGTTATGTACTGTCACTGCTATTTATATCTTATTTACTTTTAAATTTAAACTACTGTCTAATAATAATGGAGTTATTTTGCCTCTTTGAATCATGGTACCTCTTACTTCAGTAAAGGAATTTTTATGTGACAGATGTGAGATTAGTTTCTTTGTTTTAACCAAAACAGACTATTAATAATTTGTCTGAAAGACCTTTACTTCTTCAACAATATTTTTAGATATAACTCCTTAATGTTCAGCACTATAGAGCTCACTCAAGAACACCTTCCAACTCTCATCTACAAGTGGAAGAGAAAACACAAAAGAGGAGAAAATCAAGGTCATAATTTTTACCTAAAAGTTACATGTGAGAGGATAAAACATAATAGCTCCACTTGTGTGTTGGCTCATTTTAGGACAATGTGTAAAGGACTGCATTCTCATTTCAATATTTTGAGCTGCTTATTCCAGTTTCCTAATGTTCATAGTTACACCAGCTTTGAAAATTACTCTTTCACGTCTATTGTAATCAACTCAGCCTTAAGATGTACATACCATCCCTCAGCATGCTTTCTTAAGAAAATCAAAAGGCTACAGATTCATCAATTTCACAGCACGCAGATACAATAAACAGATATTTTTTGAGCTTAGTGTTTCAGATGGCAGTTCTGTAAAATCATAAAAAGCCCTTATATCAGAGGATTGTGAGTACTGTTCTTTAAAATAGCCCATATTTAATATAAATAGCCCATATAAATTCCTTGAACATTAATATTACCATTCACATACATAATGTGTCCATCATTTAAAGAACTATGGCTGGAGGGTCACTAACATAATGAGATTTACAGTTATGAAATGAAATCAGGTCCCAAATCACAACTGGATGCAAGCATTCATTGAAATTCCAAAATCCCACCCTCTACTTCAGAAATACACAGCTGCTTTATGAATTTTTAATTTGCTCCTTTTTATTTCAGGCTTTATTACTCTCTGACATTAGCCAAAATACTATACAAACAGTAACAGATTACTGCAATATATTCAGCTTATCTTTAATTGGTTCATTCTGGAAATGGGAGATTCTCCAGGTAAATCTGTATCATTATAACATGATGCAGTTCATGTTTACTGCAGTGACATAAAAGAAAGGAAACTACAAACTTCTCCACACAATTAAAACAAACAAACAAACAACAACAAAAAGAAACTCCAGACCCTCATAGATATGGGACACTACTAGGTCTCAGTCCCTCTTTAAAAATATGTCCTTCTGTATACCCCTGGTTCTCATGGGAATGTTCATGCTTTATGTCTATGTCTCTGTGGGATTCTTACTGAGAGAAAGGCTGAGTGCATTATTGCTGGGTAGCTACAAGGATGAAGGTAACTGAGGGACCTGTATGCCAAGGTGACCTGCAAGTTACTGGGCAAGATCAGGACAGAGGGGTTTGTCAGTTACAAAAAGCAGAGCGTAAAAATAATGGAGATCAGAAAGTTCCACAAGCCTCTCTAGGCTTTACTAGGATTGTCTGGTTGTAAGTAAGAAACAACACAAATTGATCTTTCCCTTGAAAGCAAATTTAAAAAATCACTATTATTCTGAATTCATATACTAGCTGGCACAAGTGGCATTCCCTCTTTTGAATATACAAGGCCTAGAACTGAGATCAGGAGGCATGGTGAACCAGCCATTTCTCCATCCTTCTTATTCATCTGTCCCCACATACAGTCAGTTGAAACTATAATTAAAACAAGGTTTAACGTAAATCTGCTAGTCCCATTAAAATTTGGGATCAGATGATTGGCAGATTACCAGTGACATGATTATTCCTGCTTGTGATCTGGTGATACCTAACCACAAGGTCTGGAATATGATTTAGAAGCCATATATAACAGGACACTACTTACACTCCCCAGGATTTTCCCAAGGCATCAGCAGCTTCATATAAAAACCTTTCTGATGAGAGAAAACCTAAATCCAAGTAGTTTTTCTTACTGCATTACTGTGGCTGGCTTGTGCCACTGCTTGTTCTTGTAAAATGGATCTGACACTGCTCAAGAGAGGCTTTGCAATGAGTTTACAAATTATGATTAATTCATTATGCTTTCCAGTCAAATGTGGCAAGGATTCATGTTTGGATGTATATAGCACACACCACACACAGAGGAACAGCTGTGTCATTGAGCAGAGTTCCAGATCTCTTGGCATGTATCCTCATCATTGGAATGCATTGTTTCCATTAAGCTATTACATATTTACTGTCTCACAACTATTTTCTTTCTTCTTTTTTT
>VXBQ01006000.1:15907-63871 GCA_013400175.1 Phainopepla nitens
TTTAGTAGAAGGGATATACTCCAATTTAAAGTTTGGCATTTTTTTAAACAAGTTAAAACAGTCATCTGTAAGGACTGATTGTTTTTGATTGGGGGATTTTGTGTTTCTTTGAGGTTGGTTTTTTTGGTTGCCTGGAAAAGAAGAACATACAAAATTAAATGAATGAACATAATTTTTCATACACTGAGCTCACTCTAAAAAGACCAAGTGGAATTTTATAAAATTTTATAAAACATTCACTTTTGAGCAGTCAGAGAAAAAAAAAATTCCCCTAAAATGATGGGATGTAATGACAGATTTTAAAGAACACAACTCATCAACCATAATATTTTTTAATTGACTAATTGCTTCACAAACTTGGATGCCACAGAACAGAAGTAGCATTACAGTGAGGAAAGGTCCCTAATGATTCTACAACTCTACAAACCACAGATGAAGTTATCACTTTGGTAGATATGATCTTTGATACTTGTAAAAATGGTTCTCAAAAAGCAATTCCGATAAATTTCCTCTGGGAAGATAAAAACGCTGATTATGTAAAGATTTGGTCTCTTAAAGCAGACTACAGAGAACTTTACAAAGCTTCCTTCCTCTAGGAGCACACTTGTTCTGTTCCCATGTTCCAGATGGCCACAGCAGAAATGTGGCCAATCAGAAATGAATTGTTTTTCCCCATAAAATATTATATTGGACTAGTGAGCTAATAATGAAAGGAATAAAACTAGGACTTGCAAGTAATCAGCTTATCTTTGATTAAATATGATATCAATAATCATAACCAATAGATCAAACTAATTGATTAATTAGTTGTGTCTAGGAGTAGTAATTATTCTTTGGCAGAATAGAAACCTCACCTCCATTTGTACATACACAATGTATTAACAACAAGAAAAAGATGAAGGAAGTATAGTTCTCTAGGAACATATATTTTTAGATCAATGAAAAGTGAAAGGAACCACAAGGAGATCCTTCAAGAAATTAAAAATCTAGGGATGGTAAAAAGAAGAACAAAAATAATGAGAAAAATGAGGCTGAGGAAAACACTCAAACCATTTAGAAGGCTTATGACCTTTGAAAGTGATTCATTGACTGCAGATGAATGGTGAAGATATTTGTACTTCCTGAATAGCATTATTTCCAGAACAGAGTTCCCTTGCTCCTATATAAAACAAAACCTGCTCTATTGGTTTTATGCACGCTTTACTTAATGTGCCATGAAAAATTACATCAGTTTAATGTTGACCAACCTAGCTCAAAAATTGGCAACTCCTTTTTGCAGGTCTTTCAGCAATCCTCTAAGCTGGGGCTTGAAACATGGTAATTAACTACTTACTCAAAATATATTAAATGTATGGCTCAGGACATTCAGATTTTGAAAACAATTGGCTGGCTAAGATAAACTGGTACATTCTGAAAACTTGTATGTTATAGCCATGTGCAAAAGCCAAAGATTTGGCCTGTAGAAAGGAATAAAGGTGTTCCATTTAATGTGAATTATGTTGTTTTAGAAGTGATTTGGTGAGGTTTTAATTTTTTTTTTAATATAATTGTGTGTTCTATGAGAACAACATTGATTCTCCAGAGCAGGACCTTTAAAATTTAATTCCAAAGATTTGCATAAATTCTCTGAAGGTGAATCACTGTAATTTGAAGGAAGAGCCCTACCCAGCTGTGCTTTAGGTATTAAGTAAATAATTTTTTTTTCTGTGTTGGGAAAAAACAGAGCTCCCAAACAAGTTGGAAAATTAACACCACAGAACAAATATCATTTCTGAGTAGCCTGATAAAGCCCTTGTCCTTATTACTTGAGTGAAATCTTAAGAGTTGTAACTTTAGATAGGTTTGATGAAAAGCAGGAGAGACTCGCATGCTGAGTGGGAAAACTGTTGAATCTGGAGAACTTTATAATTATATCCCCCTGCGGGTACATATGCAGATGTAATACAGCTCGCCGTGTTAAACAGGTGCATCAAGCAGTGCTGTAGAAGAAATAAGGTCAGGAAGAGCTAAACTCTATCAAGATCTCACTACCAAATATAATCCTCTGATGGTTTCATAGTTCATTATTAAAGCAGGCAAACTGACTCAGCAAACCCTGAAATTTGTTCTTAATTATTCAAGCACTCCTTAAAAGTAAACAGTCCTTTAGTTAAAGTCAAGATTATACTTTGTTGTATCACTGCTGTTAGCAAGATTTCCTATTTTGCTTGTCAGCTTGTGGAAGAGTGAGGGAAAAAAAAACAAACCCAAAAGAAACTCTCCCATTTACTCTTCCTTCAGAAGAAAACTATTCTTCTCCCATATTCTCTTAGCATTTGCATTCTTCTCCATACCCACAATATTAGACACCACTCACCTGAACAGCCAGCCTGTCTTTATCAGCTTTCCTTAGAGTTAACAGAGAGAGAAGCTCCTTCATGAGACAATTTGCAGCAGGAACTGTGTCCATGTGGGATACCTTCTAGAGGGCTTTCTGCTGTCTTGCTTACATAGGTGTAGGGGATCACTAGCTAATAAAAATGGTTACACTCAAGCAGTTTAACTGTGCTCTCAATACAGCTTGGAAAACCAAGGAAAATTGACCTTATTAAAAAAAAAATCAACACTCAGCCATAAGGGAATTTAACTTCCATCTTTTTCTTGAGTTACATAATCTTAGAAAGTTTTATGTAGTGCAAATCTTATGTCAACATGAGACCTTTCCACTGAGTGAGTTTGTGTAGCCACTTTTATTTTTAAATCTGGTGAGTTTTTCTAGCTTAATTTTGCTTTTTTAAGTGTACTTTTTTTAAATTTTGTGTGTGTGTGTGCCTGTACTGCCAGGTTGATTAATATGGGGTTTTGCACATTTGCATAAAATCTGCAGAGATCCACAAAGCATTCTTGTAGTCTGTAGTGCCTGACACTGCGGATATGTCATATTCCCAAAAAGGGGGACAGACTGTGATTCTTGGATAAGTTACACTTTGGCTATTTGCAGTAATTTTCTGCCTTTGATGTGTTGCTGCATTTAGCAGTCTTCTTGACTCTTCTGCTTCCCCTCACACTGACACCAACTTCTGCTTTCTTCCTCCTTTTACTTCATCATTGTGAAGATATAGTGCAAGATGCCAGTCTTCCCTGACCCTCAGTGACAAACACATTTATGAGTCCTTTCCCTTCATTTCTGGCCATGACATGAAAGGGTGGCCATGACTCCCCTAAACCCCAGTGGTGCTAAACTACATAGACAACTCACACCTTACTCTGACAGGATAGAAGTGCATGCTTCTATCTGCTTTAATTAGCAGAAGGACTGCACCAAACATTTAGGAACTATTTAGAAATAGAGGATTTTCCCTTGCTGGCTTGTGCTTCTAACCACAGACAATTTAAACATTGCTTCTTAATTGCTTCTTTACTGGTTGGACACATCATTATTTTAGCTTATGCTATAGTATGGCAATCAGGACCTCAGCATTGCCATCTGTTACATTCTTAAGGGCAATCTACAATGTCTTCTCCTCGGGTTCTAATTTATGCCCACAGTAATTTTTCTGTCCTGAGGGCAGCTGGCTTTACTGCAGAAGTGAACTTCCATAGACTTCCATCAAGCAAAAATCTTGGAAAGAGGATCAAATCAGGGAGGTGTACACTTTAAGGTTAATATCATCACAGATAGACACACCCCACCTCTTTCCCTTCCTACTCTAATTCCTTTGAGAGACTTGAGGAATTAAAGCATAAGAAAATGGACTGAGAAAAGCTAAATGTTACTAGAGGTGTGTCAGTGATACATGCTCTCCAAGAATCTCACACTTAATTTCTTTCCCTTTATCAACTAAACCTTTCTTTTTTTGGTTCCAGAGTCCCAGAGATCCCAGCCTGCTTGCTCACTCTAATAACATCTACAGGGCTGGCTGAACAAATCCCTAAATCAATAAAATCACTATTTTAGAGAAGAGCAAAGAAAGAAATTGTTCTGGGAAGGCAAGCTGACGCGGTGCCTGTTTCCAATCCCTGGTTCTCTGGCCCCCTCGGCTAGCTCCCGCAAGCAGGCACCAGCACCGAGAGTGGGCTGCCCTGGAGAAGCATTTCGGTGATCCCAGGTACAGCTGGGGACTGAGTGTCCTGCAGGCAAAGCTGATGTCCAGAGGAGACAAAGGACGAGGAGGAGTCTCGATGTTGATCGGGGAATAGGGTTAATTTGTGGGGTCTGGGGGTGGAGGTGGCCAGGAGAAGGATGCAACAAAGAGCGGGGAACAAAGGGCTGACACCAGCTTAAATACAGGAGAGGTCCTGGGGGTGGATACAATCGATAAACCAATAGTAACAAGGTGTAGGAGGAACATAGGGTGTGTCTAGATACAAAGTTAACCAATGGGGGGAATAGTGGGAGGGGAACAACTCAAGTTCACACATGATATGACGGGGAGGGGATGACTGGCTTGGAGCTTTCTGGAAGAAGAAGAGGAGTTAGGGAGGATTGACAAAAGGTATGGGAGGGGAACCCGGGGATTGGCAGTGAACATTCTGGGCAAATGGGACAGAACATAGGTTGATGGGCAGGGAAAAGGCAGGGATTTCAGGAAAGGTAACCGCCAGGGGAGGAACCATTAAAACGGGGAAAATAAACCTAAAATGGCGCACTGCAACAGCAAGCAGTATTAGAGCTGGTCAGAAGCACACAGACAATATTTTGGAAATCTTGCTTGATTTGACTCTTTTTCAGCTAAGCTGAACCTGTTTACTGAACTGAATAATTTTCAAAGTATGTCAGACACATGTATCTATGAATACTTTAGTCTGCAGGCAGATGTGCAGCCTCCAGTAGACAATGCTGTAGAATTTTTAAGTGGCAAATTACTTGGCTCTCCAAAACCAAACTTACCTTAAGTATTTGGCTCAGTTTTCCGTTTATCTGATGATAATATATAAAGGGTGTTTTTAGCCACCAATAAATATAAAACGATCAGACTGGTTTTGCAAATATCATCAATGCCAAAACAAACCTCAACATAATTTGTTCGTGAGTCAGCAAATACGATTTGCCCAGACCTCCTTACACTCTGTGTGCTAACCATGGCCAAAATGGTGCGAATGACACAATGCTTGCAGCCTATCCTTGTAGCTTGATTTTGCTTTCTCTTGCAAAAAGAAAACAAGGCCAAAAGCCCCACTTGCTGAGTTGGCTTGTATGGCCATTCATCACCTCCACTTCACCATGTAAATATTATTGGAGAGACTATTTTTTCCAAAATTAACCAGGATGTGTTGCTAAAAGTGAGAGAGGTACCTATTGTCTGAAATTCTCCGAAATCTAGAAGATTAATTTCCATATAGAAAGTTTTCAAATAATGCTGTGAAATATGGATGGACATGAACTTTTCTATTAAAAGCTCACATTTCTTATGTGAGAATGGGACATTCATATTTAGAACTGCTTTCACAAAGTCTGTTGCCAGCCTATGGTGCTACTGAGAATCATTCCAGAATGCCAAAAGGCCTGTGTTTCCATCATTCTGTAAGGCTATTTATGAAGAAAATTAGGAAACTTAAATGGAATTAAAACTGGTGGGGGATGTGAAAGGCAACAAGAAGGATTTCTATCAGCAGGTGACAAAAGGAAGACTAGAAAAAAATGTGGGCCCATTACTCAGTGGGACGGGGCACCTGATTATATAGGGTATAGGACAAGGCTGAAGTATTGACTGCTTTCCTTGCTTTAGTCATTACTAGCAAGATGGGCTGTCTTAGGTTGAAAAGACAGGTATCTGCTAGGGAAGGCAGGAGCCTCCCTTGGAAACCCCCTCCCTCCGAATTATTATAATTTTGAAATTAAATGGCTTTCAGGGAGGATATGGGGAAGGAATAACAGTCCTTTACTAGTGCGTACAACAAGATACAGAAAANGTGTGAGCCATGGGAGAAAGAGAAGCAGAAGCAGCAGAAACAGCAGCAGCCGCAGCAGCAGCAGCAGCAGAAGCTCTGTCCGGGTTAAGACAGAACCTCCTTTCTCTCCACTGCCCCTTCCCCCTAGGCCCGGCCAAACTGATTGTCTCCCAAAGCACTCATAAGCACCAGCCATCAGGTTCCCCGCAAAAAATGGGAGAAAATTCCACAGGAGAGAATACAAAGGAACAAAAGGAATAACACCCAACCCCCGATACGGGCCTTCAGGAATCCCAGGTCCCACAGATCAGAGAGAAGGGCTGGTTGAAGGAACTTTTACCCTTGGTGGAAAAGGATCGGTTCAGGGAATATTTAAGCAAGTTGTATATGCATAAATCCATGGACCCCGCTAGGATGCACTCATGAGTGAGGGGGCTGCCAGTATTGCAAGGCAATAATCTACAATCAATTATGGTGACCAGGACAAGTTTCTGAAGACTAGAGGAAAGAAAATGTCATCCATATCTTCAAAAAGCGAGAGAAGAAGAAACCAAGGAACTACAGGCCACTCAGCCTCACCTCAGTCCCTTGGCAGAGAATGGAGCAGCTAATTTTGGAAAGCATTTCCCGACGTATTAAAGACAGAAAAATAAGCAGCGGTAGTCAGCATGGCTTCACCGAGGGTAAGTGCTTGACCAAATTGATAAACTTCTGTGAAGAAGTGGCTGGTCTGGTGGATGAGGGCAAAACAGTGGATGTATACCTGGATGTCAATAAGGCATTTAACCGTGTTTCCTATAAGATCCTCATAGACAAGCTGCTGATGCATGGGCTGGATGAACAACACTGAGCTGAAAACTGACTGACTAGGCTTAGAGGAAAGTGCAAATTCTCACTGGGGCCAGTAACCATTGATGTATCCCAGTGGGGATAAGTTAAATCATGTTTAACATCTTCATCATGGACCTATATGATGGGACAGCTTTTCCTGAGTGTGGAATATAGAAAAGGTAGAAAACTCTCAGAAGTTTTGTGAAAGCAAATCTTAGAATAAAAGAATGCTAAAATATAGATATGTATTCGAGCATGCTTTTATTCTAAGATTTGCTTCTGAGAGTTTTCTACCTTCTTTATTTCCCACACCTCAGAAAGTTTGTTGATGACACAAAACTTGGCATAGTGGCTGATATACCAGCAGGTTGTCGCACCATCCAGAGGAACCTTAACAGGCCAGAGAAGAAGCCAACAGAAACCTCATTAAATTCAACAGAGAAAAATGCAAAGTCCTGCATATGTAGAGGAAACATCCCATGCTGGAGGACAACTAGCTGGAAAGCAGCTTAGAAGAAAATGACCCAGGAGCTCTGGTGAACACCAGGTTGAACATGAGCAAGCACTGCACCCTTGTAGGACTGAAGTCTAAGAGTATCCTCAGTTAGAGAAATCATTGCCAGCAATAAACTTCCCATCTATTCAGCACTGGTGAGTCCGCACCTGGAGCACTCTTTCCACTTCTGGGCTCTTCAGTACAAGACAGACATGGACATACTGGAGAAAGTCCAATGTACAGCCATGTAGATGGTGAAGAAACTCAACCATCTCACATATGAGGAAAAGCTGAGAGATCTGGGACTGTTTAGCCCAAAGAAGAGAAGGATTGGAAGGTTTTTTTCAGAGGACATAAATACCTGAAGGAAGGATGCAAAGAGGAGCCAGGTGCTTTTCAGCAGTGACAGTACTAGGGACAATGGACATAACTGAAACACTCAGGAAACACTTTTTCACTGTGAGGGTGCCTAAGTGCTGCCACAGTCAGTAATGAGGCTGTGAAGTCTCTATTGCTAGAGACACCAAAAAACCATCTGGATATGATCCTGGGCAGTTGGCTCTAGGTGACACTGCTTGGGCAGGAGGGGATTGGACCAAGTGACCTCTGGAAGCCCATTCCAGTCTCAACCATTCTGTGATTCTGTGAAGTTAAGAGATTAGAGAATTGTATTTGAAGCAAAGTGTCAGATGTACTGCTCTCAGACATCCTAACAGAAGCAGCCCTGGGCAGTTTTAAACTGGGAACTTGCTGTTGGGTTCCTGCCAGCTTAGAAGGGTGGAAAGCTCTTAGCAGGTTCTGAAAACATGACTAATCCCACAGGGCACAGATCTGAGTACCACATTTGATTTTTGTTTCTGGAAAAGCTTGCTGTACTTGTATTTTGTAAAGGAGAAGGAAGAGATATTTTTATGTGGAGCTGTTTTAGAAAGAAAACACAGCTTGACTTGGAAGACATTCATAGGTTTGAATTATCAAAATAATTGTAGAGTATTCCTCTCCCTCTGGTTTGTGCAGAGAGAAGATTAAAAATCTAAGTAAAAAATGAAAGATATTTTAAAGAGTTTTTGACTCTTCTGTTACCAATAAACTTTCCGAATTCAGTGTTTTTTTCTTCCTCCAGAGAATGGTATATTTGCAAACTCAGCATTCCCACTAATGTTACTTATGAAACTTTAACTTAGCTCTCAAAGTTAAAGTCATCCTAAATTCAAGATGCCTTTGATCCAGTCACCTATAAACTTAGGTTTAATGTTCATTTGATCTCCCTTTGTATGCACAGGTCATGTTGTTTATCTTTATAGTGGCTGGACATGAAAGCGGAGACAGCTGTTTTCAGTTCCTCATATTCCCATGAGTCCTGTATTCCCATGGCTCAGGCTAGATCCATGCATGACAAAGAGCAAGTGCAGACACATTCCTTTGCCTGAGAGTCCCAAGCTGGTTTATTCTCAGTGCGACAGAATGGTGGGGTATTTAGCTGGAATCCTTGAACATGCACATTTTGAAAGACCTATAATTTTTATTTAGGCAGAATTTACCCAAGGGACAGCCCCTTTTCTCCTGAGTTGGCTCCCTCATCAAAGAACCGCAGGATTTTCTGAGTTGCTTAAGTAAATGCTTGACCATGTGCTTTAAAAATGGTAGAACACAATATTTTCCTTTAGTCTCAAGGTCAGAAATAGTTGATCTTTGTTTTTCCCTCCCACTAGAAATTCATTCAAAATCAGACACCCACACTATAATATTATCTTTTAAAGGAAAAAAAAAGTGATACAACCATAAATGCTTCAAGGCACAGTCCTATTCTGGAAAGCATTGGGCAACCATCACTTGAGATTCCTGTTAGCCTTATGTAGCCTTGTTTGTTGCATATATATATAAATATATATATATATTTTCATATTCATAACAATAGCTTATTATGTAAACACATGCTTATCTCAAAAGCCTGGAAACATTTAAAAAAAGAAATAATAACCACAGCAGTGCATATTTTAAGCTTAGTGCTCTTCATTCAATCAAAAACCAGCCAAAGTACTCCTGTTAAATTATTTGTTTTTCTATCTCATTTCTGCTAGCTATCATGGTCATAATTAATTTTTTTATTTTTTTTATGTTGATCAAAATACTGCTGCAAAACAGCATTTCAGGGCCCTCCAGCTTTGCTACTGCATGAACAGACTCTGTGATTCACCTGGGCTGCTCACAAGTGTAAGGCTGCAGAAGGGCTCTATGCAAAACTGGATGCGCAGCTTATTTACCTTCTCTCTATAGCTTCATGCTCCAGTGCCAGGAGGTGGAATGACTACTGGATAGATTCTCTCATATGCAATGCCAGCATCCTCTAGTACTTCTATAGAAGTCCAAATCATATGTCAGTAAATAATTATTACAAATAAAATAGCAATTGTGTTTTGATCACAGCAAGGGTTTTATGTGCCAAAGAGAGGCAAAAAGTCTGAAGGAAGAGAAGAATGCATCATTATTTCACAGCTGATGGGTTTGACAGATATCAGCAGAGTTTTATCCCTTTGCTTTTGGCATGGTGGGGGGCCAGGGAGTGGCAGGGAGGACCCAGGCCATCCATGGAAAGGCGGCTATGTCTGAGGAGGTGGCGGTGTTGTGTAACCACACTGACAGAGTGCGTCACAATGTGTGACATGTGGCAGCAGAAGAGCCTTAAATAGCTCTCACCATCTTTTCTCCTCCGGAGGTTTTGAGGAAAATTTGGTTTTCTGAGTAATATTTTATCCTTCCTAAAATCACCTGATAATATGGCTCAAACTCCTCTAGGGAACATCCTTCGGAATTGTCGGGGAGTTCTAGGGTAGAATTGGTGAGAATCTTGGTCTCTTAAGCCTAGATGTTAGAATTGTACACACCAGAGACTATGAGATGAATATATGTTCATTAATCCTGGTGTTAAAATTGATCAATGTCCCTTCATGACCTCATCTGTAACAGAAGCTGGGGCTGAATTAATTCCTGCTTGCACTGAAGCCATTATTAGAAAAGCATCTGACAATGACTAAACTTTTTCCAATGATAGAGGATCCATTGCAAAATACAAAACCATGTTTAACTGTTAATTATCTTTTGTACTAAAATTTCAGCTTTGTTTCTGAAGGTTCGTGAACTTATCTGGATTAATCACCCACTCAGGACTTTGTTACTCATTTGTCTGCTAGACTTCAGAGACCTTATTACTACATTTCTGTTCTCTATTCTTGTACTCAGAGACTGTAACCAAGTTGCTCTTTATCTATGTAAGCTAAATACATTGAGTTCTTTCACTCTTTGTTTCCAGAAGCTGCTTCTGCAACGTTGCTCATTACTCTGATCTCTCCAATTTATCTGTGTAGTGTTTGATCTGTAACACCAAATGTGGACTAAGAATTCTAGCAGTGTCTGTGCAAATGAGGAATACAGTGGAAGCCTAATGTCAGCTGTGCTGCTTAATATTTCCCTTCTACTCCTCCCAAAACTATGGTGACCATATCAGAATGCTGAGCCCGCATGTCCAGTGCCCTGAGCCCTCTTCAGAGTCACTGCATCCTTCCTGTAATTGTGGCTTTTATTTTTCATTTCTGGTTGAGTAAGTTTTGTGGAACAGTACTAAAATGCAGGCTGTTACCCATACTCGGGAGTGCTGTGTCCTGCTGATCTATGGCCATTGTGCTTTACTACACCTCAGATTGTGACATGAACTCAGTTTTTGTAAATTGCCTTAAATCTTGTAATGCAAATAAGGAAACAACCCCCCAAGACTCTGGCAGGATGCCCCAAGACCCTGGGACTCAGCCTAAGGTCCCTTTCCTGCCCTCAGAGTTTCCCTCCTCCTCTGCCAGGATAAAAAACCAATTACTCCATGCACTGCTCCTCCCCATCTCAGCTTGGGCCAAATTAAATTGCTAGATAGGCATTTATTCCACATCCTCAGCAGGAAATCCTCTTTTTACCTCAAAGTAAGATTTTGCAGTTGGCTGATCAGGCCTTCTGAGATACAGCCCAGCAAAAGATGTTTCACTGGTGAGACCCATTCAGAGTTATTGTTTCACAAGCACAGGTCTCCTTAAAATGGCATTTGTTAAGCTGACACTTAGCCTTTCTCAGGTATTTCAACAGCCTGTGCCAGACCATGTAATGCAATTTGGATTTTTCACCCATATTCAACAGTGTCACCAGGCCAAGAATGAGGCATCAGCTGGAGCTATCAGTAGTCTCTGGGGTGGGGTCTAGGGTACACTGGTGGTTTTTGGGATTTAGGGTGAAAGTAGGAAGGTAGCAGCCACCTGAGAGGAGTCTGTAGATTTGCAAGATAAGTAGGCAACAGGATCACATGGGATGCTGAGGCTGTGGATGGCAGCTAGGAATATAAGGGCAACTGCTGGATGGGTGACAACCAAAATGAACAAAAGTCTTTTAAGGAGCAGAAAATCAGGAACCACTGAGCTGAGAGCAGAGACTGAGGCAGCTGCAAAGTACAGATGAGCCTAAGTTCTCTTCCCTCCCTCCTCTTCTCTTATTTTCCTCCTCTTCTAACCTAACATAAGTAACTTTTTCTCCAGGCATTCCCTGTAGACAGCATCAAAACTGTGCATCCAGAAGGAAAAGGACTGCTGGAAGCAGCCTGTAGCTAAGCTGGCCTGGGCAAATTAATGTATTCTTCTATGTATGCTCTGGCCATTCAGATAGTTAGGGATGGTATTTGTCTTTTTCTGACTCTTTCTTTCCTTTTCTCTAAGATTGTCCTCAATGCTGTCTTTTATAGCAAATGAAACATATAAAATGTAATGAAGGAATAAAGAAGGCAGTGACTCCCAGTTTGCTTCCAACCCTTCCCACCACTGCCCCCCAGCTTCATTTGCCATGCAGCAGTAAACTTCTCTGAATATACTGCTCAGTAAACAAGCATTAATTAAAAGAATAAGAAGATGGAGATCAATATTGATTTATAGACAGAAGACAGAGAGCTAATCCTGAATAGATAAATAGCTCTGAAATTATATCTAGAAAGTGGATGGAAAGAGAAGAACAAAATATCTGTCAAGTTCTTGTAATGGAAAAGTAAGACCTAAATTCTGCTTGGCCTCAGGATTTGCATGTCGGATAGAAGAAGGTAGGACTAGGCAGCTTTCAGGATACCAGTGCCAGGGAGGATTAGGAGGAATACCAGAAAGAGCTGGTTTCTTTTCTGGGCTAAGTTTTTTATTTTAGGTCTAGGAAATATCTTCAACCCCCTTAGGATGTCATGCAAAATGCTCCCCATGATTCCTGAGATATGTTCCCTTGCAAGAGATTTCTCCCTACCTTCGTCCCTGTGTACTCTCCCTTTCAGTCACTGCGAGGACTATTATTTCCAAGATTCTCTTCTTATCATAAAAAAATAATCTAATTCCTCCCAACTTCTCCACCTATTTCTTTCTCTCTCTAATCCCTCAAAGAAAATTAATTTCAGCATCTAACATATTTCCACTGTGGTATCTGAATGTCATACAGAGAGCAGTGCTGCCTCAGTCTCTCCTGCTTCCAAATGTTACACCACTCCTTGCAATATTTTTTTTTTAGCAGGATTTGTTACTTTTTAAGCCAAAGAGGAATCCACTGCAGGAATGAATTTACACTGGCCTTGTGCCACCTAATCTGAGAACTGAGACACTGAGTTTAACATTTCAGAGACAAACTGTAATGTGCCACAGGTTCTATGTAGCTTAACCTCTAAGGAGGGAGAAAAGATGTTTGAATGGGGATGATTTAACAGAAACAATATTTAAAAAAAAAGACCCAAGCTAACTGAAAGAAAAGGATCCCCTCTTAGAAAGCAGTAACAAGGATTTGCTTTCTGCATTTCAGAAAAGGGTTTTTCAAATGACAAACTGTGCCAAATTCTGCTTCTCTGTCTCAAAGCCCATGATTTGCAGCATGATTTGATGGTGGTGCATGAACATCTGTGAAATAATGACTGAGGAAGTGCAGCAGTAAGTCTGTAATTCTCTTAATGTTATATAGTGCAGTTTCTCCAAGGCAAGTAAGAATTTACACTCTAAAGGGTCCCCCAACCACTTAAAGTACAAGTCCCTTGAGGTCCCATTAAACTGCCATTACAGTGAGCCTGGGGCTGTGCTATTCTCTCCCTCAGCTCTTGTGTGTTTTGTGGCTCCTCAGCAGGTTCCCTCATTAAAAAAAGAATCAGAAGTGAGATGCGAAATATCAGCCCAGTCAGAACTGAACAAGTGCCATTTGATTTTTCTCTGCAGAGGAAGCCATGTAGAGATACTCATACAGCCGTGCCTACTGTTTGGTGCATACTGGGAGGTGTTTGATCACTTCTGTTGCCTACTTAATCATCAATTGTTAGATTTGTTCTCCCTAATTTGATAGGGCAGGGGGAGGGCAAGGTCAGTGTTACCCCAAGCTGCCAGAGATAAACAGAGAGGTTTCCCCATCTGCTGACTGTAATTGGCTTCCTCTATTCAAAGCCAGAGTCACTACTCTCCTACCCTCCTTCTCCTTCCTTATATTTCTGACAATATCCCATTATGCTCCTGTGCTCTTTTAATTGCTATTTTTGGTGCTGTAAAATTGATGTAATGGCCTGAAATTGGACAAGTAGCAGAGGCACAGCCTGCCCCAGAGTTTCAGACGTAGCAGAACATAGTGTGCTCTGAACTAGTCTTCAAGGACGTGCAGTGATGGTACCCAATCCCTGTCTCCAAGCTTTTGGTCCAAGTGATACCACTGTTAGGGCTGTACAGGAGACCCTTATCTGCACCAGACATGACCCCCCCACAGAGCTGCAGTGAAAGGACTAGATGTGCTCCAGTCGTGTCTTCCAGCATCTGCTGTTCTGTGAGTCTGTATCACAAAAGAGAAGCCAGATTTGGTGTGTTTGGTGGTGTTTTCTCAATATCCTTGAACCAAGACCCAGCTTTAATAAGAGATTCTAGTAACCATTTTTATAGAACCAATTAAATAAAAACTAACTGCAGAATTCATCAGCCTAGGAGTTTTAACAGGGTTTCTTATTTAATAATATAAGCATTTAATTTTTCTGCTTGGCAGCTTTGTACAAACAGGTGGAGAGGAAAGATCTGGGCTGGCTTAACTTGTGCTTTTTGACACAACCAATTGCCAATACTCAGAAGTGTGTTATGCAAATCAAAGCCTCAGATCTGAATGGCTCTAGTCTTAAGGAAGTTTGCAGAGATACAGATTTTACAGATGGCTTCTATCTTTTCAGTGATCTGGCAGAGCTTGAGGCTTAACTACAGAGTAGTCTGGAGCTGCATGATGCAGACTGAATTAATGTGAGAATTTATGGATGAGGAAAGAAAATGGTGCTGCACTCCAAAACAAAAATAGCCTTTCACTACACTGAAGGCTGATTTTGTCCTAGTAGCCAATTGCTCTTACAATACTACTCATTAAGATGCCAGCCAAAGCAGAAGAAAGCAATTCAGGTGTGCCCAGGAATGAACAAAAGAGAAGTTGTCATTCCAAACTTTAGCCAGTAAAGGTTCATTGAACATTACTGATGGATTTTGAAGAATTTGGATGAGCAGTCCAAATGAAAAGCAATTATAGCAATAGTAAAGTAATTCTCTCTGAAGTCTCATGAGCAACACTGAAAGCAAAAGTAAGAATATCAACTATATCAGAGGTAACTCAGAAAGTGAAACAAAACAGTAGTAGCCAAAATATACTACAATTTTCTATGAAGTGTTCCCATTCATCTATATGAACATTTTTTCACAGCAGTCCACAAGTAGACCTTCATGGAGTTCCTTGTATCACAAAGACAAGCAGATTAACAGCAGGATTTGCATATATCAAAAAAAAGAAAAAGGTTTCTCTGTGTTACTGAACTACACTTCTGCACTAAGGATTCATACAAATACAAAGTTAGTTTCATTCCAGTTCATAGGTTTTGAAATGGAGAGAGGTAAAGTAACACAAGCACATGCTAGGACACATATGCCAGAAACTAATAAACAAGATGCAGTTACATACCTAGGTTAATAATAGCTTTGTATAAATTCTCTCGGTCTAGGTGGTATGCTGCCTTTACAGTCAGTAAATAACTTCATCTCCATCACTGACACTAAATACAGATTTCCCTACAAGGGGATTAAATACTGAGATACAGGAAATAACCAACCAGACTAGATCTGTAAAAAGGGCGTGCAATAAAGTTCAGTTCTCCTGATCCCATTAGCCCTTTCCATACCCATAGATAAACTGTTTCAACAAAATCTTTGTTTCTATAAAGATACATGTATCCTACTGATTTGGTTTGTTTTAACTGGAGCTAATTGGAATTAAGTGTCTTAATATGTAGACCTTAGTTTTCCAATACATCACTTTCTGCACTAATAAATAAGAGCAGCAGCATTACAGGTCCTCACAGCACCACTAGAGATTAACTGCATTAAAGCTTATGAGGGTCTGACGCAGAGGTGATGGACACTGCTCAGATATCACACACTGAAAATGTAACAGTGTGTATTGCACTCACTTCCTACCCACACCCTGAGGGGACTTTTCATAAACGCAGCACTGAGACGGTGTGAAATCAGTCATTGCTAAAGTCTGCACAGGCAAACTAATACCTCCTGATATTTCCTCCTGGTGTCCATGAAGATTGGCACAGGAATTGTTATTCTTTAACTTCGTCATGTGATTGTCTGTGTTCTGTGATTTGCTGTGATTTTCATCACAGCACTGAACAGAGAGTATCTTGGCAAAACCTGGGCCCTGATGTACATTGTTATTATTCTAGATGTTTTGGCAGTGGCAGGGGGAAGGGGGCAATCTTCACGTGTTTTTCCGGCTTTGAAAGCCTATGTGGCTACAAGAAAGAATTCTCTTTCCTGTCTGCTAGTCAGAAGTGGGTCATCATCGGCTTAGAGTTGGCCAATCTTTTTATTAGCAATTTTTTTCAGGAGCTTAGAAGGACATACAGTGGCCAGCTTGGCTGTGTCCATTCCTGCTGGGCAATGGCCATGTAATTATTGCATTGCCCTGCCTCCAGATCATCCTGCTTCTATCCTGAGCAAGCCAGAAGTGACACTCCTTGGCCTCTTGGCAGAGTTTCTGGTGTTTCATCATTTAGGGTGCTGTGTCATTGATTTATTTGTGCATATAGATTTTGAGCAAATCAGGCCTAAGATATATTTGTAACCCAAATAAAACTTTTAGAAGAGAATACATTAGCTTTTAGTCATTCTGGTTATACTATGTACAAACAATGCCAAAGGGAAAAAATCTAGTGGTTATAAATTTTGAGGTGTGACAATCCCTTGTATATGTAAACAATTAAAACAATTATTTCTGTAATCAGCAAACACAGAAAGTTAAAGAAACAGGGAGATTATCCTTCTCAGCTGTTCCTAACAGGAATTTAATTTTAGACAGCATATCTGATCTCTCTTTTTTCAATCTCTCATTCACTCATTTGATTATTTCTTGAAAATTGGATTTATGAAAATAAAATCTTCATTATAGTGGCATTATAGAAGTGGCAGAGTGCTTTGAAAGTGAGGACAATGGTATAGAAAGCATAAGAAGTCTTTTTTCCTAATCTATACACATCTGTGTGTCTTCCCTCATTCCCCATTGCTACATTTTATTTACAATTAACCACCAGGTAGACCGATTCTTGCTATGAGGAACAGATCAATTTTCTTGTACTTAACCTACTTCCTCATTCTTTAATTTAAATGGATAAGTATAAGTACATTAGTGGCCTTACCTGAAGAGACATTTCAAGAGAAGATAGCTGAGTGTGTTGTACAGTTTAAGTTCAGAGCTTCCTGTTTCCAAGCATGCACAGATTTCTATTTTTGTAAAGCAAAGAAACAACTAATGAGCTTTAGACATAAAACATTTGGTATCATCCTGCAGCTGCTGTTTGCCAGAAATGCTGACAAACCTATTTGTAAGTCTGCAAGAACCACATGACACAGTATGATTAATGTTCATGTTGACCTTTGTCTTGTTTGTGATTGAAAACAATTTAAATTACCAGAGTCAACAGAGTGAAAACTATGTGGAGTAATTGAGTTTGGTTATCTGTGCCTCTAACTCTGTTTCTGTGTTTCATCACTCTGGCTTTCCTGTGCACAGAAGCTACGAAACCATTCATGTGTACTCATGTGAAGATCTAGATTCAGTGTGTTTGACAGCTCAGGGAAGTCACAAGGCAATGTTGTCAAAAAATTGCAGAGAAGATGCAAGAGACATTAACTAAACTGTCAATAAGCTACAACATTAAATTATCAAATCATATTTGTTGAGTATAAACATGCATTTTTCTTAACAGAACAACATTTGGATATTTGATTATTAAGTTCTCTCCCAAGACAGTGGAGTGGAACAACAAATTGTATTAATGTTTCACTTAATAACAAATTATCTTTAAATATTTAGTCTCTTTTAAAATAAAGAGACTCTTTATTAGTCTCTAAAAATATTTAGTCAGGGACTATTTGACTAAGACACTTTAAGGAACACCTTGACTACACAATGATTTCTTCCTTGGTGAAGGTGTCCTTCAGTCAGGAGTTCAACCCTCCTAGTGCTGGTGGAAGGTGATAACAGCCCCTCAGTGATTCAAAGGGTGAAATTTTTGCCACCAGGTAATGAGAATGTCTAAATGTACATCAATGTGCATGAATTAGAAGTTTCTGGCATTCAGGTGGCCCCAGTCATCCTTAGTGCGTTCTTTCTCTCTGTATTTGCAAAGATATCCTCAGAGAACCAAGTGACCTATTCCTAGTACAGTTCAGGAATGACCTTGGTACAACATATTAATAAGAAAAGCATTTACCTTCAAGATAAGGGAATTTATCTTCTTTCTATCAACAACGATCTTGGAGTTTGGATAATCTCTGTTTGGTAGTGTTTCTTTAATGAGAGCTCTAAGACTTTTTTTTGTTTTTATTGTTACTGTTACAAAAAATGCAAGAAACAGCATGTCTGAAGTCTTGTATTTCCCTGAGCAAGGCCACAGCATTTTGCTGAGGTGAGTTCAGTGCCAGAGTTTGGTGTGGTAAGCAGAGAGGCAGACCAGAGCCCTTATATGCTGGACCTCTGAATGCCACCTTACAGTGCCAGGAATATCAAAAGCAAGGTATGCTGCGTTACAAGTAACTAAAAAAACAGATAACACCAGCCACATTAATTTATTGCAGTATGAAGGAGTTTTATTACCACTTCTCCATAGAGAGTTATCAGATTTTATGATACAATAAAAGATAAGATCTTTAGCTCAGGAAGTCCTTTAGCTGGTCTTATCTTAGCGGTGTAACGCTTCCAATGACATCATATGTGGCTAGGTTACACACATGAGTTAGTCAAACAAGAGAAGAAACTTAATGTTTGGAAAACAAAAAACGAAATCAAAGACAGGAAGGTTATTGGCAGGAAAAAATTCAAGAGCTCTCAGCACTTCTAAAGGTATTGTTAAGGAAAATGGCCTTATAGATTTCTTTCTTTTTTAATTATATATTTTCATTCAAATAATTAAAAAAATCTTTATTCTATACAAAGATGTTTCTTCATGCTTGAGTGTTTTTTAAAAGGATGCACGTTTACACTTAATATTTTATATCTCCATAGTTTCTATTAACTGATACTACAGTGAGTGGATTAGGACATATACTCTAGATATTATGGATAACATACTCTTCTTATCGAAGTGTCTTTAAATACAGATTTTTAGCTTTGACTTAGAATATCTTTTCACAGCAAACACGTCTTTTATTTGTCATTTTTCATGACCTTTTCTTTCGAGAATATCTGCACATGTGCTGACATTTTGTATTTATCATCCCTTAGACTTAGTAATCGCTATATTTGCCTTCTAGTGCCACAGAGTTCATTTGTAGAGCCATTTCTTTTTATTGCTGTACACTCTAAGGCTTTTCCATCGTGCTCCTCCCTGTAGCATTCCATTCACTTACAGAAAAAAAAGATAAAATCTTCCTTTTTGCAAGAGTGACTAAGGCACCATTGCCTTGGGTACTTTTCTCCTTTGCTGCAGAAACTAGCAACAGCTATTCATGTAATGCATACATTTTATTTTTAACTTAACTGGGCTTTTCCATCTTAATACTACTGTTTTTTGCCATTACACCTGCTTCTTTGATAGTAATTAATGTCCTTCTTATTTCCTAATCTCTGTTCAAAAGTCAGTGACTATTTCTGTTCTTTGCTTTTTCCTAGTGAGAGAAAATGGGAAAAAATAAAGACATGTATAAAAAATGTTGATGAGGTTTGTTTTGTTCTGTTTTGTTTTACTTATCCCTCCCTCTAAAATCACCAGAATTATAGTCATGCACACAATAATTATTTTTTGTTTGAGAAAATTAGTATTTTTGAACATTTTTGCTTCAGCCTATAAAACAGTGATCAACTGATAGGATTAAACAAACTTTCTATAATATTTTTTTACATAATTTTCTTCTACACAGTGTTTCTAATCTTAGCCTGAAGCAGTCAGCAGTTTTTACAGAACAAGACAAACTGAAGTCTGATGTGAAGGGTTTCCTTGGGCATATAAAGTAGAGATATACAATGGGAAATCCCACTACAAAAGTGAATCAAGCTTCTTCCTTGAAAAAGCTTGAAAATTACCTAGAAGATATTTCTTCTTAATTCTAGCTTCTAGAATCCTGTTTATATGTCTGTTTCATGCATAGTGACCTTCTCATAGGGAATAAAAGTTACTATAGAGAGCATTATATCATTTAGATGCCTAATTAATGGACAAAGACCCATTGTGCTTGGGACAGTAGGGACCACAAGACATCCTCTCCCTCTGTAAAAGGTCAGACTAAGTGAAAAGGCCAATAAAGACTCAAGAAATAGTATTTATTTATCAAAATATGCTCTAAGCACACTGTTGTCCAAAGTCTATAGGCATCAGAGCAGAGGAAAATTATAGCGAAGATCAGGAAAAAAAAAATTGTGACTAATCATGGACCTTTTGTTTAGAGTATGAAGTGTGCCAAAAACACAAAGCCTCCATGTTTGAGAGTTAACAAGAGAAATGTAGGCTGGCCAGAAGCTGGTACTTTCATAAGAAATGAGAATAAGTGCACATGATCAGGATGAGTATCAGCAGTTTTACAGAAGAAAATCAAGCTGAGTTTGATTAGATAGGGAATGGAAGCCCAGGAATGGCAAGCACAGGGAAATGGCAGTGGTCAGTGCGGGTTGGATGGGTGCAAGGCTGAGATTGCATTTCACAAAGAAATGGAGAAGGAAATTGGAATAATTGACATATGAAACAAGGGCCCCACTTTAAGGAAGATGAGAAAGGCACTTACTTAGAAATGCAATGCCATTTTAATTTTTTTTTTAGCTCAAATATGTGTGAAAATTTCGAGAACAGGCAAAGATGAAGATGACATGCTCTTCAAAGGTCTAGAACATGGGAACAGGGTTTTAGCCATACTAAAAATTTAATAAGCAGTGGTAATTTCATATCATGATCTATTAGATTAACATGGGTCTCTGTTGCTTGCTAGGGCTTATTTTATTTTCTATAATGCAAGTTATGTCAGTGTAATGCAAGCTGAAGGCAAAGAATGGATGATCTCTTCTTCAAGGAGCATACTTCCTAGGAAGTAGTGTTCCAGGGATTATTAGTTATGCACGGATTTAACTGCTTTGATGACTTATAACTGACATTAGACAGATCTTCACACCAGTACTCCCCCATTAATTTTACTATCAAGTCTTTTTTCATTGTTAGAGATTTATATTAAATAGCTGCCCTCCTATGAATAAGCATTAATCTGTACCTCTGTCCAAACTAGGAATATGTCATATCAGCATTCATCTTAACTGCATTCTGGTAATGCTATTAATAGATAGGAAAATATAAATATATCTATTACCTATTTTCAAAAATATATAAATATTATCAATAGTATCCAGGCTAAAGTACATAGTCACACAATTGTTAGGGATTAAAACTATCTAAAGCACATCTATACTATCATGTGTATTGCAGTTCCTGCATTAGGTCTTAAAGTTATCAGGTTATATTTATTTTTGAGTCCTGATTTATAACAAAAGTGTACTCTGAATTTTTCAGTTTGTGCAGATGTATGGGTCAATGGATTACAAATTCTGGTGACTGTGCAGATACAGGAAAAAATCAGGAAAGTTTTCAACTAAAACAAAAAAGCAGATGTCTCTTGGAAATGGTGCCATTTTCGTTCTTGTGAAGTTAGAAAACTCTGATGAGGTGATAAATTTGTGATTCTCCCTGTTTGACTTATTTTTTTTTTAAGGAAAGAAACAAAGCAAGGTTCAGTTACATGACATGATCAATTTAAAAAAGTGGGGAGGGTTGTAAATCTTGGAAGGTCCATCTGTTCAAAGGTCAAATAACAAATCAAAGTGCCTAATTTACAGTGTTATGCATAAAAAAAAATTTTACATTTAATATGTAGAATTTTCTCTCAAACATTAATGGAAGACATAAAAAAACCCCCAAACCCCCCCAAAAAAACCCTAAAACAAACAAACAAAAAACCCCTCACATAATAGCCAAACCAAAACACCAAACCAAAACAATCAGGGATCTGGGCATGGAGACTTGGGTAGTATTTACCAGCATCACATGATTTTTGTAAACAGAAAGGTGTAAAACACAATAAAAAGCACAACTTTTCAAAAACAATGATTTACTAAGTATATCAGCATCTCAATCTAATTTTTCACCAGACAGGTTTTGGTTTTTCAAATATTTCATATGTGAAGCAACTGCAAACGTGGTCTTTAAAGCAAAAGTTGTTATGGAATATTGAGGTCTAGAAGTCCATAGAGGCAAATTTAGAGACATAATTTTAATCTTTGATTATGCTTTATTCTTAATAAAATAAAGGCTCCAAAATGCTTAAGAAATTATTGCCCCAAACCTGCAAATTATCATCTTTTTTTCCAGTCTTGGAAAGTTTCAAGATCTTGCAAGGGATAGGAAGAACACTACTTAAGGTAAAGTGTAGAAAATTTTTAGCTGTAGTTTAGGACTGGAAGAATAAAGTACACTGTAAATCCTGCAAGCTCTCATCTCCCCTTTTAACTCTAAAATTATGATCAATTTTAGAGAACTCAAAAAAGACCTTCAGAGGAATAACATTAAATATATGCATAAATAGTGGCAGCAGAGGAGTGGAAGAGATCACAGCATTCCCTAGAACAAAATACCATGAATGAGAGAAAATTGGAATTAGAATTTTCAGTAGTGTTTTCCATCAGCTTTGTTTTTCACCATGCTTTCAGAGCATGCCAGGGAAATGCAGGCATAAGAAATTCTGATATAGTTTGCTTAGTATGGTTGTAAAGACATATGTTTAGATACACATTTTGTCCAATTTAGGTCTTATTTTTTGAAGGACTATTTTTCACCTCTCATTTAAAAAGTCAAATTTATTTAGCTTGAACCTCTGGTCCTCATATCACATCCAGCTGCTTACTAAAAGACCAATGTGCCTTTATTGCTGCCTATGTTTTACATCTGTTTATTGTAGAATAGTAGGTAGTTAATTCTTCCCTTTCAAAAAGCATAACATACTCAAAGCTTTTTACTATAAAGCACCAATAAAATATAGTAAAACAATGAAACACAATGAATAATCGTAATGCAATCAAATACAAACTACATCTATATTTGTTTACATTAAGAAGAAAGAACTTTAGCTGATCTTTAAAAATGCACATATGCAGGAAAAGGTTTTCTGATTTACTGAGTTATGTGACGAAGAATTTACAGTGTCTTCAAAAAAATTTATCAGCCATTTTAATTTCTCAGAGTTAACATGTACACAAATCCATATTTCCTATGTCAGTTTCATAATTTTGTTCTGAAATCTTTAAGTGGCAAAAGACGTCTGCTTTTGTTTTTCCAATGCTGTTTCTCTGACGGCACTTACAATGTTCTCGGAAAATAGGTACTCATCAAATGCTGTCTTAAGGGTCCATAAAATCTTGAGAAATCCTTACTCTTTCTACAGCCCTGCATTTCCTGGAAATATAAGACATCAGGCTCAACATGATGGAGGTGTGTGTACCAGCGTGCCCTTGCTGACTTCAGCAGAGACAGTGAGCCTTACACTGGCCATCTCTAACCCTGTCAAGCTGGGAAAAAAACAAATGAACAAACAAACAAAAAAGAATGGAGAAAAAAAAAGTTTTTAAATTATCTTGTGGATGGAAAGAGCAGTACTCTTATGAGAAGAGGCACAGAGTCAAACCTTAATGGCAGATTTTCCCTTTTCTTCTGTATCAGTCTGGTAAATCAGCAATTCCTTTGTTCCACATCCTTGTTATGCTACCACTTTCCCTGCAGCCATCCTTTTTGTCTGTTTTAACTGGATGCCCTTCAGTGCAGAGTCTTTTGGGTGCTTGAACAGCTTCAAGCTCTATGGGGGCTGGTGCTCTGCCAGAGACTCCAGGGACTGGTTTTATAAGCCATTTGCACACTAGTTGCCATTCAAATTGAGATTTGTCCAGCCCTGCCCTAAAGCAGGCAGTGAATTGGACATGATAGTTGTTATAAAACTGTAACTGAGAATTAGAGTTGACAAAACAAAGATGGTTGGCCAGGTCTTTTCTCTGTCACTGGAGGATGTCAGGAGTAACTCAATTAAACATAACTGAATTCCACCGAAGCGGAGGAATGGAAAATCTGAATTGATGCATGCAAAGATGAATGTGTGGCTTAGGAGCAAGGACCCAGACTGTGTCTGAACTAAAGACTGCTGGTGAGGTGGCTGTAAAGTTGGGTGAGAAGGGGTGTTAAGTGTGAGATAAAGGTCAAGCAGGATCATCAAATTTTTAGGTAAATTATTAAAGATCAAGTGGCAAGATGAGGACAATGCATATTAGCCTGTGGAGACATAATTGGTTGTGTTGTTTTACATTACTTGCAAGGGGGATTTGTGAGGTTATAACACTGGATCAGAAGAACATAAATAAGGTGTTTTTTCAAACTACTCAAAAACCCAATTCATCCAGGACAAACAATGTACAAATGCTGGTAGTGTATTGAGTTTATAAGCTCATATAATATAACTCATTTCTCATGGCATCACCTCTTTACTCAATGGGCCTTTTTTTTTAAAGAAAACACTTCTTATATAGCTATGCACATACTTTCTCCTTTCAAAATGTCTTTTGAATGGCTTTTCACCTGGTTCTGAGTTCACACGTTTTTATAAAAGGATTATTTTAAAAATATATTTCTAAAGCTATCAATACTTCATGGGGATATGAAAAGCAGCCAGTTCAGAAGCATTGAGTGTCTTGTGCCAGTCTGCCTCAGTTCAAAGGGATTCACCAACATTCCTCAGCAGTGGCAGCTAGGACAAGCAGTGCTCACATCACGAAGTGCGGCATCTCAGACACCAAATGCAGCTTCTCGCATGGACCTGCTGCTTCTTAAACAACAGGGAAATGAGAATGTGGTTTCCTGAGGAACCTCAGCCTTGGTTTGTTTGTGTGCTCAGGGGCAAGCAATGCTGCTGACATGAAACATCCATGGACAGTTTCTCAACCCTGGAAAGTACTGGGCCAGCTCAGGGCACCGTGTTGGGGCGGGCCTGATGATTTTTCCATTTGGTCTTACAGGCTGCACTAGGCTATGAGGGAAAAACTGTCTTTTCATTTAGAAAGGAGGTTTTTTTGAACAGCAGCCATCTCCCATGTAAAGCTTGTTAATTTGTTTCTCTCTTTGCCTTTCTAACTAGAAAAACTCTTTACTGCAGAGCTGCTGTCTCAAGAGTATCTACACAGCTCCCAAACTCCTTGATTCCTCACACTATGTAATGCTGAACATGCCGAACACCATGAAAGATTACTTCATCAATAGCTTTCCTATGACTGTCTCCAACAGGGCTGAGCCCTTGTGTCTGTGTGTGTTAGATGTTTTAATGTAAAACAGGCATTTGTTATGGGTCAGCTATTTTAATGCAAATTATGGTGGCTGTTGAAGGCACCAATTATACTGACAAGCCTGTAAGTGCAGGTCTCACTTTCCACAACTTAGGTAGAAACATATTATTTCTGTTATTGCATTGAGGCAGCTGTCAGAAACAAATCCAGCTTGTGGGTCTGATCCTATAAGGCAGAGTACCTACCTGCCTGCCTACCTACCTACCTACCTACCTACCTACCTACCTACCTACCTACCTCATAGAGCAATATAAAACCTAAGTGTCATGTTGGTCATCAAAAATGTGCTGAGTGAAGAGGGGGAACAGGGACATAAAGATGACTCAATACTACTTAGCCTGAAATGAAGTAACCCCAGCTTGTCTGCTACCTGAATTTTAACCAGCACAGGTTTTTTTGTCTTCTTTAGGATGAGAGATTGTTTTGAAGGAGGGGAATTTTTGGAGGCTCCCTCTTACACAAGAGGAGAGCACAAGATAACTGATATTACTGGCAAAGGTGGGGAACGGGTCAACAACAGACACAAGAGGATAGTCTAGGCAGGTATTTCACAACAAAAAAAGAGAAAGAGTTTGTAGTGGATTTTAGCTGAAGTGACAAGTAGTACTGCTAAAATTTCTTTTTAGATGGATAGTTCATTCTACCAGTGAATGCAACCCCTTTACCTTCCTCAAGACAGTGCTGACAAGCCAGGAAAAGGGTTGTTGCAGTAGCCTTCTGGTCATAGCATGGGAATAAGAAATTTATCTGTGAGGGTGGAGAGGAGAGGTAGCAAATTTTGAAGGGTTATAGAGGAAATAAGGGGAAAACTTCATCTCTGGTGTAAATTTAGGATCAAGGAGAGAACTATTGTAAAGAGGAAAATGGCAAAGAAGATGGAGTGGTTTCTGCAGAAGAAAAAACACTCTTGTCATGCAAAGATTTGGAGATCAGTTTTATGCCTGCGGTGACAAAACATCCATAAGGAGATTTGGAGATTCAAGCCAACATTAAGACATGATGAAATAGGGAGCAATTTAAGGTAGCCAAGGTAAGCAGAGGATATTATACTAATAAGCTATTTGCCCAGTTTCAGGACTGCAAGTGAATCAAAGTGATATAAACATGCTTCCTTTTATATTCATGCTTCATTTTTATATTCAGTCTAATTTATCAACTACTGTCATTGCTCTCCATGGCACCATCACCACCACAGCAAATGACTACAGTGTTACAGACTGAGGTGTATGTGAGGAATAAGCAGCAGAAAAGATTAGCCCATCATTAATAATTTTGTTTCTCAGAGACAAGAATTCCACTCTGAATTTTTTACATGCCTTAATTTTTTTATTTTCAGGAAAGTTATTTTTTTACAGATATTAGAGAAGATTTTATCTTCTCCTCCTCTCAGAGACTTCTGTTTAACTGTGTTCTGTCAGTCCAGCAAGCCTAAGCTCAAGTTGAAAGTAATTTGTGTCCTCTGCAGTAATAATGGCCATCGGTTGAAGTGTAATTCTCATCTGTGAATCATGGTATAGCTCAAATAGCTTTCCCATTATTGCATTTGTTTTACAAATGAGAATCATAAAATAGAGGTTTTTTATACAGAAAAAGAAAGCCAGTGGAGAAGACTCATTCAGGAAGAATTGCATACAAATAGTATCAATTTCTTTTAGGACCATAAACAAACTCTCTGCACTCTACATGTGATCAGTGCAAAGACAAAGCAAAGAGAAACTGCAAACCTTCATGGAGACTGCTGCCGTAAAGGCCTTCAAATGCCACACTAATTCTGCCATCTGAGCAGGTACTGAAGGAAGTGTGATATTTTTCAGGAGAAATTTCAGAAGTCTGAGAAGTATCTTACGGGTTTTATAGGAAGTTTATTTATTTGGAATTATGTCCATGAATTTTCTATGCACTTTGGTTTTCATCCAACTATCATGTTATGAAAAAAATATATAAAATCATCTTACAATTAACTAAAAAAATATTCTAAAAGTCATACAAAGCATTCTTTCTTCAGTATATTCTCTACTTAGTGAAAAAGACCACTTTCAAACAGGTAAACACTTCTGCAGAGGAGCTACTGGTTAAGTTGTGTGCAGCCCTCTAACTGTAAATCAACAATTTCTGTGTCCTTGAAACAAATTGGAAGCTGCTTGTGATCTAGCAAGTGTGTCAGCAGAAGTGACTCATATGTCAACTTTCTCTTTGCAACCCTCTGTTGATTGTGAAAGAAGTATAAAAAATTCCAATAAGTTCCAGTTCCCTCAATCAAAGTACTACAGTATGTGGCCATTTTGGATCTACAAGTTCTCGAGCTATTGAAAAAAAAATAAAAAGAAAAGAGCTGAAATTTCATAAGGGCAAAGGTTTGAATGGTTTCATGAACTTTTCCTTTGAGGAGAGTGGGTGCTTCACTTATCTTCTCTAAAGTGTAGTGGTCATCTTTTAAAGTGTATCCCCTATTTTCTTCATTCCTTAAAATGTTTTAGACTTACTTGTAGTAAAACTGTGATTTTCAAAGGGTCTCCCTTCAGTGCTCAGCTCCAGCTGAAACAGGACCTGAGTGCCTAACAACTTTTTGATGGTTGTATTGACATTTCTAATTCTAGTCCCAAGACTGACCTTAGCAGGAGCTAAGGGAGATGTGCTGACAGAAAGCACAGTCTACTTTGCACAGACAGAAGCAGTCTTCTTCTGTGAAGACAGAAACCTAGATTTTACTTCTTAAAATCAAGACCAGTTTACCTAGATACTTTAACATAATTCTTCAAAAGGAGATAGTAAATTTTCAAACTTTCTGCCCATTGACACTAAATTATGTTGTGATGATAAGTAGGAAACACTAGTGTTACACTAAACTCTGTTTCTCAGAAAGACAGCAATGGCAAAAGTTAACAGAAATCATAAGAGCTACTGTTCTACTAAGATAATTTCATAGTGCTAGTTTCCTTAAGTAATTACTGTGTTATCTTTCATTTTGAAGGCTGAAGTTCTGAAAATTTTGGATTTTGAATTTCAGCCAATTTGAATGAAGCAATTCATGTTCCAAATCCTTAAAAACACAGTGAAATCAGTTAGAACATCTTAATTTCTGTTTCTTTGTTGGTCTGTGTAAGTTATTCTTTGCAGAAGGCATTGTAGACAGTACATATTCTCTTCACCAAAAGTACATTCAGGCCACTGCTTCCGGTCAGTGAAGTTTCCCTGGCTCATTAGGTTAGAGAGTGACAGGCTGGTGTATTTGTTTTGTGTGGAAAGGTTTTGGTAATGGGGGGTTACAGGAGTGACTTTTGTGAGAAGCTGCCAGAAGCTTCCTCTTATGTCCAGAGAAGTCAATGTCAGCTGGTTCCAAGACAGACCTGCCACTGGCCAAGGCTGAGCCCATGGTAGCAGCACTGCTGGGATAATGTATTTAAGGAGAAAGAAGTTACTGTGAAGAGCAAGTGCAACTGGAGAAGAGAGGAGTGAGGTCTGTGAGAGGAACAGCTCTGCAGGCACCCAAGTCACTGCAGAAGGAAGGGCAGGAGCTGCTCCAGACACTGAAGCTGAGATTCTCCTATAGCCTGCGGTGCAGACCATGGTCATGCAGGCTGTCACCCTGCAGCCCATGGAGGTCTACAGTGAAACAGAGATCCACCTGAAGTCCAGGTGGATTCCCAAAGGAAGCTGTGGCTCCTCGGGAAGCCTGTATTGAAGCAGGCTCCTGGCAGGACTTGTGGCACCATGGACAGAGGAGCCCACATTGGAGCAGGTTTTCTGACAGGACTTGTGACCCTGTAGGGAACCCACTCTGGAGCAGTTCACAAAGAACTGCAGCCTATGGTAAGGACTCATGTTGGAAAAGTTCATGGAAGACTGTATCCCTGTATCCCATGGGAGTGACTTCATACTGAAGGAGGGAAGACTAAGTATAAGGAGTCCTCCCCATGAGGAGAAATGAGTGGAAAAACTATGTGTGATGAAGCGACTGTAAACCACATCCCCCATTACCCTGTGATGTAGTTGAGGGACGGGTAGAGAGAATTGGGAGTGAATTTGAGTCTGTGAAGAAGGAAGGGGTGAGAGAAAGGTGTTTTTTAAGATTTTATTTCTCATTATCTTACTCTATTTTATTAATTGGTAATAAAATAATTTTTCCCCAAGTCAAGTCTGTTTGCCTGTGATGGTAACTGGTGAATGATCTCTCCTGTCCTTATCTTGACCCACGAATGTTTTGTTCTATTTTTTCTTTTCTCTGTCCAGCCAAGGAGGGAGAACAATATAATGGCTTTGGCTGGCACCTGGCATGCAGCCGGGGCCAGCCCAGCACAACTGAATTACACACATGACCATACTGGACCAGTATTGCACTCAGGGCACCTCACGACAGAAAACAGACCTCTGACCTGAGAAAGAAGAATTCACTGAAATGGTGCATCAACAATGGTACCTCACTCCATCTGACATATAAAAGCAATCCAGTGAGATAACATGCTTCTTTGATATGACACCATCAGTGAAGTGGCACTTAAAGGAGTCACAATAACAGAGTGAAGTATAATTATTGTTTCTGCAGTTTTGTCAAATATCAGCTGCCTCACTTTATGTATGGCACTCCTGGGACTGCATATTATTTCTCATGGCATGAAAAGATGTGATCTTTACAAGTAAATGGCAAATGATATTCTACTAGCTCAGTGGCAAGTGTAACTTCTCTTCCACAAACTTTGGATTCTTTCTGTGAAGCTGTGTTCTTACTAAGGATGACATTGGATGTACTGACCACAAAGCTGCCCCCATAATGTATGCAAAGCTGAAAATTTAGTCAGTCACTTTGAGATGTTTTCTACAGCAGATAAGAAAAGTTTGATTTTTTCCAGGAGACTTTATCCTCCATTTTTTTACCTGGAACTCTTTATCCCAGAGCATTTATTTCCTCTGGCTGCATGAGAGTACTCATTTTGCATGGATACATCTGTGACCCGCTGAAAAGTTGAGTGTAAAACAGACAATTATAAATTCTATTTAAGGATCAGTGGCAAGGAATAAAATGGAAGTAACAAGACTGGCCAGAAGGCACTGACATTAGATGGGAGTCTTAATATTCCTCCTTCCCCATTTTACTGATGTTTTAAAATCTTTGAAATTGTCATTGAGGGTAAGTTTAATGTGCACAAAGTAAAGACTTATCTACATGACCCGCATTAGCATTTATGGGGAGCTGTTGTGGATTATGGTCTGTGGATCTTGCTGCTGGAGTTTGCAAAGTATAGCAGTGGAGCATAATTTATGCATTACAAGTCCAATGATGGCAGGAGCTTCTTGTCTTTCACAGGAAAGAATGTTGATGGGCAGGTATGCAGGAGAAAGCTTTCCTGGAAGCACTACTGAAGGAGCCACTGTAGCTCTGACTTTATTTTTTTTCTGGAAAGCAGATTACAAAGCACCTGACATTCAAAAGGCAGTGAACATTTCCTAGCTACTCCTGTTGAAAATGCATCTGCAGTTCATATAAACCCTCTTTGAGGTAACTAAAATAAATAAACACTAACAATAATAATGAGCATTGAGCAGAACACGGAGATTTGCTGGGTAAGGCCTCAGTGGTGAGGCTTGCTCTGATCTCCACTCCATCCATCTAGGCAGTCAGTTCAGCTTTAGCCCCGGGGACAAATATAGGCAAAGAAAACTGCAAGGTCAGTCCAGGGCAAACCCTGGACAGAAAAAGCAGAAAGATATACCAGCATCTTCTAATGGGAAGGCAGAGCTGTTTGGCCTTGGAGATATGTAAAGAAAAAGCTGCCTGAATGCAACCCAGTTGCCCCTCTCCCTGGCAGGATCTGTGCAGGCACTGACTGCATTTCCACCGTCACAAAGACTGGAAGGGAAAGCCCTCAGCACAGCCCTGACACTGCTCCAGGAGGGTGATAACCATGTGCCTGTTAACAGTGCAGAGCTCTCACTCAGCACCACTTCTCTTCATAACTTTTAACTAACTTCCTGAATTCTTAAGGATTATTTTTTATGAGCTGAGCACAGGATTAGGAGTTCACATGGACTTTGAGGTTTATAAGGTTTGGTACAGAGAAATAGACTGCCTTCTTGATTTGCATTCTGCTGTAGCAACAGCCTCTCACTTTGCAATGGGTGAGAACAGAAGATCAAAAGTCTATTTTGAGACTGTCTGGAATTCACTCTACAGATGTTGCTCTTAACATGATGCTTTTAAATTAATTCAATTTATTTCTAATTTCACACACATACCACGTTGTTTCTAGAGCTTGCAAGTCACAACTCCAGCTGCACATACAACCTCAAATCTACAAAAGAAACCTTATTTAGTTTTTAATTTTAAAAAGTAGATCCTGTACAACAGATATCTTGCAGAACAGTTTTTCTGACTAAATCTAGCTAACACAAATCCTTACCTAATGAAATTTAACAGGTGTAAAAGATACAGTACTGTGCCTTGATTCACCATCAGTAACCAGCACAAAACTTTCCAGACTGGTTCCCTGCACTAGATAGTTCCAGATATTTTAGGAGTCCCCATGGACATCCAAAGTTATCCATGAAAAAAAGTGACACTTTGAGATTTTAATTTGATGTTATTTGCTGTGCTTGCATATGTAGCTCCCAGCAGATGAAATTTAGTTTAAATGTCACGGCATAATTAGGATTTTTGTTTTTAGGAGTGTCCCTTGATAGCCAACAAAGAGCCATCTCCTTTGCAAACTCCTAATTTTTAGTGTCCCATGTGCTTTTGACTCTTCAAAACTTCAGCAATTTTCCCCCAGGCATTTAAATATTAATTTATTTGATGCTGAATCATTCCACTTAATACACCAAATTAAGAGATATTGCAAAGTCACTTTCACATAGAATGCAAATAAAAAATTCCAAGAGATGGGAATGTGCCTGTCTTGCTGCCCCTTTAGATTTGAGCAGTTGGGTAGGATGTGAATCCTTGAGATGTCATGGTTTGCCATTCTGACTGTAAGAGGAATATTTGCATTTTGGTATGATACACTGCAAGAAATGATGCATTTCTTAGCTGCAAGGTGGCAAAGGAGGGAAACTGAGGATGCTACAAGCAGCCATGCAATGGGAGCAGGCCCCACCACTGTGGCTGGCAGGAGGACCTGCTTGCACCCTCACATGGAATCAGCAGCAGCAACTCCTCACAGGCAAAGGAGGTTCCTGGCTGGCTCACTGGCCAGACTGCCCTGGGCTACTGGGACAATCTTCAGAGCCAGTACTGCCATTTTTACCAGTTTCTGCAGGGTATATGACCGGTTGGAAAATTTCTGTCAGAATAATGTTTCCACTAAAGAGACAGTTCTATTAAAATTGACACATTTCAAGAAAAGAATGGCAGAGTTGATTCATTTGGACTTCTCCCATTTGAAAAATGAGGCTTTTCATTTCAATTCTCTGCCATGAAAACAGTTCATCTCAGCTTTTATCACTTTGATTTACTGTGCATTTAAATACTAAATGAGCTACTATATACACATAATATTGATACATAGTATTGTGTCATTACAGTGACCTAGTGATTTAACCTTATGAAAAAGGTTTCACAATGCAACCCTTTTGCTAGCAGATTCACTCTACAGTTTCTACATCCTATTCATAGGAAGAAAGATAAGGCTTCAAAAAACAAAGCAAGAAATCAGATGCAATTCAGCTAGTCAGGTTCCTGAGCACTTCTTCATGGGAACCACTGACCCAAGCTGTCATGTTCCGCAGGGCAGATGCTTGGAGGAGGCTCCTGATTTCCACGGGCTTGATCACTGTCCCCAGCTAATCCAAGAGGCCAACATGACTCTTGCTTTATTTCCTCTCCACTTGAATCTGTCAGTATGCTCCACTCTGATGGAAAGCCAGGGCATGCAGGACTGACCACAGCTGCTCATCAACCAGCCCCCATGTTCTTTCCACTGGCTTTTAAACTGGGATGCCTTTTAGTTAGTGCCTGCCAGACACAGCTCTCAGAAATGTGATATCACAGCAAGGCTGCAGAACCCAGCAATGTGGGTATAATTGAACACTTATGAGTGGGGTGCAGGACATTTCCCAGGGAACCGATAAGCAGCCAGGAGGAGTTAATGGCCCACATTGTGCTTTGCTTCATTAAATGCTAGCAGATATTAATCTCCAGAGAACATTCCTGATGGGAGCTGGTGTTGTTGTTTGAAATGTGATGAAGCCGTATTTTTCTTTCTGTATGCCTACCTGTTTGTTCTCATATGTGCTATGAGTTTGATGGTGATCTCTTTCTCTTTGTCAGAATGAGCCAAAGGGATCCTAAATCTCCTCCACAGACCCTGGTAAAATCACCAGGTGGGAGTAGGCAGTGCCTAGTTGTGCTAATTCTAGGCTCATAGGTCAACCCCAGATTCCCTTACTGAGTTCCACACCAGCATGGGAGTTTTCTGCTTTTCCATGCACAATTCAATGGACTATGAGAAAAAGAAATGTAGAAAGAACAGCTTATGATGCCTTCTAAACCTATTCAGGGAAACTTCAAGGAGTTCTGTAATATATCAACTAAAACCAATTATTCCTTACAGGGAGTTGTTCCACAAACGGTTTCTGAGGTAAAAAAAAAAAAAAGACAGAAGGCAAACAAGCAGCTATTTTTGGAGGATGTAAAAATATAATAACCAAAGTTATTGATGGGTATACCCTTGTCAGAGAAGATCAATAACATTATTAACTCAAACACATCCCCAGTCTTTTACAACTTCTGAACAGTAATGGCAGCCAAATAAAAAGAGATTGCATACAGTTTACACGACTTTTGTACATTTTGAAGTTATTTTATTTTCTACTCAGAGGGGAAATACTTTCTGGGAACATCATACTGAAAAATCTTTCCAGCTTTTCTCCTAAAAACTAACAGAGACAGCTTTGGTAATCAGCATCAATGTAAGCAGCTCCTGCTGATCTGTCCACTGGGAATTACCTGAAAATAATTTCTTATGGAACTTCATTGACAGTGCTAAAATGACACCAAAAGTGAATTTGGTCCTGCCTACAAGGAGGAAGGACAGAATCACAGTAGGTACTGTGGTACTTGCATCTGAAAATACTAGTGGGTTGCAAATTTTTCTCTTTGTATCTGGGCTGGGAACATGAGGGAAAATCATTAAGGACAGAAAGAATTAACACAGCAGAGGCTAAGGGCAGCTATCCAGTGAGATGCAGTTGTTATCAATGTGCCCAGAGCACTTGCCATGAACTCATTAAAAAAAACTTACTGTTTTATAGCTGATGAGAAATGCTCATTTGAATTACTTTACAGCAACAATGCCTTTTTAATTAAAAGCTAGATAAACATAGGTTCCATTGTAGAAAAATTCCACTTAATAACTGGGCTGTCTCTGGAAGACAAGAGGTTTGAGACGGTTGTTTTCGTTCTGTTTCTTTGTACTGGTAGTCTTGGCAAGAAAAGAGAAATGAAGCAAGGCTGGCTGCATTCAACAAGCCCAAGGTGGCTATGGAAGGCTGAGCAAACTCTGGGCACTGGGGCTATGTTGGACTGGAGGGGGTGTAAGCACTCAGGTAACGACTCCTTCTATAAGGAGAACAACCAATCCGGCCTACCTGAGCCTAGCAGATTGCACGAGGAAAGCTGCAGATGCAGAAGGAATGTTTTATTGGGTGGAGTTTTGACCCTCAATAAGCCAACCAGGTATTAAGACTAGGACTGTGGACCACTCTGCTGATGCAGTGGGGTTTGTATATGTTTACGTATATGACTATATTGTATACTTTCCAAATAAAGCTGTTTGCAATTTCATGTCAAAAAGACCCTCCTGTAATTTTGAAAAGTTGAAGAATACCTGAAAAACCATGAGGAAGGTCACAGATTCAGTCTCTAAACCATGAGAATAGACATATTCTTGGACAAGGAACATTTAAAGAAAGTCTTTAGAGAAAATGGAATCTGGCTCTGGCAGTAACCATTGGCATCTGGTACAAAGTCACAAAATAAAAAGGGAGAGAGACTGAAACATATGACCTCAATGAAATAACAGTTTCTGTGGCATGGTGGAATAGCATGAAACAAATATATTTACAGAAAGAAAAGGGAATAGATTGCCCACTTCTCTCAGGATGCTATGCAATGCAATGTAGTAGTATTCCTATCTCTTTCCTGTCTTAAACTTTGTAAATATATTACAAGTAGAATGCAGAATGAATCTGATCAAAATATTAGTTTAAGGGAAAAATAATAAGAAATTGGTTGCTTTATTCTTTTTTTTATGCTGTCTCATGCCACTTTTATTTTTCCTCTTCCAAAGTGCAAGAAGGTCTCAATATGTATGTGATGCCAAAAAACACTTTGGATTTAGAAACAATATTCTACCCTTATAGCAGAACAGTCATTCAAAACTGTAATACTTTATATACCTAATACGATTAAACAATTCTGAGAGTGGGTAAAGTGAGGGAAGTGAGGGCTTGAGACATTTATCTTTTTTTTTAATTTCTTGCGTGCTTATGGGGCTCCCACTGCTGGAGAACCCCAAACTCACCACTTCAAGGATTTATTCTCCTAATACTTAGATGGTGTTAGATAGCTAAAGGAGCAACTCCATGAGAAGTAACTAGTCACTTCCAGACTCCCAGAGTCCTGATAGCACTCCTCAAATTTCTTTCTTAGATCTCTGAGAAATTAGATTTTTTTTTTATATTCACAGATAAGTTCCCCGAGTTCTGTGGCTTTTTAAGCCCAGATAAAGTTCTTTATCTCACAGGCTCAGCAAATTTATTTAAATCCCCAAATTGGACAGTCTCCTCAATTTAAATGCTTCTTGGCCATAATGAACCAGACCTAGAAGCCATCCTCAGCACATTCTGCAGAAAACATATACACAAGTAGATTTATCCCAACAAAAAAAAGTAGTTTTGGAAGTGCAGTTGCTCAAAGTTACATAGAAAAAAGGGAAGAAAGGGGAGAATGATACCGAGTATCCCTTTCTCATCATATGAACACATAAATATTTACTCCATCCAGTAACAAGGAGTGTCCTAATTACTTGTTAATTCAGACATTCAGATTGGAGTTGCTGTCTCTAGCCTTGGGATACACAAAACCTCCCAACCATTGGACCTCAACTAACATAATACTCTCAGTCCTGGCTTTCAAACATGGTCCCGCAGCATACAGATGCGAAATCACTGGGCAGCAAGAACACAATTAAACTTTCAAAATCTCAAAGCAATAACTCAAATTCAGTCCCCTAAAACCTGTTAATACTTTCCATTCATTCATTACTTGTCAAATAATGAATGAGTAATACCTGCCTGGTGGAGATTAGTTCATACTGGTAGGACTCTCTCAGGGATGGATGTTTTAAAGGAAAAAGAACTATGCCTTCTGAGTCTTTTAGGCTCTCAGCTATGGGAAGTGATTTGGTACTCCAGATCACCAGGTCAAGTGGTCCAAGTAACCCCTGGAGGACTATATCAAATGAAGTTCTATGTGATTCAGAACATGGTGAAGATTTAAGATCCAAACTTTTTTCTGAAGCATTTTCTATTTACAGCTTAATGCTGAAGCTATTGGAAACACCCCACCAGAGTGACAGCTTCCCCTTGGAAGAGTGGTGATCCAAGGATTTTTTTGCAGTTTAAGCAGCGGGTTCAAGACTTTGAGTTCAAATGGTCATGGAAAACCAAAGGTGAGTCCTTTTGCAGCTTTAATCCTACATGATTTTTCAACAGTCCCAGCTGGGTAGGAAACTGAAAGAAAGGCTACATGTCAGCTACAGAAACAACTACTTTAAGAATGAACTAAGCTGTTCACTTTAAAGAAGAATCCCCTCATTTATGGTTAGCCACCTTAAAGTTAGATATCCGATCTTGCCATGTACATATCTCCTTAGTTGGTGGGAAGAGAAAAAGGCTGAACAAATTACTATTAGGCAGTGCCTGAATGTTTTATGGTAAGAGCCTAGATGAATGACCGGGAATAACTTTTGGACAGCTACATCTGGAAGCGACAGGTCCCATTTTTTTGTGTTTAACCTTATCAAGAGGAGACGCTAAGGCAATACTGTCAAACACCTGGTTTTCATCATGAAGAAAACTACCTCTGACACATCAGTCATACATGTGCTTCTTTTGGCCAAGAGTCAAATGACACAGCCATCCAATCAGGAATATCCCTAGCAAGAAACAAGCCTTAGCTTAGAAGTGACAATAGGTAAAATAATAGCACCTACTTTCACTGCTTTCTTTATTTTTTCTCTCTCTCTTTTTTTTTTTTTTCTTTTTTTTTTTTTTTTTTTTTTTTTTTTACTATTAAAGGCCATCAAAATGCATAGGGAGCTAAGAAATAAAGCTTGAAATACATGCAATATACTTCTGTGAGCCTTCACCAGTCAAAATAGGAGGATAGGGTGGGCTTGTGTAGAGCTTTCACACATAGTTTGCTTATAATGTGAGAGTAACTGTCAGTGACAGCATTCAGCTGGTTGAAAGAATGCGTTTTTCCAGCATCTTCTCACAAAATTCTGTTTTCCAGCAAACTCGTTAGATACGAAATCTCTCAGATTAGAGCAAATGGATTGCCAAAAACCATGAAACCAAAATGACTGTCACCACTGATTAATGAAAATAATATGCATGCTAGTAGGCACACACTCACTAATCACATTTTCCACATACAAGCCCTAATCTTGTATTTACATTCAAAAATACTTATTTTGCATAAAAAGGAACAACAAAAGAAGCTGAAAGTAAGTACTCTGAGGGAGAACACAGTCTGCATCTCATCAGCAGCAGCCTGTATCTGAACTGAAGATGCAACGGCAGCAGTCTCCAGCTGATGCCAGATTCCTAGTGACTGAATGGGGTTATATGGAGAAAAGATTCTGATGTTTCTTACACCTCATCACAGTCTTGAATTCTCCAGACTAGGAAAATATTGATTATCACTTTGATAAAAGTGACAGATAACAAATTGATGGAAGTTAAGCATGAGGAGGTAACTCTTTCTTCAATATTTTTGCAACATCAAACCTTCCAACCCTCTAAAAGAAACACAATGAGGAGGACAGGACTGCTGTAATTCATTGCATTGTGCATGTTTAGACACCAAAAACCGTACTCCAGACTCCTGCCTGCATTACCAGGTTCTCTGTCTTTCTTCTCTCCTAGCAGCTTCAGCAATTTCCAAATGCTAGGCAAGTGTCTCCTGTAGCTAGGAAAACAACAAAAGCCAAGCTACACAGAACACTGGTCATCCTCTCCTCCTCTTCATCCTTTAGCCCTGGGCTCAGTTGGCAATTGCCACCTCTCTGTGCAGATGGTGGTCTTCCCACTCCTCCTGCAGTCCTTTCTCTTCCTTGATTCTGATTGCCAGCTTTCTGGTGAGAATGAAAATTAATTTATCTGGCAGAGCGATGTCACCTCATTAGTTCTATTGTGAAACCCTTCTGAATGGAAAATAAAATGAAGGGAGTTGAGCCTGGAGAAACATGGTGGGATTTTTCCTTCATTTGCTAATTTCTGCCACAAGACTATAGGTGTAAGAACCCAGGTAAATGGTTTAATGAGCATCCAATCTGCAGCCAAACCTATATTTGTATGGCAGATAGAAAGAGTCTATTTTTTTTCAGTAACTGGCTGAAACTCAGAGCATATGGAAATGACAAGTACTATGAGCTGAACAGTCAGTCCTTCCACAGCTGGCTGGACCCCTCTTAACATTCAAAATCAGACCTCCTTTTCACAGTGCATCCAAACCAAAATGCCAGTTCTAAACTTCCTCTTGAACTTTGCAAAGCTGAAGCCTGGTGCTGAACTCAGCAGTGGCAGACCAGCATGAGAAAACATACTGCAAAATCTTGGCCTGGCCTGAATGGCTTGAAAACCAAGCCTTAGGTTGTTTATGTAACTACATCCAGGGAATAGCTCTAGGTTAGAGGCCTGGTTTTCCTGGCCATTATAAAGTAACTTTATCTCTTAATTACATCTAGGTAACTGACTCTGTGAGTCAGAAAGGAACGCAAACAGCCTTCATGCAGAGTCACAACATCTTCCCTTCTGTGTGCCAAGGTTTCTGCCCCCCCTGCACAAGCCAGTGAGACACAGCTGTCTGCAGCACCGCTGTGATACAACAACATAACTTCAGATCAAGATGGGAATCTTCTCCTTTCTCCTGCCTTTGCAGCATGATAAAGTGAACCGTGAAATGTTAGCTAGCAGGTTTTTCACCACCCTTCCAATAAACCTAAGCCTGCATTTACTGAGATTTTTTGGCTATTTGAGATTTTTCTTTATTTTAAGCCCCCAGACCAGTACTGTGAAGACTTCAGTTTCTATGAAATCTTGAACTTGATGTAAAAGAAACTCTGAGAGTAAATGAGAGTACATTGCCAGCAAGATTTTTGTACTCATCCTCTGCTAGTGGCTACAGCCAACCCAAGGTTGTCCCGAAAAAAGTAGTGGTTAGGAGTGGAGACAATGTTAGTCTTGTATCACAAGTTCAGATGTCTTTTGGCTACAGAGATGAGGAATGTATTCTCACTTCACATAAATACACACATATAGTCACTGACTTCTTCCCAGCATCCAGATTGTCTGAAATCAAACTAGTGAGGAAGACTGGTGTTTTTGCTATTGTTGAAAACCTGTCATTTATAGCCACTTACTGCAAGGAGAAAACAAGAGTCTACTTTTTTGTAAATAACTCCCTGAGGTGTGAAGCATCAGAGAAACAAGTTCAATTACACTGCCTGCTATTCAGGTATGCAAAGAATCAGCTTTATGAGAAATTATGTAATTAAGTCTGCTTTTGAATTGACATTTAGAAAAGGACTTCAAACTCCTCTGGCTTCTGTCTAAAAAAAAAATATATATTTTGCACAGTGGTACTTTTTAGTAAAAATAATATTTTTCTTCCTTTTTGAAAAAGAAGACATGTTTTCTCAATTTCTTTGAGCTCTTCTAACTTACAAGATAAATGTCCATGAATTTACATCTCAAGTGGCAATTTTTCTCTGCAATGTTTTTGACCCAGACAAAAAGAGCAGTAATATTAAAAGTCTAAAGTTATTGCTAGAATTTTTCATAGTTGAATATCTCAAGGATAACCAATATCAAGAAAAGATTCTGTATTTCTAATACAGATTGATTTTAAAGCTGGATTCCCAATAGAAATTGTACCGAAGAAATAGTTAGGATCTTGGAAAACACAGGCCAGAAGCAAGGAAAGTAATTCAGTTTTGAATAGGAAGGCGCTGGAAGAGCTAAGGTCCTCCAGGTACATAAGGGCAGAAAACCTGGGAAAGACAGTGAAATGGCCCATCATCTGTAATTTTCTTTGTTGAACAGATAACAGTTAAGAAGTCAACATTGATCTGGTTTGACCTTAGAAAAAACACTAGCTCTTTTTCTGTGAAATATCACCATTATCAGTTGAAATATCTCATCAACTCAAGTACCAGCCAGCACAGTACTGCTCTGACTTCACAACAAATTAAAACAAATACTGAAGGTGCATCTTCGTCTACATTTTTGTAGAATATTATTTTCTCAGTCCTTAAGGTTAATGCATTTAAGTGAGGATTAGAGACGCCATATGTGCACACACCATGAGATATAGCAGGTGGGAAAGGAGTGAAAAGGACAGGATATGGAAGGTGGAGAGGATATGGAAGATGATTGACGGCCTGGTGGTCCTTACTGCTTTGAGGAAGAGTAACCAGAAGCAATGTTTACCCAGGCTGGGAATGCTTTTTTTTTTTTTGGTGGGTGGCATTACCATATGGCAAATATAGAAATCAAAATGTCAATTTTATTTGGTTACTACTTGAAAGACTCTCCTCTTCCTGTACAAGAAGTAATGTGTTTTTCTTTCTCCTCTTTTTTTTAATCAATAACTATTTTTTAGTTCAAGATTATATAATCCTTTAAGGTTTTGCTGCTCATTTAATTAGTCTGTTATCACTATCTTTTAAATAGCATTTTTGAGCAATCCTGCATGTCCTTTAATCCTGTCTGTTCAGCGTCTCTTCTGTGACTTGTTTTCTATACAAGTATTTCCCAAATGAAAAGCTTTCACCATCTTTTGAGTCCTAAATCATCCATTCTGCAGCAGAAAGAAAGCACAAGCCAGTAAGTATGTCGATTCTAACCTTCTCAGGTTTTGCACTCTGTGAAAAAAGCACTTGAGCAGATATTTTAAAAGCATACAGAGAATGTAAGCTAATTTAAAGAATTTGCTGTTATTGGTACATCTAATAAGCAATACCTTTTAAAACATACCATGACCTTTTAAAGCATCAAACACCTAGTGAAAAAATACCAAACAATTTTCTTCTTGTCTTGTGTGTGGTTTCTCTTAGTGAAGGAGGAGAAAAAGAGAAGCTGTTACCTTAAAAACACTCCCTTAGGAGGCACTCAGCAGCTGCAGTTGTGCCCTAATATCTCCATCTAAATTAAACTGCAAATTTCTGCAATTACCTGAAGTGGTAAATACTGACTTTTAAAGCTTAGCTAGGTCTTCTGTAAACTACTTTTGTTTTTCTGCTTTCAGTGAGTTCTGTTTTCTCTTTAATCTAAAGGTGAATTAATTTTCGCCTCTAACAATGAAACTGTACTAGTGCTACAGATTTTAGAGAAAAGCAGATACAAGACTAAGGGTAAGCTTAAGACAGAATTTTTCTCAGGAACAGTTTCTAGTGTTTTCATTTGAGACTGAGCATATGTTATATCATTTTAAAGAATGATAGAATCAGTAAGCTTGGATAAGACTCCCAAGATCAAGTCAAACTGGTTACCCAGCACTTCCAAGTGCACCACTGAACCACATCCATGAGTGCCACATCCACAGACCTTTTGAACACTTCAGTCAGGGACTGATTGCACCACTTCCCTGACAATTCTTTAAGTGGACAATTTTTTTCTAATATCAAATCTAAACCTCCCATGGGGCAACTTGAGGCCATTTCATCTGGTCCTCTCACTTGTTACCTGGCAGGACACTGACTCCCACCTCATTAGAAGCTCCTTTCAGGTGGTTGTAGAGAGCTACTTTGGGCTCAGTTACAACTGCTAAAAAGATCCAGACTTTTAAAAACCATTTGCACTGGGCCAGGAAATTCTGAAAAAGATCGCTCTAGGAGGCACAAGTAAAGTAAACATTGGCTGTGACACAGCATTCAGAGCAGCTCAGGGTGATAACTCTCTGGAGCAGTTCACATATACATATACAACTGTGTCACAGTTCAATCTAGCTAACCTTGTGCTTGACGTGGGGAAAAGTCTCTGCTCCCCTGCACACACACACACACTCACACACACACACTGAGCCCTGCAGACCATGCTTGCCGCAGGGAATCCAGAGGAATGCAGGTTATAGGGCCTGCCCTGTAGCTGTGGCTGCCAGCATAAGGCTGAACTCTTCTTCCGAAAAACAACCAAATCCAGAAGAGGGCATGTAAATGGGCTGTAAGACATAGGCCTTGCTCCTACGCAAGCTGGCACCCACCCTCATCAGTAAGGGCGATTTCTTCTTCCCAGCTGCACTTTGATGCAGAGGCAGCAAACAGGTTCCTCTGCAGCTGCAGAAGAGAAAGTTCTATTCTAAAAACAGGCATGGAGCTATACTGAGCTTTAAATGGGTTGCACTTTGTGTACAAACTTCTTTTGCTTTCATACATTTTTTAAACTTCAACGCTTGAAGATTTTTCTTTTTTAAACTATTTTATTGAAGTATCTTCCTGCTCTACTGCTTCCCCATCAGCTGAGCAGTCACCAGCCCTTTTACCATGCAAGCCACATACACAGCAGGCTCTGAATTTGTGGCTGGGAGCTAACTCGCTTCAGATACTCTATAGGAAGATTCTAGTAAAACTCTGACAGTTCAAACTGGTGCAAAGCACTGTGGTCTGATTTGCTCCAGGTTAGTGCATTCTACCCATTTTGAAGCCTGTAGCCTACTTGGCCTGTATTACACATGACATGAACACCACTGGCCTCCCCTCCAGGCAGGGCATCAGCTGAGCCGGCTGCTGGCTCAGCTTACATCCTACATCACATGTTGGATTTCCTGCTTCAGGTCTGATTTGAGTTTAAAGTTCAGGTCCTCTGGGTTTAAGTTTAAAGCATTTTGTTCTTTTTGTTTGCCAAGTCGGAAATGCTTTCCTCCCTGATATTCATAAACTGACTTCTTATCTCTAGTTAAAAGCCCACAATCCCTTGCTAAAACCAGTGAGAACCATTTTAAAACACTGCTTATATGTTTGAATAATATGGTGTACTTTAATCCACATCTTTGTACATTAGTGAAAATTTGTGAAATAAACCAATTATCTGGAATGCTAACATTTCTGCATTCATGACTTGTCACATTAAGGAATTTTGGTTTTCCCAACAGTAAACAGTCACCCCTTCTCAAGAAGTCAGGCAACCAGAAAACCTCTAAATACATTTTGAATATTTAAATCTTGTTTGCATTAAGATCTCACTCCTAAAGCTCTGTATCAGAGCTCTCTTTCATTTTAGCAAACTTCTGATACAAAGTCTGTTTTTTCCTCTCCTTCTTCCACTTCCTGCATCTAAAACAATTTTAAGCTCTTCAGCACAGGACCTGTCTTTCCATACTGCCATGATGTCCACAGCACAGTCTGAATGCTGTGGCTGCACACAGCATGCAGGAACAAGTACAGATTTTGATTGTGCACATATCCATTCTTCCCGGGACCACTTCCAATAATAGCACCTTGCTGCAAGGTTCAGTGCTGAGTACACAGCTCTGACATTGCAGGTGTACAACAATATTGGCAGGAGAGCTACCAGCTGGAGAAAATAAAAACTGCAAAAAGGCGAAGTATTCTTTCTCCAGATTGGTTTCCTGACCCTGCCCTACACAGATATGGTTGTGTAGTATCATTTCTTATGTTAAACCCTAGTAAAGCTTTTGTATGATTGCAGGGGGCTAACAACATCAGTGAGCAGCCAGCTGGCTTTTCAACACTGCCATTCCTTTCCCTCTTGATGTCCTGTGAATGTGTTGGAGTTTCACTAGACAAGCTGGTCCTGAGTATCTGGAATATTATAGCTCTACAGTCCCCAAACACAGAGACACCACACCACCCCAGCTACAGAGACAAAGCTTTTACTGGAAGAGGTGTCAATGTGCAGAAGACACATCACATTCTTGTTTAACAGGGTTACACAAATAGACTTCTTGACATTTTCTTTGTGGGTGTGGGAGGACTGTCCCCCCTCCTCTCCACCACAGATAGTTGGTGCATAAAAAGGTAATCCAGGCTGAAAGGCTCAGCAAGGTGTCATCTCTGGCACCAAAAGGGCTCAGGCCTCAGCTAAGAATCAACATCTTGGTCTTGAGAACAGATGTGGGAAGAGACAAAAGAAATATTCTTGATGAAGAGACACTGTTATAAACTATAAAAGACACACAAGTTATCACAGAGACAGAAACTTTCTACACACACACCCTAAAAGTGTTTGAGACTTCTCCCTGGAGTTTGGACACAAATCCGTGGTTACTTCCCTGGAGATTGAGGGAAAGGATCTCAATGTGTGCCCCACCAACAACTGGATGGTAAGATACATTAAATCCTAAGTTATATTATTTCTTCCCTAGCTGTAACAATAATAGGAACCTTTAACCCTGTGTATATGCCTACTAGTAGTCTCATTTTGCCTTACTCCTGGGTAGTATTAGTTTGTTTTAAGTCTTAAGTCTGTTAGTTTTCTGTCTATGAAATAAATAATTCATTCAGTAATAGACTGAATAAGCCATTATTAAAGAACTTGTGAATGAGAGTGGGTTTTGGGGTGCTGGCCACCTCAATAAAGCTACTGTCTATTGCCAGAGGCCTGGGCAAAAGGCAAGGACTTCTCTAAACCCCCACATCCATTTGTAACAGTGGGATCAGCAGCCTGTTTAAACTTTTTTCTTTTCATAGGCATTTTGACAATGCTGACACCAAGGCTTTTTAATTTGTCATCCTGTGCTGCCTGTGCACTGAGACATGAAGAAGGTTTCCTCTTCAGCTATGCTGCCTGTACACGTGGAGGAGCAGCAGGACCTGGAAGGCACTACATTCCCTGCCAAGTGACATAAACCAGCTCTGAGGCACCACTGCTCCCGGGGCAGTGGGCTGTTGGTCACTGCATGGAGAAGCAATTTTTTCTGAAGTCAACTCAGCAAAGCAGAGGACAGGGAGTCAGTAGTCCAGAAATACTAGAAACAATTGCTTCAAGAGAATTTTAAAAGGTATTGGGAACTTTTGGAGCTGGATGATGCAAAAAATAAGACAGAACAGCCTAGTACCTAGAGAAAATGACTTAGAGGAAGCTTGTACCTCTCTAGAGATTTATCACTGATTCACATCTCATAAATTCTCTTCTCTCTCCTGAGTATCTTCACAATTTCCCCTTTTGGCAGTTTTCTGGAGATAGGGCATGACCTATGACCATGAGACAGCAGAAAGCCTTTCCCCTTGCTAATAGTGTAAGCCAAATATTGGTAAGACTTTGCTGAATATTTGTCACTGGCCAATCCTCTTTCAAGTTCCAGCTGGGGAGCAGCAGGAGACCCACGCTGGCAGGGCATTAAATAAGCCAGAACTCATGACACCACTCCCATCTGGCAAGTGCTAGAGTAGCTATTAGCACAACTCTTCCCTTCAGACACACAAATTAACTTCAGGAAAGCAGCTCTTGAGGAGGTGTAGAGGCATCTGACCCCTAGTCATGGTATATGCTTGGCTGTATCACCCCATGGGCACAGTCCAGGCAGGGCAGCCCTGGCCACACTGCAGGAAAGGGCTCTGCTTATCCTCTGGCTCAGCAGGGCCACTCTCAGGGCTGCACCGGCATGACATCCTTCTCTGGACAGTCAAATGCTGTTGACATCATTTGCCAGAGGAGGATCACATCCGGCTGACTCAAGAGGTTCAGAAGGAACCGTGTTACTGCCGGGTACTGATCTTGCATGTGCTAGAAATGGCCTCATAAGAGTTTAGGGACCAGAAGAGAAATCTGTACTATCCTTACCCCTGCAAACTTCTTTTCCTGCTGTACCCTACAATTCAGTGTCAGAGAAACCATTGTCCTTTACTCTCATCTTGATCTTGTGCAGAGCAGCATTGCAGTTACCACCAAACTACCAGGACACTGAAGGAATAGGAGGCCCTCCCTGCACTTGCTGAGACACACACAAATTTCCAGGTATCAGCAAGGAGGAAAAATGCAACACCTGCTTGAAGAGAAACTTGTATCTGAGTAAGTCATGCTATTTTTTTTTTTGCATTGAGCACTTGTAGACTTAAGCCAACCGAAAACTGAGTGGAATTTTCCCACTGAAGCTAGGAGAAGTAGTAAAACTCATTTCCTATGAGTTAGTCTTATGAAAAGCATAACTCAGTATGGGATTGGAGAGGATTATTTCAGCTGAAATACTCTTAAGACACACTGATTTATATTTGTGTCAGACATAGAGTGCAGAAGTAGAAACTTGGAGATGTTGTTGGGGGGCTGCTTTAGAAACACAGTCTCCTGTGTTATGAATGACCTGGTGAAAAAAATAGTTACCCAGAATGGCTTGATGACAACCTATTTTCCCAGTTTTATTCCAGTGTTGTTGTTATCTGGGAAGTTTGTCCTTCTAAGAGATCAAAGAGTCTCAAGCATTCAAGATTCAAGAATTCAAGACTTTCAAGCATCAAGATTCTTTCAAGCATTAAAGCAGAACTGAATGAATCAGAGCTGGGATCTTCCTGGACTGAGAAAGACAACTGAAAAACAACACTAGAGATTTTTCTGAAAAAAGGCTCATGTTTTTTCCTACAGAATATGCTTTTCCCAAGGGTGAGAAAATCCTTGTCAGGAAATCCAGTCTTTTCAGCAGACGGTATGATCTGCTATCAGTTGAGATGCTTTCATAGATTTGTCTTGATAACGCCTGGAACATGGCACTGGATTTGGAAGAACAGCCACTTTCCTCCACCTCATCCGAATGATGAAGTGCTGAGGTGAGGCAGGAGAAGCCCTCACCAGGGAGCAGAGGACACAATGCTCCCAGTGCTCAGATATGTCACCCCTCAAGCTCTGAATGCAGAACAGATTTACATCTATGACTAAAGGGTTCTCTGGGCCACAACTTAATGATCTTTTAAGTAATTCTGGATCCATCTCAATCATGCTTTCAGTAACCATTAACTGACCATTTACCTGGTCTCACCAAAATATGAGTAGGTTCCAATGGTTCAATATACACACATGCACTTCTGAATTGGATCTATTTAAATTCCCAGCTTATTTTTTTTTCTACTATGTCAACACACTGAATGTCTGCAGATGTCCTCAAAGTTTACTAGATAGCAGTAAGTTACAGTCAATTCTGAATATAAAATGTTTTTGCTTTTCTTTGAAATGAAAAATAATCTGAAAGCCTTTTCCCAGTAATAAACCAAGCTTTGTAACATGCATTTTTAAAGAAAAGAAATAAATTATTATTTGGAGTATTCACAACTCATCATGGTATCAAAATGAATGCGTACTCCTAAGCAAAAATATAGCTATTCTCTTTGATGAATAGGAATTGCTCCACTTTTTAAGCACAAAGTGCCTAATGAAGGAAAACAGGCTGGCAAAGAAAACTCCCACTGTATTTGCATTAGAGACTCAGCTTGCCAGCAGGTTTTACCCACACTTTTTATTTTAATATTCAGCTGTGACTGATGTTATGGATAAAAATTCTGAGGTTTTTTTTCTTTTTTTCTCCCCACCCCCACAGTAGTTGCAAAACCATCCTGTATTTGTTTATATTAATT
>VXBQ01006002.1:0-15678 GCA_013400175.1 Phainopepla nitens
ACCAGTGCCTGGATGATTTTATTCCTAAAGGTCCTGGGGGGGTGGGGGGGGAAGGTTACAAATAATATTTACTTCTTAGAAGAAGGTGCTTATGCAAAGTGTTCCACTCTTTAGGATTATAAATCCAACCACACTGAATCCGGAGTGAATCGGAGAGACTGCCCCAAAGCACAGTCTGGAAAAACAGGCGTCAGCGAGCCTGGAAATTGGGCATCTGTTGGTTTGGAGGGAAATTTCTCAATCCATCGTGGATCCCTGCTGCTGTACGGGTTTGTGTAAGTGCCTGGGACCCTGCATTGGTTACCAAACACGCCAGCCATGACACAGCTGGATTTATTTATCTAGCATTCCAAATGGGAAATGAGGGCATTTGATACAGACCACGGGGGTCTGGTCTTCCAGCTGACCCTCTCTGGATCAGAGCCAGATCCTTGCCATCCCAAGCATGTTCCTGTGTTTGATGTCCAGTCACTGGGGTATTTATTCCAAATATGCTTTGTTGAGGAAGTTGCTCCCCTCCCTCCCTTCTCCCTCCCCCAAAAAATAAAGATAGATGGATAGATGTCTCCTTCTTGATTACCCTCTTGACTCATGGATCAAACAGCGTGAAGCAAGGTCCCATGACAATGTCTTGCGCATTCTTCCCAGTGATTTTTCTTTTTTGTATTAATTTTAAAACACTTTTTTATCAAAAAAAAAAAAAAAAGACAGTTTATGGCTAAAGTGGGTGAAAAGGAAACGTGCCCAACAGCCGTTATGTGGGGCAGAGCAGGAACCCAGAGAAGGAGGAGTGGATGTATTCCGTGGAGTACAGCCCGTTGGCCTGGTCCGAGGGCATTTGTACCCAGACCTGGTCGTTCTCCTTGAGTTCAAGCACGGCACTGCCCGAGGCCTGGTCCAGGTACCCCTTTTTGTACTCATCATAGGTGTAGGTGGCCGGCACGTTGTTCTTATACAGGGCCACCCAAACGTTGGTCCCTTTGACATGTACGTGGTAGGCAAAGTAGTAGATTCCGGATACGGGGCAGGTGAAGATCCCGGTGACCGGGTTGTAGCCATTGTGCCCGTTATACAAGGTCCGGTCAAACTTGACGGGCATGCCGGATGCAGGGAAGGGCGAGGTGAGGATGGCAGTGAAGGCGGGCGCGATGCGGGCAGCGAGCTCTCCTCGCCCGTACTGGGGCTTGCCCGGCTTCCCGTTGCCCAGCACAGCCCCCTCCACGCCACCGTCCGGCAGGTGCAGCCCCGCGATGCCCGTCTCGTCCAGCACCCCTGGCGCTCCTGGTGGCCCGGGTGGCCCCGGCGGGCCCGGTGGCCCGTTCAGCCCCGGCGTTCCCGGCATTCCGGGTGGGCCGATGGGTCCGGCCATGCCAGGCTCGCCGGTCTTCCCCTCGCCGGGAATGCCAGGGAGCCCAGGCTCCCCTTTCAGGCCCGGTAACCCCTGAGGCCCCATGGGACCGGCAGGTCCTTGCAATCCCGGGATGCCGGAGGGGCCCCTCAGTCCCGGCTGCCCCGGGATCCCACCGTCCCCTTTGGGCCCGGGGCCACCCGTTAACCCGGGCACTCCCGGGAGGCCGATGAACCCTGGTTCCCCTTTGGGGCCCGTTGGGCCGGGAGGTCCCAGTGACCCGGGCAGGCCCCTTTCTCCTGGCACCCCCGGCTTCCCCGCGAAGCCGCTGGGGCCCTGGTCGCCGCGCATCCCCGGCATTCCCGGGGGCCCGCTCGGCCCCACGTCCCCCTTGGGGCCGGGCAGCCCGTGCTTGCCCGGCAGCCCCATGGACCCCGGCGGGCCCGGCGNTCAACGCCAGGCTCTCCCTTATCGCCGATGGCTCCCTGTGCCCCAGGCTGCCCGCGGTCTCCTTTCAGGCCGGGCATGCCGGGCTTCCCATAGCCCGTGGGGCCTGGCAGGCCAGGGAGGCCGCGGATCCCGGGCTCTCCCTTCGGTCCCATGGGGCCCTGTATCCCCGGCACCCCCGCGGCGCCCGGGACACCGATCCCATCGATCCCGGGGGGTCCCCGCGGCCCCACAGGGCCGGGCTCCCCGGTGACACCCGGCCCGCCCGGGGGACCCATGTCCCCCTTGTCCCCGGGCGCGCCCGGCAGCCCATCGAGGCCAGGCTTCCCAACGCCGGCGGGTCCCGGGGGCCCCGCGGGGCCGGGAGGGCCCCCGTTCCCCCGGGGCCCCGGTAAGCCTGGCTTCCCCACGCCGTTTTCACCCTTCATCCCTCGTTCTCCGCGGGGACCCGGCTCTCCTTTCGGGCCAGGCTCTCCCCGAAAGCCGGGCAGGCCGGGGCCGCCCTGGGGACCCGGTTTGCCGTTGACAGAGAGGCCGGCTGGCCCGGGCAGCCCCGGCGGGCCGGGGAGGCCCCTGGGGCCCTGCTCCCCGCGCATCCCAGGCTCGCCCTTGGCTCCGGGCATCCCTTTCATACCCGCCTTTCCGGGGAGTCCTGGGATGCCGGGTTTCCCAATGCCCGAGAAGCCAGGGGGCCCAGCGGGCCCAGGCTGGCCGTGCATTCCCGGCTTCCCCGTGCCCGGTTTTCCTGGGTAGCCGGGGGGCCCGGGGGGTCCACGCGGGCCAGGCTTCCCTGGCGGTCCTGGCTCCCCTTTGAGGTCCATGGGCAGCAGCGGCGGCATGTCTGTGGAGAGAGGAGATACAGAGTGTCACTAGAGCTGGCGTTGGGCAAGGAGCGTCCTTGGCATGTTGGAGCCAGTGTCTCTGAGTGGCCTGGGCTGAAGGGGGACACTTCCACTTAAACCTGGCCACAGCAGCTTCCTAGACCCCACATCAGCAGGGCTGTCCTGAGGCTGGGCCAAAGCCCAGAGTTCTCATTCCAGCTTCACACCCCTCCGTGATGTCAGGTGACACCGTGGAAGGTGGCAGCGCTTGCTGTCAGCTCTGGCAGGGCTATTTTGTGATGAGTTACTGCAGGGTGTTTTTGGAGCTGGATTCAAACCTCCTGCTGCCTCATTTCCCAGCGCCCTCGAAAGCACCGTGGGATTCAGTCGCTCCTGCCTGGGCTCAGCTGAGAGGATGGCGACAGAGTGAGCCAAGACTGAGGATAATCCCTCACCCCGTCCTGCGAGTCCAGGGCCTTGGGAGACCTTTAATCCTTTTGGATTAAAAAGAAAACTCTTGAACATGTACTCAAAAGCCTGAGGAGGCGATGGGTGTATGGGTTAGGCCGTGCCCACAGTGCTTGCTGGCGCAGCTCCCGAGTCAAGCAAGGCAGAGAAAAACCAAAAAGCAAAAAAGCTCTGGGGATGGAGGAGAAGCCAAGAGCTGGGAGGGAAATGCAGCCTCAGCTCTGTCCAAATGAGTCAGCCCAGCTGGGAATAGGCTGCAACCACTTGACATTTCAAGAATTTATTGAGGTCTTTTGCAAACGGATATAAGAAAGAAATTAATGGCCTGAGAGACTCCAAAGGCAAGGAGAGGCAGATGACATGCCCACCACAGCTCAGCATGGAAAGCACAGACGTGAGCATAAATAACTCCTCAAGGCTGGCCCGGGCAGGGTGTCACCTCCCACGTGACACTAGGAAAGGGTGAGAAAGAATAAATCTTACAAACTCTTTTTTGGGCAGTTTGGAATGAAGGAAATACTCGACAGTCACATGTACACAGGACGATGTCGAGAAATGAGAAAGGCAGAGGAAAGGGCTATGACATCTTGGGTGAATTTAAATCAAATCTGCCCAAGGGAGATCATTCCAGCTGAGAAGAGATCTATATGGACAAGTTCCTGAGACGGGGATGGATCCTGCCTGGGGTGGGAGCAGGATACAAGGCTGCATGCCACAGCCCCCAAGGTCTGCCAGTCTGGGCCCCTCAGTGAGCCAAGCTGGGCTTTGGGAGCATGGACACACGTGGTGCTGGGATCTGCCAGCACGGAGATTTCCTCAGTCAATGGGAAAAGCTTATGGGAGATTTGAGACACGTGAAAAGAATAACAGTGGCAGCAGCAGGCACAGCTCCCGGAGCATCGGAGGTGGCTTTGCCTGCCCTAAACACAGCAATTAGCTCTGGCCCTTCCCAGCTCGGTGCCGCGGTGTTTTCCTTTGGGTAATGGAAACATTTTTAGAGCTTATCTATAAATCAAAGCCTGGCTCATGTCCTCAGCTGTAGCTGTGGTCACTTGGCTCTTTTGATGAAGGAAATACTTGTCTGTCATGACACTGCCACTGGATTTCTGCAAACTTCTGCTCCTTGCCCCAGAAAATGGTGTGAGAAAGAAGGCAAGGGAGCTGTGCAGTGCTGCACTATTTCTGGGGTCTGGATTCTGGAAAAAAAATTCTCCAGAAAATTATTTCAATGTGTTTTTTCCTCTCACTTTTTCTTTTTATTTTTTTTTTCTTGCAATGGTTTGAAATGAATTAGTTTTCTAGGTCATTTTGCATGGAATCAGAACAAGGATCTACAGCTGAGCCCACGAAGGAAGGAAAAAGCACACACACACTCTCTCACACAAGGCAATGGAGAGAAACACCAGGCGGGAGCTGCCAGCTTGCAGGCGGCCAAAAAAGCAGACAGGGAAACCAAACCGGGGCCGTCAGCGGAGAGAAACTGGGACACTGCAGCCCCACTGGTGTCCGATTTCAAAAGCCCATGTCTTACCACAGACACATGTCTCTGAGCTCTGCGCTTCGCAGCACCAGCATGGGGTTCTGTGTTCCCCTCGAAGCATGAACTGAGCTGCCGTGAATGTCAATGCGGAGCCAGCTGGGGCAGCGGGAAGGGGACAGGGCAGGAATGACCCCTGGGAGCTCCCACCCGGGCAGCACGGAGCGTTCCACCTCCCGAGAAGCATGGACGTGGCCAGCTGGGTGCTGCAGCCCCTCTGGAGCTGTGTTCATGCCGGTAAGGATCCCTCCTGCCTGGAGAAGGGACCCAGCAGCACGGACCGGCCATCAGCGGAATAATCCAGCAGGATGGGAAGTGGTTCCCAGCCATGAGCAGCCAGCAGCGGGTCTGGCCAGCGCGGCCAGATGACACTGCGGGAAGGAGAGGTTGGCTGCTCCGTGGCGGAGCCCGGCCGAGCTTGTTCCAGAGCTGCTGCCAAGCCCTGTCTCGTGAGAGAGTTTCACAGGCTCACAGGGATGTTGCGTGGGATCAGTGTTTTAGCGCCTCTCATACAGTCTCCCGGCAGTGATTGCCCCAGCACAGCACTCACTCGTGGGTTTACCTAGCTGCAGGGCCATCAACGTGGGTTAAATTAAGCCAAAATAAACCCCAATGTGCAAATCATTCAGCGTTCTGAGCATTTCATCATCTAGCAGCATCTCCTCCCCTGAGCTCCCTCTGTGCTCTGGGGCAGCTATTTTTGGGCGAGAAAAGGTGTCGGGCACCCTGAGGAATCCTGTCGCTCAGCAGAGGCACCTGGAGGCAGGAGGGAATCCTCCTGGGGCAGCCCGGGGGCCCCGCGCAGCTCCCGCCGGGTCGGGGTAACCCGCGGGGGCACGGCACAGCCCTGCGCCGTCGCGGCGAGTCAGCTGAGCTCCCCGAGCAGGGCAGAAGGCCAGCAGGGATTTTCCTTGCCAAATTAGAGGTTAAGCAGAGATGGGAGCTCGGTGGGATCCAGGAGGCACCGGCTTCCCCAGCTGCCTCTGTGCGGCCCCACAGCCGGTGGCTCAGGCTTCAGCTGTCCCTGCGTCCCCCTCTCCTGTCCCCCGCCTATCCTCCTCTTCCGAAGGGTTTTAGAGGAGTAATGTGCAGGGAACTTCTGTGCTCTGCCCTGCCTCAGTGTCCCCTCTGCCTGGTCTAACCGGGCAGAGCTTGTCCAAACCCCTCCTTGCCCCAGCCTGGCACAGTCGCTGCTCTCCCCACCATAGGCAGCATTGTTCAGAGGCAATGTAAACTGCTCCCATGCACAGGAAGAAGGGGAAAAAAAGAAGGGAGAACAGCAGGGAGAGATTTGAATCCAGTCCCACCAGCAGCTGAAATGTTCCTGTGCTACGCTGGAAGGTTTTGGCTCTGGCTGGGATTCAGGGAGCAGCTTTATAACAGCTGGGAAAGGGGATGGAGGGGGGGCTTGTAGTACACTTCGGCTCCAGGTTTTGCTGTGTGTTTTCTGACACATGTGCTGAGCTGAACTCCTGATAAGCCATTCAGCCCTCCAGTAAATCAGCCATCGGTGGCCCAGCCTTCTTCTGTCTCTCCTCCCACAGCCAACCCGTGGGGAGGCCCTGGTGGCTCTTCCCAAGGGCCAAGCACCGGCCTGGCAGGTCTGGATAGCCGAGCCTAGCAGTGCCCCATCCCGTGGTGGTGCCAGCACTGGGGTGGGTGCAGGCAGGGCAGCTGGGGACCAGGGATCACAGGAGGCTGGAGGTGCTGGAGCCCCGGCTGTGCAGGGCAATGACGCTGGTGCCTCGGCCCCTCTGGGTGCACGTCACTCAGAGGGGAGCGATTTAACACATGTGGCGTTTCTGGTTGCTGCTCTCTGAGGGAGGAAATGTCTCTCTCCTGCTCTTCCCTCGCCAGACTGGGTCTCAGCTCCAGCCTTGGCACTCTTTCCTTTCCCAGCTGGTGCAAAATGCAGACAGGGAAATGGAATAGGTGGAGGAGTGGTAAAAGCCTTGCCAGGACAGCTCAGGTTTAACAGCAGGGAGAGGCAGAGACGGCGAATGCTGGGGCTTCTGTGCCTCCTGCTGCTGGGGATGGGCAGGAGGGTAGGAGTCAGAGGCTGCAAGGTCCCCTGTGTCCCCCGGCTCCAAGACCAAGATGCCCTCTCAACCCCAGCAAAGGCCTTCACTTCCCTCCTGAGCCTCTACCCATGTGCATCCTGTCCTTTTGCACTGGGTTAAAGACCCAAATGGTCTCTCCACGCTTGGCCAAAAGTATTTTGGACAGCAGCACCCTTGGCTGTGCCAGGCAGCTCCCAGGAGCTCTGACCCTGAAGGGTAGAGGGTGACAAGTCCCCAACGGCTGTGAGGTACCACGACCCCTTCCCACTGCCCCTTCCCCAGTCCCACAGAGCGCATCCCTTACCCAGGTACTGCCCTTTGCCTTCACGGAACGGGGGTCCCAGAGGTCCCTTCACCATGGGCTGCATGTACTTGACTTGAGCGTAGCCCCCCACGCCGCCTGCCGCGGCCGAGCGCGGGCCCATCACCGTCACCATCGTCCCCAGCAGCAGCAGCAGCGCCACGACGTCCGGCAGCATCCTGCTCCCACGGCTCCTACAGACAAATAACAGTGAGATTGGCTACACACTCCCACCTCACAAGGAGCAGCTGGGAGCCCGAGAATCCCTTGTATTTCCCTTTTTGTGGAGCACAGATATCCTGAACATGTTGCCGTTCCTGATGCACCACAGCTGTGTGATGCAGGGTAAATACAGTTTATGGAATAGAGTCCCAGAATCACTGAGGGTGGAAAAGACCTCCAAGACCATTGAGGCCAAGCTGTGACTGATCCCCACCTTGTCACTAGCCCAGAGCACTGAGTGCCACGTCCAGTTGTTCCTCGGACATCTCCAGGGACTGGGGCTCACCATTTCTCTGGGCAGCCTCTTCCAATATCTCACCAATATTTCCACAGAGAAATTCTTTCTGATGTCCAGCCTGAACCTCTCCTGGCATACCTTGAGGCTCTTCCCTCATCTTGCACTGTAACCAGCCACTGGATTGCCCAGTGGAGTCATACAGAAGCTACCTTGAGTGTCTGTGGTAACTCTCACATCAATTATTCATTTTTAACAAATACAAGAGGGTCAAAAAGGGCAGATGAGACCTGCAGCCCACTGAGCCCAGCATTGCTGTCACATCCCTCAGGTGAGCAGGGGCTTCTCTCACAAGAGCCATGGCCCCTGTGGGAGGTACAGGCTGCCACTGCCAACCCTGCCTTCCCTGGGGACAGCTGGTGGTTGCTGAGTCTCCCAAAGGGGTGCTGAGCCTCCCAAATGGGTGCTGAGCCTCCCAAATGGGTGCTGAGCCTCCCGAGTGGGTGCTGAGCCTCCCAAGTGGGTGCTGAGTCTCCTGAGTGGGTGCTCAGCCTCCCAAATGGGTGCTGAGCCTCCCAAGTGGGTGCTGAGTCTCCCAATGGGTGCTGAGTCTCCCAAATGGGTGCTGAGTCTCCCAAATGGGTGCTGAGCCTCCCGAGTGGGTGCTGAGCCTCCCAATGGGTGCTGGGCCAAACCCACGGTGTGGGAGCCAGAGACCTGCCGTGTTTGTGGCTCAACTGCGGCGCTTCGCGGGCAGCGCCGGGAACTCGCACGGAAGGCGAGGGATGGGACATGGGAGCAGCAGCCTCAGCCTTAAGTGCCTGTTTATTTAAAATAAACCCCCTTTATAAACACTCTCTTCCTCCAGCAACTCTCCCTGTCAGCTCCACGTGCAGAGCTGCAAACAGATTGATTTGCAAAGAACATTTATTTTCGGAAGCTTAAACAACATGTGACGCCAAAGAGCTTTTTGCTGCTTTTCCTTCTTCTCACAATAATTGACCTGTGGTGGTTATTAATGAGAATTAAGCTCCTGGCCTCTCCCGCCAGGGAGCAGGGGCAGAGCTGCTGCATGCCCAGATTTCATCAGAATTTCCTGAATTGCTTTTGCTGAAGCAGCAGTGAAAAAAAAAAAAAGCTGCAGCCTAGAGAAAAACAACCCAAATTAAAACATAATTAAAGCAAATTGAGTCAAGGGAGAAGGGAGCCCTGGCATGGGATTGTTCCTGATGCCACAAGGGCTTGGCAGGTTTTTGGAGTCTCCAGGGACGAGGCAGCCTTGACAGCTGCTCTTGTGCCTGGAAAATGGTCTGGGAGTCAGCTGAGGGCTGGAGGGGACAGGGATGGCCCTGCCATTAGCAGCACGATGGACCCTGTGAGGATGCAGGTGGCTGTGGCAGACGCTGGAAGAGGAGCTCTGCTCTGCCCATCCCACCAGAGCCACGGGCCCGGAGCGGTGCCATTCCCACTGAGACACCCGGAGCCGTGGCTGTGGGTTGGGTGGCACTGCCAGGGACACGGGTGACAGCCACCCCCAGCCTCCTTGGCAGCACGGCCAGGGCCTCGCCAGCATTATTGTTTTTCTGTCTTCAGGGTCGAGGAGAAGAACGCTTCTTTTTATGAAGCATTATTTTACAAGGATTTGTTTAAGGGGAAAAGAATCCCATTTTAAGGGATTGCAGCTGTAAAAATACAGTTTCTGTTAAATAAAAGAGGAGAACAAACCCCTGAATCAGCTATTTACATGTTTTCCTTACCTGGTATGACCCCTGTGCCTCCATCTCTACCTCCCTCCCTTCCTAGCTCTCTCCTCTCCCACCTGGGCTGGATTCACCCATGCTCCTCCCCTCCACTGGGCTGTTTTCCCAGGATGCTGCCATGGGAGCAGCACCCTGGGCTGGTTCAGCCTCTCACTGCTGGGCACTGCATCCTCCTACTGTGAGACCTCAGCCCTCAGAGAGATGTGGGATGCAGGGAAAAAGGAGCCAGAGGGAAGGGAGAAGGAGGACAAAAGGGAATCTGACCACAGTTTCATTGTGTATTGGATGTGAAACTGAGTTCCCTGCTCTGTGTCCTCTGTCACCCCCTTGATCCAGCCAGGTCATTTCATCTGCCCCAGTGTCTACAGAGCAACAGGGGGAGCCTGGCCTGAGGCCCCAGGGACATGTCCCTCAACAAAAGGGGTCTCTGGTGCTGTTCTGTGCCCCCCAGCTGTGCCCAGTGTTGGGGCAGGAGGCCCCCTGTTACCCGCGCTCTCCAGGCAGTGATTTAATAACAATAAAATGGAAACATCTGGAGTCTCATATGATGGATAAAGTGTGCACAACGTGCTTGTGGAAAGGCTCTTTCATGCTTGAAATCTCCTGTGTTATGAACTGATAATTAATCACACGGAGCAGCCACACGACGCTCCCATCTCGCCTGGCAGGTCGCGAATGGTGGCCGATCCATCACGTGTGTGGGGTGGCCACAGACACACTGGGGTCACCTGCCCATCCTCCTGGGGGTCACCTGCCTATCCTGGGGGTCACCTGCCTGTCCTGAGCATCACCTCCCCATCCTCCTGCCTGTCCTTCTGGGGTCTAGGGTCAAGAACCTGCTCCCGTGTGGCCAACAGAAATCCCATGAGATTAATTTTTTTCCCACTTGGAGCAGGAGAGATGCTTTGGGGTCCTAATTGTAGCCCCTCCTGGCTCACTCCACTCTGCCTGGGCACTGCAGCCACGAGGCTGGGCACTGTCCAGCTGGGCTGCTGTCCTTCAGAGGCAGCTCCAGCCCCCCCGACACACTCCAGTACGACCAAAACCATCCTTGACACAAAGCCAAGCCCAGCAGGAGCTGCTGAGCCAGGAGGGTTCATACAGGGGCAGCACTTGAGGGGTCCACGCTGTTCTCTGGGGATGCTGGAGCAGGACAGGGCCCTGCAGCACTGCACTGCTTGGCCCTGGGGGGAGCAGGGCCCCGACCCAGCACCGAGACCCCTGGCACGGCTTCAGAGGCGCCGCCGCCACGCTGACGGTGCGAGAGTCGGCTCCCCTGGCAGGCGGCGAGCAGACGTGTTAAAAACCCTTGGCACGCCATGAAAGCACTGGGAACAGGCAAAAAAAATCTCACACTTCAACCATGAGAAAAGAGACAAGAAATGTCACCTTGTTCTTGCAGGAAAACAACCAGCCCATGCCGCCTCCGTCGCTCGAGAGCTGCTCGTGGCTCGTGCTGGGCAGCCTGGTGAGCTCCCAGTTTGTTCCTGGCGTGCTCCTGGTACATTCCCAGTGGAAGAGGGCTGCTGCCCCCCACACTGTCCCACTCTCCCCACAGAGCCCATGTCAGCACTCCCATGGCTGTGGACTGGGCAATGTTCCTGTGAACACCATGGCCCCGCTTCCCCACGGACATGGCCAGGGCTGTTGGCTGAGCTGCAGCTGATTTACGGCCCCTGTTACTTAAATATTCATGAAGGGCCTGGCCGGCCCCGCGCCTGCTCCCTGGGAGGCTAATTATTTTTTAAGTCAATATATGTGATTCACGGGGGATCTGCCATTGTGACTGAAGGTCGGCACAGCAGGGAACTTGTTTAAACCCGGCAGCCAAAGAGTGGTCACTTTGGGGCACAGCGTGTGCTTGCTGGCACTCACCCCACCTCCGGCCCCACGTCCATCCCAGGGCCACACCAGCCCCACAGAAGGGCTCAGGGATGAGGCAGGATGGGGAATTTGATGCACTTCAGCTGCATGCCCACGCTCACTGGTGAGGCCTCATGCCATCCTGGCTCCTGTACCCATGCCCGTTGCTCTCCCCATCTTCTTCCCCATGCCCAAGCCTGTACCCATCGCAGTCCCCAGCAGTGCTCTGGGATCACAAGACACAGCCAGGGTCTCCGGAAGCCGTGGCAGAAGCTGGCCCCGGGCTGAGGGGAGCGGTGGGAAGCACCTCGCACTCTCCCGGGGCGGGGGGACGCAGGGAAAGGGAAGCACCGGGAGCAGCCGCCGCGTGTGGGTGGGCTGGAGCAGGCGGGCTTGGCCGCCGCCGTGTCCCATCGAGCCGCTCCATCCTCCGGTCATTTATAATAAAAAATAAAGCAGGGAGGATTTCCAAGCCCAACACGGGGCTGGCCCGCATCCAGCGGGAGGTCGATGATTTGCTTTGCGCTACACATGCTTTAAAAATAATAATAAACCGAGTCAAAAACGAAAATTGAGCTATGAAGAGGGAGAGCAGCACGTTGTTTCCTCAGGCCGGGCTGCGAAAGCCAAAGGCATCAGAGAGCAGCTCGGCTGAGCAGCGCCGGAGCGCGGGGGAGACTTGGCAGCAGCCTGTCCTTAACTGCTTGACACCTGATCCGATCCAAGGCTGCTGTACGCGCTGCCGGAGCCGGAGCCGGAGCCTCGCCCGCCAGCAGCCCAGGGAACAAGAAAACATTTTCCTTGACGAAGAAAAAACACCCCACCCCATCTGCAGGGACCTGTTTCCCCGCACAGTGCCCACACCTGGCCCTGAACGGAGCAGGATAGGCACGGCACGGGCCGGCATGGCACGGTACCGCATGGCATGGCATGGCATGGCATGGCATGGCATGGCATGGCATGGCATGGCATGGCATGGCACGGCATGGCATGGCATGGCATGGCATGGCATGGCACGGTACAACATGGCACGGTGCAGCATGGCACGGTACAGCATGGCACGGTACAGCATGGCACGGTACAGCATGGCACAGCCTGGCAGATCATGGCACGGCATAGCATGGCACGGCACGGCACGGCATGGCGTAGTACAGCATGGCATGGCCGCGGTGCAAGCTGCCCCGAGCCGGGGATCCGGGGGTCCTGCCGCGATGCCAGCCCCAGGGGCGGTGCCACCACTTGATCCCGCGGCCGCCGGGTCAGGGCTCAGCTCAAGCGGATTAGTGACCCCGGGCGTGTGTGCCGGGAGCGCAGCCGCAGGTCACAGCTCAGGGCTTAATCCCTCACCTCCAGCTGTCAAAACTCCTCGGGAGCGCGGCAGAGCCCCGGCGGTCGCTCCGGGGGTGTGCGTGGGGCCGAGGCCATCCCTGCCTCAGGCAGGGCGGGCACCGCCACAGCCAGGCGGAGACCCCCGGGTCAGAGACCGGCTGGAGCCCCGGTCCGGGTGGCAAACCCCGGCTCGGAGCTGCAGGAACACCAGGCTCCTGCCTGGGGCGAGGTTCAGCCTGCCTCACGGCATCCCCGGGGTGCTGCAGCTCCCTCACGNAGCCTGGCAGATCATGGCACGGCATAGCATGGCACGGCACGGCACGGCATGGCGTAGTACAGCATGGCATGGCCGCGGTGCAAGCTGCCCCGAGCCGGGGATCCGGGGGTCCTGCCGCGATGCCAGCCCCAGGGGCGGTGCCACCACTTGATCCCGCGGCCGCCGGGTCAGGGCTCAGCTCAAGCGGATTAGTGACCCCGGGCGTGTGTGCCGGGAGCGCAGCCGCAGGTCACAGCTCAGGGCTTAATCCCTCACCTCCAGCTGTCAAAACTCCTCGGGAGCGCGGCAGAGCCCCGGCGGTCGCTCCGGGGGTGTGCGTGGGGCCGAGGCCATCCCTGCCTCAGGCAGGGCGGGCACCGCCACAGCCAGGCGGAGACCCCCGGGTCAGAGACCGGCTGGAGCCCCGGTCCGGGTGGCAAACCCCGGCTCGGAGCTGCAGGAACACCAGGCTCCTGCCTGGGGCGAGGTTCAGCCTGCCTCACGGCATCCCCGGGGTGCTGCAGCTCCCTCACGTATCTACGCAGCTGGGAAGTTGCCCACGGAGGTGAGCGAGACCCAAGGGACACGTCCCCCCCTTGTCCTGGCCCCAGAGGAGGGTTTCTGCACACCAAATCCTCGGTCACACCCCCCCGCCAGCCTCCACTCCACCGAAATACCAGAGCTGCAGCATTAATAGCAGGGTTCCCTGCCAGGTGCATAGTTTGACCAGTAGAATCACACATGCCAAACCACAGGTATTTTATGAGACGTTTCCTGTTATGAAGACATTTTTGTGGGGATTCATTTTTTTCTTCCCTTCTTCTTCCCCTCTCCTCCTCCTCCTCTTCCCAGTGGGATGGTGGCCTGCCTGAGGGGCAGCTGTGACACTGTCCCCAAGGGCTGGAGGAGCAGAGCAGTAGCCAAGTGCCAGGGCTGGGCTGCAGTAGGGCTGAGGGTGCTGAGGAGGTTGGAGGGCTCCATCCCTTCAGCTGGAACCCCTTTCCAGGGGACTGCACAGCGGCTGTGCAGGGTCCAAAGTGCTCTGTGAACCCAGGCTCATGCCATGACCAAGCACAGACACTGGTGCCCAGATCCTGGTGTGGGATGTGGAGCGTTTGCCCAGACACCACAGGGAGGGACAGGGGCTGAGGGGTGCCAGGGCATTGGGCATCACTCTCCAAGGACCCTGTGCTGGCTGGGTGCTCCAGGGACCCCCAGGTCCTGGTGGGAGCAGTGGGAAGCACTGGAGTTTCTCCGAGCTCCACAGGTCAGACCCACCTTGCTCTCACAGCTCCTGTGCAGAAATAACGTTTTCTAACACAACATGTGTTTTGCAAAGAAATCTGCTAAGCCTGGGGGGACCCGCAGGGAGCGATTCCCATCTCAGGGAATTTGCAGGCAAGTGGCCATCAACCGCAGACATTTAAACTTCCAGCCTCGTGCTGGGGTCACCGACTTCATTATAGTGAGCTTTCTGGGGCAGGGTGCTCAGGGCAGCTCCCTTCATAGGAGCTGCAGGCTGGGACAGCAACACTGTGGCTGCTCCAGCCCTGCCCGCCCATCCCACGGGAAGGGGACCCCTGCTGAGGGGGATGCAGTGGGACCCCATAAAATCCCTTGGGGAGCCCACAGTGGCTCCAGGTGCAGCAAAGAGCCTCAGCAGCAGCAGCAGCACCTGTTCTCCCAAGGGAAAGACCTGCTGGACTCGCACCATGGTAAACACAAGCTCTAGAGCAGTAGGACAACATGGAGCCAGCAGCGCCTGAGCTGGCTCCCAGTGGCCCTGGACAGCTGGTGCTGGTCAGCAGCTCAGTCCCTGGCACAGCATCCCCACCCACGGTGTCACCACCCTGTGGTTTTCCCACCCGAGCTCTCCACTCCTCCCTCAGCACCTGCCCAGGTACGACAGCAAATGTGTGAACTGCTGTGAAAACATCCCCTCCTGTCTAAAACACCAGGAACATCCTCCTCCCTGCTCCAGCTGCTCGGACAGGAGCCTGCCTCACAGTGCTTATCCTAACAGCAATTTTATTTTAAAGTCAGAGTTTGAAGTCCTGTATCCTTGGTTTTGTTGGGTCCTTTGATCTCCATTTCCTCTCCTCTTCCAGCTTTTTAGCAACCCCCCAGGTGAGCCTGGCTGGTGCCAGCACTGCTGCCTGTGCCTGCCCTCCCAGGCAGCCCCTGCTCCTGCACATCCTCCCCGCGTTTATCCTCCACAAAACCCCTCTGACAAAACACCCGCTTCACCCTCGGAGCTGCCTCTCCTCGGGGGAGACTCCAGAGCTCGGCTCCTGAACCCCAAGAGGGCAGCACCCCGGTTGGGGCACCCCGGCTACACCAGCCCCTCCCCAGCCACCGCACACCCTCCCGGCGTGGCCACCGCTCCCTGTCCCTGTGCCGCCGGCTCGGTCACAGCCCTTGGGGACAGCGGCGTGGCCGCAGCTGGTGGGAGCTGTCCGGAGCGGTGCTGGGGTGCCCCTGCTCGGGGGTCAGCCCGGGCAGGAGCCGTGTGGCCAGCGAGGGTCCGTGTCCCTCCCCGCCGTGTCGCCGAGCCGGCCCCTGCACCGCTCCTGGGGTTAACGGGGGAAAAATATTGTTTATGCTTCTCTAATATCGGCCTTCTGTTTTGCATTTGCCGTTTCTTCAAAGATAGGGAGCCGCCTCTGCCAAGATTCCAGAGGAGATATCCTCAGCAATGCCGACCGCGCTCCCCACCGCACTCAAAGAAAACAAATGTCAGGCCAAGGATTGATATGAAATAGTTTAAAAATGAGAAAAAGCTGCCTTACAGCTAGGTTTACATTAAAATAAATTTCAAGAGCAGGAGTCTCGGCTGCGTCCCTCCCTGGCGGGCGGCGCTGGGGGATGGGGTTACCTGCCGGGGCGGTGCCTCGGTCCTGCCTTCGCCTCTTTGACTCGCGGCCCCGCGCCAGCATCGCTTCCCCATCCCTTCACCATTTCTATCCCCATCCCCATCCCATCCCCATCCCCAGCCCCTCGCCAGCCCCATCGCTTCACCATTTCTATCCCC
>VXBQ01006002.1:15692-28284 GCA_013400175.1 Phainopepla nitens
CCCATCCCCTGCTGCCCCCAGGCCATGCACTATAAAGGAGCACTCCTGGCACAGCCATCATGTGCAGCTGCTTCCCCATTTCCACACCCAGTGAAGGGGATGGAGTGCACGTTTCAGGCAGTATTTATGTTGTTTAATTTAATTTAATTTAATTTCTGTGAGCTGATGCGAGACCCCAGCCAGCCTGAGGTGTTCAGTGGAAACTCTGACAAGACACTCCTCTATCCCACGCTTCTGTCTGGAACAGCCTCATGCTCCTGGCTGGATTTTAGATTTCCCCTGTGCCCTGTAATTCCCATTTTAGGGGGCATCCTCTCTGCCAGGCTGCACCGCAGCACCCTGAGGCTCCATGCCCTCATCCTAATGGACAACCCCCATGTGCCTTTCCATTGGGACAGTCATGGGTTGTGCAAAATCAAGCTGATGTTTTCCCAGAATTTTGTTTGGAAAAAATTTGCCTGATGCTGTCACAAGATGTTTCACCATTGCTGAATCAGCTGCTTTGATTTTTCAATTTGAAATTTCTATTTTTTAAAATTTTTTTTTTTAGTTTCCACATTTCCTTTGTCTTGGAGTTGACAGCCTCGCAGGGAATTCCAGGAGTCCTGCTTTCCTGGGGATTATGCCAAACCCTCATGCCTCAGAACCCTGTACAGAGGCAGCAGAGTACCCCAGGACAGCTCCACTCCTGGACAGCTGGGTGACATGTCCTGGGGAACATGAGGTGCCACTCAGTGTCCCCACGTGCACCATCTCTGACGTTAACCGTCTTTCAACATCACTTAGTGCCAACATGCCACGACCCAAAGCCACACTCTCATTTCCAGGCTCCAAATTTCCAGTTCAATTGAGCATCCCATTGAATTTGCTTCCAAGGGTTCCAGACCACCCCCCTTGCCTGGACCCTGCACCCAAAAATGTGTTCATCTCCCCCCAGTGCAACACCATGGGGCAGCTCTGCCCTGCCCAGGGCACACAGCATCTGCAGAGCAACCAGATCTGGACAGGGCAGCCCAGAGGGAAATGGTATGGATTTCATGTGCCCCAGATAATCCCAGAGGAAAAAACACTTTTTGGACCCAGGATGGAGAAAGGAGCAGCTGCGACAGTGCTGGGAACTGGCTAAGAAAGGCCCCGAGGAGCTCGTGACCTTCACGGCTCCAGAGCATCTGCCTTGGGCGTCGCTGTTACCATTGACCCTTTGCCAAGCAAAACTGGGGACTTGGAGCTCCAGCGCCAGTGGAAAGCAGTGCAGGATATATGGAATATTTTCTTAGTAGGACTCATTTGTTTCTGTTAGAGACGCTGGCCCTGGATGCAGACACAGCCAGTGGCACTCAGGGCTGACTCGGTGTCCCTGCAGTGTCCCAGGGAACGGAGAACGGGATGGAGAGCAGCCCCTCAGGGTCAGTGCCTGGTTTTGCACCCCTGTGCTGCCATCTGGTACATTCAAATGCCCCCATTCGGGAGCACTGGGGCACAAAACCGGACACTGAACCTGGGGACAAGGAGCACTTATTACAAAACCTTTTGTTTGGGCTTCGAGCTGGAAAAGCACTCAGCTCACTCCGAGTTCTCCTCCGGGCTGTGTCATGTGGGAACCTCCCTTGGTCTCCACTTGGGACACACTGCCCAGAGGGTCTCCTCCTGCCAGTGGCACGCTGCTGAGCCCGGCCAGGACCCCCTGCCTTGGCAAGGGACCCCTCCTTGTTTGGGCACAGGTGCTCAGGAGGGGGCTGGCACCGTTGCTGCACCCAAGGAACCCCAACTGTTTTGCCAATCATTTCCCCATGTTAGTATCAGACCCAGACCTGGGAACAGATCCAAACCTGGGGATCAGGCCTGATGAAGGCATCAAATCCAACCTGGGGTGTGTTGTTGCCTTCTAGGAAGTGGCAGGCATGTGGCAGCCCCAGTTTGAGCAGGCACTGGGCATCTGCTGCAGGTGCCACACTGCCACACTGGCCTGGCATTTCTGAGCAATGAAGCACAGGGAGAGAATTAAATTGACCTATCCAGCCCATTTTTCTAGAGGGCAATTATTTAAAAGAACCCAAAAACCAGAAAAGATGCCCAAGGAACTCCTCAGTCTTCAGCCTGGAGTTGGCCTGGGAAGAGGGCAGGGGAAAACTCTGGAGGCAGGGATGGCAGGAGGCAATGCCTGGGGAGGGTGAGGTGACAGTCCCCTCCGTGCCTCAGAGGCTGCAGAACCCGCCCGGGACAGGCAGCACCAGCCTCAGCCCTGCTACAGAAATAACCGGGATAAGCAGAGCTGGCTGCGGTTGCAGGGGTGTCTCAGAGAGACACGGGGCTCCATCGGCTCCCACCCCACTCACCCCAGCAGCCCTGGCAGGGCTCAGCCAGCGCCCGGCACGCCCACGGCGTGGCCGGCTCCCGGGAGCCTTCCTGAGCAAGCCCACGGACATTTTCCACCGCTTTTACAGCAAGAGCTTTAAAACGCTGTTTTCCGAAGGCTCGGCACGTCGAAATGTCAGGCCCTGGGTGGAATGTGGCGGGGGCGCGGTGGGAGGAGGCTCTGGTCGCGGCTGGGCGCCAGGAACCCCCGGTCTGTGCTGGCCTTTGGCCCCAGGGGAGCCCCCAGGGGGCTGCGGCCGCCTCCATCCCCCGGCGCACCGCGGGCAGCGGCGAGCGGAGGCGGCTGCTCCGAGGAGCCCTGGACGGGGTCCTGCCCCTGCTCTTGGCTCCCGGCTCTGTCTCCTGCCCACTGCCGGGCTCCTTTTGTTGGCAAGTTAAGGCTGCCCCTTCCCACGGCCCCTGCTGGGCTCTGCCAGGGCCGGACCATGGCACTGATGAGCCAATGGAAAGCAAATTCCGTGCAGGGCCAGTGTCCCACGGCCTCCGGCCGCTCCTGGCCGCAGCAGCCCAGCCCCACGGTGTGCGGCCGGGCAGGCCGGGAGGTGCAGCGGTAGGGCCAAAACTCCCCCCCCGGTTCTTCAGCAACCAGAGATGGCCAAGGGGCTGCTTGGCGGCAGCCAGTGTCCCCTCTGTGCGGTGCCAGCACACACCGTGCCCTAGGATGCCCCCGCAGCCGGCCCCTGTGGCAAACTCATCTCCGGGCATGGCTGGCGTCTGCTGCCCACTTCTGGACATCCCTGCTCGCTGTGGGGCAGCCAGCTCCGGGGGACACGTCCCGTTAGGAGGTTGGTGGGAGCAGGGATGCATCCCAGCTGGCCAGGGCCGTGTGTCCCAGCACTTCAGGAGTGGTGGGTGCAAGCGGGGCTGCGGAGGGGACACAGGCGCTGGGGTCGGGAAGCGGGGAGAGCCCCGGGTGTCTTCCGAACACAACGGCCACATGCTCTGTGTCAGGGCTGTGGGGCTGATTCAGGAGCTTTCAGCACCACCCAGAGAGGTGTCCGACGCTTTTATTTATAAACCCCCTGGCTCCTGCACAGCTCCAGCCTCTCACACGCAGGAAAAAGCCCATCGGAGCCAAGCCAAACAGAGGCAGCAGCATCCCTGCACAGCGGGAGGCAGCGCTGAGCGGGCCGAGGATGCTTCGGCTGGACCGCCCGGCCCTGGTGGCCAGAGATGGCCGTGCCCTGGCCCCGCGGCCCCGGGGCCAGGCTCCAACAGCACGGGCTGCCATGGCATTCACGCAGCTGCCCTTTGTGTGCTGGCTGTGCAGGGACCCTTTGGAGCAGGTGGGAGGATGCCAGCGGGATCCCAAATGCTGCCCCCGGTGCGGGGGATGCTGCTCGTGCCCAAAGGCAGAGAGGGATGTGAATTCCCACAGCTCCCATCAAGCATGAGGGTGAGGTCCAGCCCTGTGTGAGAGGCCAAAAGGGCTGCCCCTGGATGGATTGTCCCAGCACTGGCTCCAGCCCCCAGCAGAGTGGCAACAACTGTCAGTGTGTGCCAGGGACATGAGTGTGACAGAGAATTCAACAAACCCAGTGCTTTCTGCTGGTCCCAGCCCAGGCTAATCCCATAAGATGTCCTGTCAGCACAACCAGCAAATAGGGACAGCAGCTCCTGCCTCCCCCAGCTCCTCCAAGCTCCATCCAGGGGCAAGGCAGTGCCATGGCCCCAGTGCTCCCAGTGGGCCCAAGGTGGATGCAGACAAAGGCGCTGCAAGCGCCAGCTCCAGCTCCAGCTGCTCTGGGGACTCGGCTAATGGGGTCCATTTGCTGGGTAGTTCTTGGAATAACAAATTGTATCATCCAAAAAAGCAAAACCACAAAAGGGGATCGGCTTGCAGCTCGGCTCACAAAAGCCCCTTGTCTGGAGGCCCCCTGCGCCCCCCAATCTCCCAGAGAAAACTCAATTTAACCAAAATAAACAGCACACCCAGCCCTGTGCTGTCACGCTCCACGGCAAACTGCGGGGTGACGCCGACCAACTCAACCCTGCGGCTGGCAAATGCCATCAGCCGGGCACCTGGCTGTGCCACGCAGTGCTGGGGCTGCTGACCACTCCTCTGGAGTGCCATCCAGCCAAAACTGAGCTGGCTGGTGCTCAGAGGGCTCTGGCCATGGTGCAGACCCCAGTGCTGTTCCATCTCCCAGTCTATCCCAGTTAACAGTGAACACACGGAGGGAAAGGGCAGGACTTGTGCAGGAACATGAAGAGAAGCCAAAGCCATGGATTTCCCTGCAGCAGGGTGAAAGATGAGGGTCAACACCTGCTAAACCCTCTAATCCCCCTACTCACCCCTCCCAGCTTCCTGGCAGTCTGGAGCCCACTGACCTGGTGGGAGGTGAAAGTTTGGAGCCAATAAGGTTCTCAGCATGGCAGGGAGGATCCCAGCCTGCAGCGGGACCAGCTGGATGGACCCGTTGGCTCTCTCTGGTCTCTAACTCCCACAGGGGTGTCCCGTGTCTCCTCTCATTGCCCCAGGGTCACCCAAGGTCACAAGCTCCTGTTTGCATCCTAAGAGGACAGAGTGGCTGAGATGCTCACCTGGGTCCTGTCCTGGGAGGCTGCAAGAGGGGGAGGAGTTATACTCCTTCCCAGTGGGTCAGGTCTCCAGAATTACAGGATTTTCGAGCTATTTCTCCAGATGGGATTGGACCCCAGTGACTAAACCCCATCCCAAGCCAAGAGCCCTCCAGCAGCCACCCTGCAGAGGTCCTGCCATGCCCCAGCAATAGTGGACAGAGGTTTGATTCTCCCACAGCTCTGATCTTCACACCTTCTCATGCAGGGCAGGAGTGCCAGCTCCCAACCCTTGTCCCCACATTGCTTCAGCCTCCAGCCCAAGTCAGGTGTTCCCAGCCCCAAAAATCACTTTAATTACTGGCAATCTGAGCAGTTTTGCTCAGGTTTTAGACCAGGTTCCACCCCACAGCCAGCTGCTACCAGCTGGGGGACTCAAGTAGGTGGTGATGCCCCATCCCACACATGCAGGGACAGCATCAGGTTCTGGGATGGGAACAGTCATGGCCACAGCCTTCACAGAGCTTTGAGGACAAACACACCTGGCTCCCACATCCCCTGGGAGCACAGGACAGGATGGGACTGCTGGAGCCCACTCCTGGATGGGATGGGATTGCTGGAGCATGGTTAAGGGCTTTTCCAACCTTAATGAGCTCCATGCCTGGACGGAATGGGATTGCTGGAGCTCCATTCCTGGCTGTTTCCCAGACTCACTCCAGCATCTCTTCCCAGTGGATGCCCCCAGGAAGACGAGGCTGGCTCAGCTCTGGACCGTGGGCGACCCCGCCGTCAGGGCCCATCTGCCGCGGGTAATTCGCCGCCTGCCCAGCAGCGCTCTGGCTGCATTCCTGCCCTAAGTACCGCGGATTTGCTGTGCTTTATGAAAAACGAGAAGAATGTTTTAAATGAAATTAATTCTGACGAACCCAAGATTTCATAAAAGCACTGCCTGGGCATGGTTTGGCACAGGCCTGCTCTTGTTCGCTCTAGTGCCTCCCTGGGGGGAGGAAAATACCAGGCTTGGCATAAAATAATTACAGACTCCTTGTACAGCTCAATTTATGGCTGCTCGAGGAGCGCTGGGGTCTTGTCCCGGCCTGTAGCTGATGGTTGGCAATGACATCATGTGTGGTCTTTCATGAATGGCTATGGGAGGTGTAATGGAAAAGACCATCGGCACCAACCGTGCCAGGCTGTGGGAGCAGTGCCGGACACCTGAGCGTCCCACACCAGGCCTTGAGGGCCCATCTCATGCTGCCACATGAGCTGACACTTCCTAGCACGGCCCAGTGCTGGCACAGACAGGGCCCGTTCGTGGTGCGGACGTGTCGGTGCCGGCGCTGGGAAGGAGCAAGCGGAGGATCGGGAAGCGGGCACGGAGCCACTGGCGCTCGGCGCGGCCCCACCAGCTTCCTTTGGACGCAGACAGGGGAACTGCCACGGCCCTGCCCGGCTCTCCCTTTCATCCTGACTTTAAAAAGCCTCTAAATTAAAACCATAAAGGCACCCAAGCCCTGAAGCGACTCTGCTGTCCCGCTGGCCCCCGCGCCGGGGGATGCTCGGCAGGACGCGGCGCTCGCGCGCGGCGCTCGCAGCTCACAGGGCCCTGACCTTGTTATTTATGTAACACAAAGCTCTTTTCCTCTGTTCGTGCACTGCCATGAGCCACCCCCACAATGTGGCCCTCAGGGGTCTGTGGGCCCATGGCAATCACTGGGTTTCGAGGTCCTTGAGCTGCTGTGAGAGGCAGGGGTTGACTCGGCTCCAGCTGTGGAACAGCTCCCCAGGGATGTGATGGAGTCAGAATCCCTGGAAGAGTTCAAAAAACAGACGTGGCACTTCATAGCACAGCTTAGTGGGCATGGGGTATCTGGTTGATGGTTGGACTCGATGATGGTTAAGGGCTTTTCCAACCTTAATGGTTCTGTGTGCCTGCAGTGCCTGGGCATGGGCCAGGTTCGGGGTCTGCGCTTGACCCAGGCTGCCCACCCTGGGGCAGTGGCTCTGCCCTCCAGGCTTATCAGCTCAGCCCTACAGGCCCCAAAGCATCTGAAATTAAAGGCAAAACAAAGACAAAGGTATCGCCTCTGTAATCCAAACCCAGACCCAGGTCAGGATCTGCCTGTGCGTTGTGAGTGCCAGACTGGCAATATCAGGAAATATGAAGAAATAGCAATAAAAGTTGTCTTGTTCTTGTCCGCTGGCTCACAGCACATGGAGCAGTGAGAAATACCTTTCTGCAGTCATTGACAATGAATGTTTGAGGCTGGAAATATGCTTCTCTGGCAAAAGCCCACATATTTAACCCCAGTGGACACCGGCAGCTCACCCTGTGAGTCCAGAGCAGGGCTGCAGGGAGGGCAGTGGAACTTCCCAGCCTGCCTGGGCACAGCAGCTCGGGAGATGCTGCTCCAGCTGGTAACATGGAGCAGGATGTGAGGGCGATAAGTGTTGAGTGTTGAAATGAAAGCTACAGTGAGAGCAAAGGAGCTGCTGCAGCTCTGTGCCGTGCCAAGCCTCCCGCCGCCTTATCGGTGCTTCCCTGAGAACGATGGCTATGTTGTCCTGACATTAAATATTCTCCTCGTGGTCAGCCATATCTCCTCCATTTCAGTCACAGCACCCGAACGCTCCAGCCCTGATGCACACCCTGGATTCACACTCTCGGCCCTGGAGCAAAGCCAAAATCTCCAAAGGAAAAATGCAGCCAGAGCTTCCAAGTTTTGTGGTGAAACCACATGATTTTGATGGGAAGCCATAAATCAGTCCCAGCCTCTCTCAGCCTCCGGTAACTTCTTAAAACAAACCTGGGGCTGAATTCTGGGTCTTGTAATGAAATCTGAAAGCAGGTGAATTGGCCGCAGGGTTTGTGCATCACCACAAGTGAGTGCATGGAGCAGCCTGGGCTGCTCTGGACAGCCCCGACTCTTGTCTGAGTGGGTTCAACTATCCCACAATGACAGGCCACAACCAAAGCATCTTCCACCTTCTGTCAGTATCCAAGGACAGAAGAGGCCTGAGTGCTGCCCAATCCCTGCAGCACTGCTGAGACCTTCCCAGCCCTGAGGGCATGGACACAACTCTGACAGCGGGGACAGGACAGGGAACACCCCAGCAATGAGATGGGCTGGACCTGCTGCTCTGCCCTGCCAGGAAAATGGGCATGGGGAAAGAGGCAAATCCTCGTGTGGCTGCAGTGATGGGGGCAGTGCCCTGAGGTGGTCTGGCCTCGAGGCCTTAGATTTCGGCAGAAAACAAAGTGAAGGCTCTGATTTGGCTAATGTGCCTCAGAAGAAAGGCTCTATCCTTGTTTGCTCCCACTGCTGCATTGTCTGTGGATAAAGACAGGGATAGTTCTCATCTGATACGGCAATATCATCTCGCCCATCTGGACAGGGCTCTTTACAAGACCCTGCTTTAGAATTTAGATCCCTGGGAACTTGGAAGGGAGCAGTGAAACAAAACCCTCTGCCAGAACAATAAAGAGGCTCTCAGCGACAGTCAGAGCTCTGTAGGGCAGGCACAGGAGCGCTGCAAGGTCCCAGGGGTCCAGCATTGCCAGGCTGCTCCGGTGTGCAGCAGGTTTGCAGAAATCTGCTGGTTTGGGACAATTTCTTGGGCCACATTCTGCATGGGGAAGGCAGAACTTGAGCTAGGAGTGCTGCAAGAAATAAGGACTCAGCTTTTTGGTGCAAAGCAGCTGAGCTGGGCAAGGCATTGCATCGGCCACTGCATGCACAGCAGGTGGACATTGAAGTAGCCATCTTCCTCCCTGACTGCTCCCTGCCTCTGTCCTGTCCTGGATGGAAGTGCCTGGAAGAGCCTCTGAGGACAAACATCTCCAGATGGGCCAGCGGGATGGGCTCGGCCCCAGGGAAGGTCACAGAGACCAGACCTGGCTGCTCTGCAGATTTTGGCTGCGGTTGCTGCCTGTGATCTGGAGCTTTGCTCTGTGAACTCTGCTGACACTGGGGCCAGAGGCCATGGGGGCACTCTACGGCCACTGGGCTGAGGGGACAGCAGACACCCTCACACTGCCACTTTGTCTCCTTTTTAATCTCATCCCATTTTTGGAAGGACCCATCTCCCACCTGCAGCCCCCAGCCAAGCTCGGGAGCACTGCAGGGAGGCAGCAGCCATCAGGAGCTGTGGGGTCCCAGCTCCTGGGCTGCTCCTGCAGGAACACGGGATAACAGAGCAGGGTATGGCTTTGGTGAAGAGTCCAGCTCCTGCAGCTCTTTGGGGCAGACAAGCAATGCCCAGGGGTGATCCAGGCTTTTGGGGGAGCAGAGCATCCCATCCCAGCAGCTGAGCCAGCCCCTGTGCCCCCCCCGGCCCCGTGCAGATGTTTCCCGGAGCGCTGCCATCCCTCCAGCCCTTCCCGGCCGGGATGGATCCCACTGCTTTGAAGTCTGCAGCCGATGTGCAGGGTTATGCAGCCAGAGCAGACAGCCCTGGGGAAGAGCCAGGCAGCCAGGGATGTGACTCAGGAACGGCTCCGGTGACAGGGGGAAAAGGAAAAGCGGTTTATTATGTCTGTGCTGGCGTCCAAGTCGCCAACGCAGGGAAGCAACGTGCAGCTGAGCCCTGAGCAGGAGGGGAGAGCTGGGGCGCTGGGGGTGTGGGGTGCCACCCATCCCTCACCAGCCACTCTGAGGGTCCCAATCCCACTGGATTACTTCAGGACACAGCCAGCTTCCAGCAGCACCCTGTCCTGCTCCCCAAACATCCAGCACAGGGAACTCCTGAGGGCAAAAGAGGGGATGGGCATGTGCCAATATCCCCCCAACCCTGCCTTTATTAAGGCAGTTAATTACCCTCTCTAATTAGCTGTGACAAAGTGCATGGGGGACTGGGGATGCTCAGAGTCCAGCATGTGCCCAAGAGAGTCGATGGCCTGCACCCTCTCCCAGAGGGAAAAAGGTGGGATTGAGAAACTGAGGGAAGACATATGCAATTTGGTGTCTTTTTATCCCTCCCTCTTCTGAACTATGAGGTTTTATTGTCACAGATATTTTCTTTACTGCAGAGGAATGGAAACTCTGCTCCCTCCTGGGCTGTGGACAAGATGAAATAGGAGAGAATGACAGAGGGGTGTGTGGGGACAGACAGGACCGGCCCCACGCCCTCCCCACCGGGTTAATGCCTTTTACAGGTGCCACTGCCCAAATCCCCTTGATCTGCCGTTGTCACAGAGTGTGAGGAGCCCGGCTACTGCTGGCCATGGCACCCAGGGCCCGTGGAGGAGGCTTTGTCCCTCACATCACAGATTCAGAAAGCAGACAGAGCATTAAAACCAGGCAGTTTCATCTCCACCTTCCCGGGAGAGGCTGCACCACCCGCCAGCAGCCGAGCAGCTGGAAGCACCGCCGGCATCCCCGTGATGGATCAGCACTGAAAACAACACCCTGCTAATCTGCCTCCCCAGCAGCCATCAAACTGTCTTCCCAGTTCCTTTGGTCAGGATTTACAGTGGTTCAAAGCATCCCGGAGCGGCTGCAGAGGTGACAGCTCCCCCTGGGTGCTGTCCCCACACCTGGGGCACCTTGTGGCATTGGGGTGATGCCACCGTATCTTGGCCCCCAGCCATTCCACTTGATTCCTCCTAAACGCTCCTCAACAGGGACTTGGCAGCCCCCCAGAGCAGGTCAGTCACCCCAGGATCATGCCTGACCCCGGGAGCCCTTCACCAAGGTCCCAGCACCCCCTAAAAAGGCCCCTCTCTGGGCTGTTCCTGTGCCCTGTGCTGAGGGCAAACAGGGCAGGCTCTGCCGATGGGGACAGCTGGTCTGTAGCTATGGTCACAGCCTTGGTGACCATCACTCGAGGGACAGCAGCTCACCCAGCCACGGGCTCACTGAGAGGTGGCTGCTCAGCAGCCCTGGGGCTTTCTGGCTGTGTGACCCCGGGGGCTGTGAGTGGCCACCCCTGGGCACAGCCCACGCCAGGCCCCTCTGGCACCAGGAAATCCTCCAGCACTGGGCATGGGGAATGCTCCCCCTGCTCCGTATCCAAGTGGGAAACCGAAAACCCAATGCAAGGCGAGCTGTGCTGAGCCCCTGCCAAGAGCCACGGACAGAAATATCCTTGATTTCACCAAGGTGTGAATAACTTTTGACACTTCTAGGGCTTATTGCCTTAAAAAAATCCCCCCACAGTCCCCATTCACACTCGGCAGGACTGTGTTTCATATGAATGGAATATATGAATCACTGCAAAGAATTTAAATGCTTCCCTGTACAAAGAAATGCTCCCTCCCCGCCTCTGTGGCCAGGCTCTGCACAGCCTAAAACAAAGGCATGGCAGGAGACTGGACAAATCCCGATCACCAAACTGCTGCGTCCTTGGACAAGGGCAGCCTGGCCTCTCAGTTTGGCCCAGTGCAGTGGGGCAGAGTCTCCACCACCTATTTCAACCCACAACCAACTGCCCTGGCCACAGAACTCGTGGTTTCCAAAATCCCAACAAGCCCCTGACAGCTGCTGGATTCCCATCTCTGTGTGCAGTTCGCGTTTCAGCCATGCTCCTGCTTCTAAACCCCAGTTTTCAGATTGGAACAGGCAAAGAAAATTGCTTTATTGCCATTCCTCTGCCCAGTCTGGGATCTGGGACAATCCACTCCCCAGTGCTGGGGTCAGCTGGGCTGATGGAAACCAGGCGAGTCTTCCTGCAAGAACCTCTCCCATTTTTTAGCAGTTTGTGTTTTCCTGCTTCTTTTTCCTGTGGACAACAGGGCAAGGAGGAAAAATGTAACTGGAAGCCTGGTGCAGCCCCGCTGCGTTTCCAGCTGTGATGTTTCCCCTGGCATTGCTGCCTCAGCTCCACACATGCAGTTGTGTCCAGAGCCCCAGCGGAGTGAGGAAAGCCAAGATGGGGCTTCAGGCACCTGGGTTACATTGGTCCCTAAAAGAGCAGGGACAGGACAGCCCCTGTGCCCCTCCACGGCACTGCCCCTGCCCAGGGGGCTCGTAGCCACCAGCCCTGCTGCCAGGTCTGTGTCCTAAATTCGTAGGATCCGGCTCTGAAAGGAGCCGCTTTGTTTCCCAGTATCCCTCGCAGACGGATCAAAACTGCATTTTTACAGAAGCAATAAAAATCCCAGGAATTCACCGGCCTTATGATTTATTAAACATGTTCCTTATAGCAAAGCTGCCCATAGATGAGAAATATCTCCGGTAGGTTATTGCCTGGCCTGGGGCTACCGTACAGGGGGGATCTTTCCTGGCTTATTGGGAATGTTCAAAGCTGGAGAACCTGGTAGCTCAGGAGCCAATTAACAGCAAGTCTCTTAAAAAAATAAGCACCTTGTGTTTCCCAAGGTTTTTGTGGAAGGCGCCACAGTGCCAGGACCCGGGACTGGTGCCGGTACCTGGGTGCAGATGTTGGGAGCTGCGGGAGGGGACAAGACTCCAGGCAGGGCTGGAGCAATGAGTGCCAGCAGTGGCTGTCCCAAAGGTCACGGCACTTTCCCCAAAACGCTTTTGTTCTCACAAACATATTTCCTAACAGCAGAAAGAAAGGGCTGGGCACTGGGAGACGGCAGAGGCTCTGGGGAGGACTCCCTGGGAGCAGGACGTGACCGAGTTAGGTCAGAGGAGGAAGAATGATGAGAAAAGTGGGCTCAGACTTGCCCGAGGAGGGATGGCTGGAGCGTCCGGCGGCGTTCCTCGGGAAAAAGGCACCAAAACAGCGGGAC
>VXBQ01006002.1:29407-45620 GCA_013400175.1 Phainopepla nitens
CCGGACCCTGCTCCCAGGAATGCTGATGTGCTGTGCCCTGCGCGGGCGGACGGGGCTGGGGTTCCCTCCGCGCCCTGAGCAGGCAGGGCTGGGGGCCCACCCGCAGCTGGTCCTTTAGCACAGTCCCCGCCGCAGGCCACGGTGAGCGGCTCAGAGCAGCCCCAAGGCTGCTCCAGGGCAGGGCTGAGCCCGGCTGAAATCAGGGCACACGGTGACTGCTCGCAGCCCCAGCGGGATGGCTGTCGGCAGCAACTGCTCTGCCACCACCTCAGCAACACGACCACAGTGTTCCCCTTGTCCCACCTGCAGCACCGGGCGCAGAGCAGAGCACGAAGGGGCCTCCACTGGCACGGCAGCTCCCGCAGAAATGAACCAGCCTTGTTTAACCAGAGCTCTCACTGGCAAAGCATTTCCTCTGCTCAGAGACTCATTTGCCAGCACAGACATTCCTCTGTCCCACAGAGCAAACCATCGGCTGCAGCCTCGCTCCGAGCCGGCCTCTGCTGCCTGTCATCGCTCCTGAGCTGGCTCGTTCCTCCCCAGGCCTGTCCCTTCACCAGGATGGAGCCTGGGTGCAGCCATGGCACCCTGGCCGTGCCACCCTGGCTGTGCTGTGTCACTCTGGCTGCTCCTGGACATGCACAGGCTTCTTCCTGCTGCCCAGCAATGGTCATTTTTGCTCTGGGGTCTTCTAACCCCTCACTGGGTTTTTTCTTTTATTTTATATCTTATGGAGTTACAGCTGCTTCTGACTGCAGCCCCCTGATCCTCTGGCTTCGGTGCACCTGCTCACTGGCAGAGAGCAAGGAACTGAAAAATATGTAGGACTTGAATAAACATTACCAAGCAACACCTGACCCAGCAGTGTGTTATCAATATTCTTATACTAAAGGCAAAACCCAGCTCTGTACCAGCTGTTGGGAAAATTACTATGAAATGAACTCTATTCCAGCCCAAAAGCTCAGGTGTGAGCTTACATCTCACAGCCCACAGCAATCCCAGCTCTTCGTGCTGAGCAAGGAAAGAGAACAACATCCCAACTCACCCAGTACCATAACTCCGAGTAACTCACCCTGTTGAAATTTATTTATTTGAGTTAAACAATGGATATGCTGAGCCACTGCTGATGGCTTTCCTTCCTAGTGTTGGAGGGAAGCTGGGCTTAGAGTGGGATTTCGTGGCTCTGCTGCCTGTATCTCCTGGCAGCTCTGTACCCACTGCTGTGCCAGGGCTCCTGGGTGTCCCCAGCACTGCGCTGGCCCTGCCAGGGCCACACGTGAACCAGTGAGAGCTGCGGTGCCACAGCAGCCCTGGGCACTGCTGCACCTCAGGGTCCCAGCCTCGCTGCCTCCCAAAATCCCTGTCCCAGCCATCCAGCTGCTCTGCACAGGAGAAGCAAGAGAGAGGGAGGAGACTTAATTCAATCTAGGGCTGAAAAATGCCTTAACTTAATTTTGGTGTGTCACGGACATAATCGAATCAGCCCCGTGCGTTGGAATATCGTTTCCATGTTTCCACAAAGACGGGTAATTGTGCTTGGAAAACCAGCCCTTGGTGCTCAGTGGGAAAATGTGCCATGGGGGTGGGAGGGGGCCAGGAGCTGGGCTGGCAGTGCTGAGCAGAGCTGGGCTGTGCCGCTGTGCCCGCTCAGGGTACTGGCATGGGGTGACAAGGGCAGACAAGGGGCTGGGGCATCGCCCTGGCTGTGTCAGCAGTGACATGCAGGTGAGAGGTGGCCCAGGCAGGAGGACACCGGGCAGGGAGCAGAGGTGTCAGCACGGTGCAGGGTGAGCCACGGCTCCGTGTGCAGCATGGTGCCAGACCCCAGCCTTCGGGAACATTCAGTGATGGATTAAATGCAATCTGACTACCACTGTGGGAGGTTGGAGAGAATTACTTCATACAAATGCACTTCGGAAAGTATTTAGAGTCAAATTTTCAAAAGCCCCTGAACGATTTAAGAGCCAAAATCCCATTTTCCAAAGTCACTTAAATGAGCAAGAAAAGATCAGTTAAGAAAACACGCGAGCAGCCGGAGCCTGGGGGGACGGGCGGCGATGGCCGCGGGTGCAGCACCGCGCCGCGATCAGCCACTGCAGCCCTTACCCTGGGAGACCTGAGGATGCATCGGCCTCAGGAAACATCCCTGTGTTTCTTCCTGAAGGAATCAGCCCCGGATGGGTCACACTGGGTCAGGCTGAGGGGAATGGTCCTGCTGGGATCGGGGACAGCGCCCGGCTCAGCAGCTGCGGGGCCACCGCTGCCACCTCGGGCTCCCATCGCAGACCCCGCCGGGGCAGGAAGGGTCCCCGGCTGTAACGGGAGAAGGCAGGGCTGCAGCTGGGAACCGCAGGGCTCCTTCCCTTACCCCACAACCGCTGCAGCCTCCTAAAAGCATCTCCAGTTCCCCGCTCAGCATCCTAATGAACCGCAAGGGCAGCTGGGACCCTTTGAGGCAGCAACCATGGAGACTCAACCCCCCCAAAGAGCAAATCCCAAAGCAATTAGCTTTGCAAGGCTCGGCCGGGCTGGTGGAGGTTCCACATTCCTCGGTGGCTGTAAAGCTCTTTACTGGGATTGTTTTCCTGCGTGAGCCCTGCCCGGGGTACACACGGTGGCTCCGGCTCCCAGCACCTTTGGTGCGTGCCATAAAAAAACACTCTCACATCGCCTCTGCTTGGGCTCTATCGGAGCGAGTTTATTCGCTTCCCCCAACAGAAAGCAAAAAGGATCTGAGACAGAATTCTTGCTCCAGGATCCTTTATAATTCCTGGAGGACATTTTTGGAAAGGGAAGGGTTGTATTTACTTTGGCAGTTGACTCTGGTCCTATATACATATGCATGGAAAAACTGCACTCACCTACGGTTTCCAGGGCTCCCTTGTCTGCAGAGCACCAGCCCAGGTGGTAGCTGGCGGCCCCCGGGCCTCTGTTTGGAAATGGCACGTGGAATTGGAAGCTGAAGTTTAAATCTCTCCCCAGGGCAGCTCTGGAGGCTGCTGGCCCTTCCCAGGACCGCTGGAGGGGACGCAGCAGCCCCGGAGCTCATCGCAGCTCAGCACAGCCGGAGGCAGGACGGTCCCTGGGATGCCCCCATGTGCCCCCACCACCCCCTTCTCCTGGCAGCTCTCCCCACCTGCACCTACAGCCTTCCCGTGGCTGCTGTGATTAATTCACTGACAGTGGGGTTGGAATAAATCCACTCGTTGACACGTTGTAAATTCATCACGTGCTGGGGACGCACATTCCAGCCCACCATAAACACCCCTGGCTATGAGCTAGTAAATCTGCCTCCAGAGCTGCTGGATGAATGGAGTCCCTGGGTCCTGGGGGCTGCTCCAATCCGGAGCTGGGGTGACCCAACAGCACCCAGCTGTCTCTGAAAGGAGGTGGTTCAGGAAAGGGGCTGTCAGGAGCAGGCTCGCCCAGCTGCTGTCACTCTCCCAGTTTGTATCCTTCCTCTCTGTGCTATTCCTGCACTGGTGGCTGGGGTGGGTGCTCCCAGAAGTGCTGGGGACCCATCCCACGGGATGAGGGTGGGGTCCTGCAGCCTGTCTGGGAGCTGCCCAGGGCACATAGAGGAAGTTTGCTGCCGTGGTGCTCCGCTGAGCTGCTGAAACGTTTAGGCAGTAAACTAGTTGTAAAACAGAAAAAAAAACCCCAAAACATTTTATTATCCACCAAACAGCTGCTGCTTCATTTTATGGGGGTCATTCTCTGAGGAGGTCAGGCTGGCAGAGCAGAGACATCAGCCCAGGTCTTGGCAGGGTTCAGGCTTCTGGCAACCCCAGCTCAGCTCCTCCAGCCCCCATCCATCCCCCAGCACCAGGCTGGCACTGGGTCACAGAGAGCACGGACAGGGAAGGGCATGTGTGGCTGTAGGGTTTTATCAGCTGCACTATTGTTGGGGCTGTCAGCAGGTCGCTCTGGGGAGGGGGCGTGGGGGGCCCTGTTTGGTGGGTGCTGCATCCTGTGGCACCCTGAGATCCGCCTGCAGGGCCAGGCAGTGCGTGAGCAGCTCCGGAGGGGAGGGCAGGGAGCGGGCACCAGGGCTGGTTCCCATCGCCTTCCCCGGGAGAGGAAGCTGGGGCACAGTTCAGCATCCCTTTCCCAGAGGAAGCCAAGTGCTTGGGATGTGGCATTGCCACAGGATGCAGATGCCATCCTGGGGGGCTGGGGCTGCTGCAGCACTGGCACTGCACGGAGCCTGTTCCCCCTGGAGAGCTGGATGCGGGGCTGAGGCTCCCTGGGTGCCACCAGGGACGGTGTCCCCATGGAGGGATGAGCATCACCAGGGACAACCATGGGGACATGCCAGATGTTGCCCTGCTGCTCCCTTTCCTCGTTCTCCATCCCTTGTGCCCCCTTTGCCCATGCTGGTGGGAGCTGTGTGCTCCACATGGTCCCATTTTGGGGACCCTGGGACATGGCTTGTGCCAGCACAGGGGAGGGGGCCTGAGGGCCTGTGCCTGCCCCAGTGCAGCACCATGGCCCAAGAGCTCCCAACAGCTCTAGTCTCTATGAAATAATTTGTTATTTTAGTTGTAAAACAGTAAGTGGCCCCTTTCCAGGAGGAGAAGGTAAAAGCCAAAGGGCCCCACTCCCGCTAATGACTGAACCAGTCAGTCAGCATGGGCAGGACGGGCATGGGAGCAGGATCTGCCTCCCCTGTGCCCCCTCTGACACCTCTGTGCCCCCTCTGACACCCCCGTGCCCCCTCTGATGCCCCTGTGACCTCTCTTCTTTCTCTGTGCCCTCTCCATTGCCTTGGAAGGGCATCAGGGCTGAGTTAATGATTAATTACCAGGGCTGCTGCCTCTCAGAGGAGCTGCTGTTCAAGGCCACACTGCCACAGTGCTGCAGTGCCACGGGCTGCAGGGACACACTATGGTTCTCATCATGGGCTGCAGAGGTGTCAGTGTCACCTGTTTCAGAGGTGACAGTGGAGCTCCAGTGTGTCCAGTACAGCACCAGTGCCCATGCCATTCCCAAGCCATGGCTGTCACCAGGATGTTCCCAGGCACAGCAGTGAGGTGACAGCAGGACAGCATAAGCCAACCACAGCAGTCACAATCTCAAACCCTTCACGCCCCGTGTTGGGTGCTGGGACAAATTGCCCCATTTGAGCTTCAAAGAGGATGGGAAGCCCCAGGAGGGAGGTGGGGATGGATGGCACCGTGTTGTTCCCTAGGCCAGGTGTGGATGTCATCTGCTTCTTGGCATCTCCCCTGCCCCCAGGGATGGGGACACCTGAAATGCCCCCTCCTGTCGCTGTGAGCAGGAGCCCTGGGGTGCAGCAGGGTCTCAGCAGGGCTCTGCTCAGGGATTTGACCCCCCAGCAGAAGCAGTGCCTGCTGTGAGTGCTGGGTACAGACAGAGCCCATTTCTCGGCAGGGTCATTCCCAGGATCCAGGGATCGCAGCGGCGCGGGGCAGCCCCGTGCAGAGGGCTCCAGGGCTGGGCAGGCAACACCCCTCCCGCTGTCAGGTTATAGACTCGAGTCCTCAAAAATGCAAAAAATGAACCGGGAATCAAGGTTGGCCTGAAGAGTTTTGATCTTTCCGCAATTGCTGCAGTATTGCTGTAAGTGCATCCAGATGGCTCAGACCACACAGACACAGCGCCCCCCGCCACCGCCACCTTCGGTCACCCCACCCCGCCCCGCCTGCCCTGCTCGGTCACCTCAGGGGCTGGGTGTGTGCCGAGGGACAGCGCTCAGGGACGCGGCAGGTTGAGCTGCATGTCCTTAGGGTCATTAGCCCTAAGGGGTGGCAGCGGGGTGATCTGTCCCCGAGGGCTGGTGGCTTGTCATGTGGCTCGCAGGGTGGCAGGGCCATTGCCCCAGCTTGTACCTGGGGTGAGGGATGTGACCTCCCATTGTTTTGTTAAATGTGACAGAGATCTGAGCACCCTGCAGCCAAACTTCAGAGCAGCTGCTGAGAGGTGGTGCTGAATTGTGACTCAAAAGCACTGGCTTTGTCCCTCGGCTCCGGTGCAATCCCTGCACCGCCCTGATGGGCTCCTCAGCGTGTCAGGTCCCTGCCTGGCTCTGCGACTTCACTACTTCAGTGAGCATTGCTATTGCCAAAACTTGCGTGAGGAGGGAAGATGATCGTGGTAGTTTGCAGCAGGTGAGAGTTGTGCCTACAGGAAGCTGGGGCAGGACAGACCTGCGCTTATTTGGTGCTTTTACTGCATCTCAGATTTGAGGAGGGAGGGGTGGAGGGATGGAAGGATAGATGGAGGCTGGCAGACACCCTGGCCTCGAGTCGTTCCCCAGACATACCTGGTGTCAGCTCAGTGCATCTGTCCTGGCCCCAGTGAGGGCACTGCTGCCCGTTCTTCTCTTCCTGCTCCCCAAGATCTGATGAGCAGGTGATAAATCAGACAAAGTCTCATTTTGACCCACCAATCACATTGCTCTTGCTCAGAGCCACAGCAGGAGCAGGGCTGGTGAGACAGTGCAGGTGTCTGGACTCGGCCAGGGGTGCTGGAGTGGGCAGAGGGGCACAGGCAGGGCTGGGGGTCCCTCCTGCCCATGTGGGGGCCTTCAGAGCACCCTGGTGCTGCCAGTGCTGACTCCTGGTCTCATTCCTTGCTGGAGTGGGAATGTGTTTACCCAGAGCTTGCTCCCCAGGGAACAAACCCGCAGCGGCTTTTGTCAAAAAGCAAGAGCATTTCTAGGGAGTTCAGAATTTCCTTTCCTGAAAGCCAGCTCCCAAGAAGGAAAACATGTTTTGACCAAAATCCGATGCCCAGTTCTGAGTGGTTTAGCTGAGAACAGAAGATAGAATGTCAGCAGTGAGAGTACCTTGCCCAGCTCTGGTGCTCCCCACCAAGGACACCAGGTCCCCCCGTGCAGGGGACAAGGGGCTGCCCCTCAGCTGGAATCATCCCTGTGCCAGCCCAGCTGCCAGCCTGGGGCTCATGTGGTACCTGGTGGGGATGCTCCCAGCATCCAGCACGTTCCTCTCCCATCACCTGGAGCAAGGTCCTGGTCCCATCCCTGCTGGCCTCCTTGCCCCCGGTCTCGGCCGAGCACCCGCAGGCCGGTGGCCGTGCTCCCCCTCCCCTGCACTGCCCACCAAACCGAGGAAGTCGCAACCACAGAGCTCTTGAAAGCATTTTTTTGGTGGAGACCACCGGTACTGAGAGATTAAAATTGCTGTTGTTTCTTCCATTACTCAGCTTTCCTGAATTATGGGGTGTAATACTCAGGGAGTGGGAATAATTAGGGGAGAACAATGGCAGGCTTGAAGGCTTAACTACGCCTGTGTGGTACTGCCGGCCAGGCCAGCCTGCTGTCACATTTCTCTAGGCCTCCATTTTCCACAGCCCGTGCCAAGCCCTTTCCACTCCGGTGCCCACTCCGGCTTCCTCATTCCTGGGGCTCCGCTCCCCGGCCCGGCTGTCCCGGTTAACGCTCGGCTCCCCGGCTCCCGGCCAGCCAGCACCCCCAGCACGGTGCTCTGTGCCCTGCCCGCTCAGGATGCAGGAGCTGGGGAATGCAGGAGTGTGGGACAGAGGGATGCTGAGCCCTGGGCTAAAGGGATGCGGGAGCTCAGGGGTTGTGGGAGTGGGGGAGGCCGGGGGGATGCAGGAGGCCAGGGCAGCCCCACCGCCTCTCTGTCGCCTCCAGGCTCCTCAGCAAGAGGCAAGCAGAGGTCCCACCAGGTCATTTCAGTGTTCCATGCTCGAGGAAGCCACTGGATTTCTCCCCTCGGCAGGGAACACCCTCCAGCTCCTCGGTGGCATCTTGCTCAAGCGCCTTCCCAGCAATGGCTCGGCGCTGCGGGGCCTGGGGAGCAGTGACAGCCCTGGCCCAGAGCTTGGGCAAGAGGCCACGATGCTGGTCCTGGCCCCGGGCAGTGGCTGGCTCCAGCCGGGGCACGCGGGCAGCTGTGGGGGGCTCTGTGCCTGCCATGGGACAGGGACAAGGAGCCACAGCCCAGGGCAGAGCCAGTCCAGTGCCTGGTAACTTCTCCCCAAGCTCTTGGATGTCAGCGCTAGCATTAATTAAAATAAAATCAATATTTTTTTGCTGTAAAAAGAGACATTGTTCTGGCGAGCACTTTCCCCGAGTCAGCTCCTGTGTCAGTGTGACAGGCAGGGAGAACCCAACGGGATCCTGGGGCTGCAAGGAACGTCTGGGGCTTCACTTTATTCAGGGAGGGGATTGGGTTTAAATTTTTGAATTGTTTTCTCGTTTCTCTGTTAACTGAACTGTTTGGAAGTCTTGTCTGCAGCCATCCTTGGTCATCCAGGCATCTGGTTCAGTCCTGCTTGTGGTAAGCAACTTGCCCTGGCAGGGACAGGATGGGGTTGGGGATGGGATCATGGACAGCCTGGCTCATTAGGTCTCCACTTTAATTAATGTTTTCTGGGCAGGTGGCTCCCCTTGAGCTTATGAGAGACCTGCTCTGCTCCCAGAATTCCTGGTCCCTGAGGAGCTCCTGTTTTCTCTCACAAACATACTCAAGACTTTATTTTTCTGCTGAAAAGCAGCCTGAGTGGAATCATATTTTAGTTATTGGATACTTCGAGGAAAATTCCCATAGCTACCAATTGGGATTGTGGCTAGAATGGGAACTCACTGATGCCTGAAATCAGTCATCTCACAGCCCTGTAACCAGTGCTCCTGAGTCACACCCTTTGAGCTCTCCTGGGCCAGGATCTCCCTCAGAATTCCTCTTGGAGCTCATCCTGTCTGTGATACTCAGAGGACCAACGATGGTGACGGAGCCTGGGCTGATACCTCTCACCCCACGGGGCTCTACCCTTCACCACGGAGAAGATGCATCAATGTGAGTATTTTATTAACTCGAGGGCAATTTCTCACAGCTCTGTTTCTTTCCGCAGGTTCTTTATGTCCATGTGTGTGCACATTATGGATGTTGCTACTTTAGATTTATAATTCAGTGAGAGTCATGGTTATGGAAAATCCCATTTGAGTCATTTTGTATGAGTTAAATTATTCAATTGATTAAGTGCTGCTATTGCTGTGTTAATGAGGTATTGTTATGATTAGGTGTTGGTAAATCCTTTAGACTTAATCCACTGATCCAATCTGAGGCTAAATTTAGTAAGGAGATCCTTTCTGTGCCTGGTGACTCAGCTTTGGAGTGTCCCTTACCCCCTTGCATTCCTAACTTTTTCCTCCCTTCCTTTTTCTCTCCCCATTTCCACCTAAATCATTGTAGACTGCTTTTAATCCTATTTTTCTTGGTGTGATTTATCTACACCATAAGAAACAGAGTGACAAAATTATATCAAACCTGCTTTTGCCAGCAATTCAGCCCCAAACCCCTCATTCACCACAGGCTCTGGGAAAGAGCAACCATTCCAGAGGCTCCCTTACTCGGAAGCCACAATTAAAAGTATTTTAAAAGAAAACAAACATTTCTCATCGAAATTCCTGCCTGTTTCTGGCTCTCGTTGTGGGCCAAGGCTGCTCAGCACCAGCAGCTTCCCGAGGTGCCTCTGGGCAAACCCAGCATGCTGGGCTCTCAGAGTCCTGGCTGCAGCTGGGAAAATGGAAATTTTCCTGTGGAAATTCAGGAAGGCTGGAGCAGAACTGCCCTGCTGCCCTGAGGTTCCTAGGGTGAGCTCATGGCTTCGGGGTTTATGGTGCAAAGCCTGCTCCCATCCCACAGGCACTGAAGCAGTTTTGGGTGGATCCTGGCCCCACAGGACACTGTGTCCCCGTGCCACATCCTGCACCACTGGCAGCTGAGGGGAGTGGAGGTGCTGCTGGTGGGACAGTGGTGCTGTGGTTTGAATTATTGAGGTTTAGGGGTGTGGAGTGGGATGAGATATGGAGGACTGGGCTGTGCCACGTCGGCGGCCTCACTGGGTCATGCCGTGGGGCTGGCAGTGGTGGCGTGGCCGATGTCACCCTCCTTCCCTGCGGCTGTTCATCCCTTCCCCATGGCAGCTGCCGCTGCCTAAACAGCCACACAGAGGAGCAAAGCACCGCGGAGCCCCGGGAGCGCGGACCTGAGCAGGGGCAGGAGGACACCGAGATGAGTCGTGTCCCTGCCGCAGGCACTCGTCATCCCTGCACGTGCTCCTGGTGGCCGGTCTGTGCTGGAGCAAGGACGATTGTCCCCGCATTTCCCTTCGCCCAGGACTCAGCAGCCGCCTCCGGCGCAGCGTTGGCTTTCACAGGGCTGGATCCGCTCCGCAGCCGGACAGAGCGTGGGAGGAGAGTGCCGATCCCGCTTAGGAAACACAAAACAATAACAGAGGAACAATGGAGCTTCCTTCCCGTCACCCCAAATACCAAACGCCACCAGAATGTGGCTCAGCTCCGAGCAGCGCTGCCGGAGCTGCTCCTGTGTCCCCTGACCCGAGGGAGGAACTGCAGACACCTCCTCCTCTTCCTCGCCCTGGCAAGGGATGCTGCGGGAGGGCGGGTGCCAAGGAGCATCGCCGAAGGGCTGCCCTGACCTGCGCTGCCGCCAGAGGCATTCCCAGCTTTGGAAACCGTGTTTGGGCCAGGACACGGGGGTGCAGCGCGGCCGTGCCTTGTGAGAGGATTTTGTCAGCTGCCTGAGCCTCCAGGGTCGCCAAACACGTGTTGCAGCCGGCCCAGGGGCCCAGGAAGGGTTATAAAAACATCCAGGTAGCCAAACTCGCCAGATCATTATCAGCCAGAGAATATGTTCTCATGGATTTGGTGTCCATGTGGTGCCAAGCATGGGGAGATGCTCAGCCAGGTTGGCCACAGCTGGGGCATCTGGGGGGAGTTGGATCCGTACCTGAGGGGTACCCACACCCCAAATATCCCACAGCTGGATGTGGCAGGCACTTAGGGACAGGGGCCAGAGTCCCCTGAGGGGCTGGTACCTGCCTGTCCTCGCTGGCTCCACCTGCATCTTGGCTGTTTGGGACCACCAGCACCATGCCAGCTGTGCCAACCAGCCCTGTCCCCTGTGCACGAGCCCTTGTGGGTGAAACATCCTTTGCACAGCCTCAGCGAGTGCCCAGCACCCTGGCCAAGCACATCTGGCTGAAAGCTGTGGGAGCTGCCCCGGCAATGAGGACACCAGCCCGGAAACACTTCTTTCCCAGAGAGATTCTCTCGTCCCATCCAGGATCCTCTCCCAGCACCATTCCTGTCCCTGCAGCCAGCACTGGATTGTGGGGTCTGGACAGTGCCCAGTGTCACCCACCCTGTTTTGGGTGACAGGAGTGGGACTGGGAGCTCTGCTTCCCACTGGAGAGTAGAGAAGGGACCACCTGGCTCATGACTGGTGCAAGAGAGGGGAGGGTGGCTGGGGCTGGAGCAGCAGCCAGGTTGGTCAGTTTTCCAACAGTGGCCAGGTTGTCCCCATGCTGGGGACATGAACTGGTTTAAACCCTCACCCTGGACCTTGTGAGTCACACGTTGACCTTCAGCTCCTGCCATTGTGCTCCGTCAGGACACCAGCCAATGTCCCACTTTCTTGCAGGAGGGGGACAAGGGCTGGAAAGCTCCTTCTGCCTCTGCAGGCAGTCCACCAACCAAAGCTCTTGCATCCTGCTGCTCTGGGAGCCTGGGATGGGCTGATGCCATCACAAGGTGCTCAGGCTGGTGAGGACACACCGGATGGGGGGCTCACCCCTGGCTCTGGGGTCCCACAGCATCGCTCTCCCGCCCCATGTCCCCTGTGTCCCCCCCTTGGCTTGTTGCTCTTGTCATCTCCAATATCAGGGATGTGAGAGGCTGGAAGTCGCCTCTTTTCCTGCCAGGTTAAATCGCTCACTAGGAATGTCTATTATTCCCACAAGTCAACTTTCCCCTCCGCGGTATGTGTCAAGGGTCAGGGCTGGCACCACATGAAAGCAACGGGTATTCAATAACCGAGAGCCGTGGAAAGGCTTCAGTCCAAGCCCAGCCACATTGGGGTTTATTGATGCAGATGCCTTTCCCCATTTGTTTCCTATAAACAGCACATGGTAATATTTAGTAGGTTTCAAACAGAGCCTTTTGCATATTCTCCCTTGTCTGCAGCGAGCTGCTCAGTAGTAGACAGTTTTAATTTACTTAATGCTATTTCTGCTTTTTGTTCTTCCAGAAGGTCTGGGCTGGTTTTGACCCTGTCGCCCCAGCAAATTACTGTAACTCCCAAGGGGCTGGGAGCAGGAGTCCAGGATCCACTCTCTGCAGGGGTGAGGACAAGGGATGTCACTTCCCCCAGACCCTCAGGGACACAGCCTCAGGAGCTGGGTGCATGTTGGGGCTGTTTGGGGCCGCCCTGGCTGGCTCCCGTTCCTGGCCAGGCCGGCAGCACGTGGTGCTCGCCAGCTCCAGAGGGAAAAAAAATAATAATAAGCTTGTGCTTATTGCAAAAGCTGCCACTTCCCCATCCTCGGGGCTGGCAGAGGTCGAGGCACAGCCCTGGGTGCTCAGTGTCCAGGATGGAGCGTGACTGCAGGGTGACCCCAGAGCAGGGAATGCCCGCGAGCACGGCGCAGAGATCCCACCAGAGCAGGGCTCCTGGGGAGCACTTACACAGGCGAAGCATAAACTGCTCCTGGGGAGCACTTACACCATGAACTGCTCCTGGGGAGCAGTGATGCTGTTCCTTGTCTCCACACCCCTGGCAGCAGCACTGCACGGCTGGTGCCAGCCATGGAGCAGCACCCAGCTGGCAGCAGAGGAGGCTCAGATGCCCCTCCAGGTGATTTTTTGCCAGTGGAAATGCCCACAGAGTCTTGGCTCTGCAGCAGCTGCCTCGGGCTGGCAGCAGAGTCCCAGCCACTGAGCACACAGTGGATTCACAGACCCCAAGCCAGCTACACTGAGTGTCTGCCCCCAGTCCCTCCGTGTGTGGAATACTGGGCAGGTTCCTCCAGGCAGCAGCTTCCAGGCCACTGGCAGCCAGGAATTCTTGGTGCAGGGCTGCTGTCACCCTGCCAGCCCTGGGCACCCTGTCACCTCTGCCACCCTGCCAGCCTCAGCCCCTGCTGCCACTCCCCAGAAGCACCCACCACCAGAACACAGGCAAGAGGAGACTGAAGAATTGACACCGTGATTCTTTTAATGCAATTGCTTCTAAAATGCAGCTTTGAAGTGACTTGGAATGGTCAACAATGAGAAACAAGGGATAGTTTTGAGCTCTGCAATGTGGCACCTCTGCCACCAACACCCACCTGCCACCACTGGGCCACCACCATGTATCTAACAGCCACTCACTGTCCCTTCACAGGGCACACGTCACATGGGGTATATGTCATCCAAAGGGACTTTTTGGGGCCAAAAAGAGACAGGGTGAGCCATCCAGTGCCAGATGACCCTGGCATTCCTCCAGAAAAGGCAAAAACCAGCAGCACAAGCAGTGGGTTGCTCCCTCTCACCTCACATTCGGGCATCAACCAATACAAATTCTGGAGCTCACAAAGACCTTGAGGGGCTGTGCCTTCACGCTATGAAAAGTGATTTGGGAACCCAATGCCTGACTGTGTTCTCTGGCTCTGGGTGGCAGAGGAAGCTGATGTTCCAGTCTCTTGCTTTTTGTTATCTAATACTTCTTTATGTGTTTATTTTTGAGAGCAGCAAGTGCCACAGGTCAAGTAACTGGGAAATTCTACTGCAGCCTGAACACCAGTGAGAACAAACATCGGCACCATCTTCACACCATGCAGCCTTTACAGCCCCCAACAGCAGGACAGAGCCTGAAATGTCTGTAACACCTCTCAGGCCTCAGTCTGAGCTTGGCTCTCCCTCTGTGACTCCCCATGCAGCTCTGGGCTGTGCCCACTCTGGAGCACCGATGCCATTTTAGCCATTCTTTCTCCACGTAAAACAGTCCCTACTGCTCCACTGGAGTTTGACCTCCTCCCCTCCTGAGAGGGGAGTGGTGAGGCTTCAGGGGGAGGGACACTGGAAAGGCCATGGGACTCCCAGATTTGTGTGGTGCCACGGCCCCCTGAGCAGAGCAGCCCCAGCGTTCCAAGAGCTCTCCCCAGCCACCCCTTTGGATCAAGCCTGCATTTGCCAGTGACTTCAGAATCAAGTGCAGGAAGCCAGTTTGATCTACAGAAACACTACACACATCTCCAAGTGGATTTTAAACACCTCATTTAAGGAAGGACAGGGTTTAGCAGGGAATCAGTGGGCTCTTGTAGCTTGGTCTCCAATTCTGGCCATCCAACACCAATGCAGATGAGAAGAGCCCGGAGCTGTCCTGGAGTCTGAGCAGTTGCTCTCACACAACCCAGGTCACAACTGGAAATTGAGCATAGGAAGCCCCCAGGGGGAGGGAAAAGGACATCACTTGATGAAAAAGCTTCAGAATGAACCTGGGAAATAAACAACAACCAGACAATCGTCTTCTACAGAGGATGGAAGTGAGAGTAGAAGAAAATAAGATCTGAGACAGTCAGTGAGTCAGTCTGAGTGTGCAGGGGCAGGAGATCCCTATGGATCTCTAAGGAAAGCTAATGGCCAAACCCAGCTGCTCCCTCCAGTCCCCAGGGAGATGGGGCTGTGGTTCACTCTTCCCCAGCTGGAAGGTTGTCTTCAATCCTCCTGATGAACTTCATCCGTATTTCTGTGACGCTGTCGCCCTTCAGGGTGTCCTGGACAAACTTCACATCCACAGCCATCTGCACCTAAGTGAGGGAAGAACAGAGAGGAGCTGGTAATTCCCTCTTCACAGCAGCTGCTCCAGGCACTGAATGATCCTGGAGCACCAGCTTAAGGGTTCTAAGGAAATGACATGACATACAGGGCTCTGCACAGTCCTAAATTTGAGACACAGCTGTTCTCTTGTCCCAACCATTTCCCAGCTAGGGCTCAGAGCAGTTGCAGAGTGAGGATTTTGGAGCTTCATACAAACTCGGGGAGCCAGAAGTGCTTGAACTTGAGTTGTGAGGTGAAGGGGCTCAGGCAACACCTCTGGGTCTCAGCTGCCACATGTGACAGCAGCCAAGTACTCCTGCAGCTCTGCCCTTCTCCTGGGAATGAGTTTCAAGTCCAAAGCAAACCCAGGAGTCACGAACACAGACCAGAATTCAAGTATCTGCTGACCCCTGGCTATCCATACAGCCATCCCAAGGGAAGAGTGACGTGGCTCACCATTTCCAGGGCACCTCTCAGCACCCCACAGAGCAGGTTGGAGTAGATGAGGGTTGAGTGGTTGTCAGGGAGCTCCACAAAGTCCACCAAGGGGTTGTTTTCCAAGATCAGGGAGAACTCATCACCCCCAGGACTCCAGTTGGTGATGCTTGGAGTGATGCCCAGGTACATCTTAAATGCAATCTGTTGCGGCAAACAGGAGGAACAAGAACAGGTGAGGCAACAGCACAGCTTTGATCTTTGTAAAATTACTCAAGGGATTTAAAAACATCTCTCCTTTCTTCCAGTTCCCACCAGCCAGCAGTACTTGGGCTAAAGCTTTTTTTTTTCCCCTCCCCAAAATCTTCATCAAACTCTCAGAACAGTCCTGTGAGTAGCAAATATTCCATACTCACATGCAAAACCCCCAAAAAAACCTGACAAAGCCGTGCTTGGACGTTTACCTTTGCAATAACATCTGCAGTCTCACGGAAATCGTGGCATCTCCCAACGTTGGAACGGGCCAGGAAGTCCTCGATGAGCCGGACCCCGATGTTGTAACCCCTGGGAGGGGACCAGAGCAACAGCTTTAGAAAGACAACAAATATTTATAGAAGGAGAGAGAGAAGAAGCGAAGTCTAATCTGAGAAATGTCAGTGTTAAGTAACTTCAGCCTGGCAGGATTTTGCTTGTGGAGCAGCGCACAGGGATGTGATCCCTGCTGTGATCCTGGCTCCCAGCATGGCAGATCCACTCCCACTCGTGCATCTGTAAGGTCTGCACGAAGATCTCTCATTTCTGCCTCCAGATGGTTGGGACAGAGACTGGAGCAGATCCTAAAGGACCTTTCCCTGGCCTGGCTAAGGGGGAATGTTTGCAAATCACTGTAAGTGCTCTGCTGCGTGGTACGGTGATTTTGGGCGGGAGGGTACAGCACATACCTGCTCCTCAAAACTGCTGATCAGCAACAGGCCTGCTCACAATAGCCCAGAAATCTCCCTGCCTTTTGGCCAGATGCCACTCACCTTGGAAAAAGACTTTAAAAACTGTGACTCTCTGAAGAAACTCTGGACACCTCCCCAGGGAAGGAAGACACCTCTATTGGCTGGACCATGAGCACCTCATCTCGTTGGCAGCTATTTCCCATCCTCTCTCTCTCTCTCTCTCTCC
>VXBQ01006003.1:313-21483 GCA_013400175.1 Phainopepla nitens
CTCCGGGAGGGAAGAGCGCTCGGGGGCCGGGGGCGGCGGTGGGCGCGTCGGTCGTGCCGGGCTCGGAGCGTGCACGCCCGGCATCTCCGCGCGGCCGCGCTGCCCGCCGCCGCGGAGTCGCTGTCACCGGTAACGACTGCGGCCGTCTTTGTCTGAGGGAAGGAGGTGCGGCAGCCGAGCTGAACGGTGCCGCGGTCCCTCTCCGCCCGGACGGAGGGAAGCGGCTCCCCGAAAAGTTGCACCTTGCACGGAAGGTGGAGCTGCCCTGTTCGAGGCAGGCGCTGGAAGCACCGGGGTAGGATGCGCTATTGCGCCCTGTTGAGTTCTTTGTAAGGGCTTCCAGTCGGTGAAGTAGTAGTCGTAGCAGTGCTCGGTTAGGTGCAGGATGCTTATTAAAAACTCTTTGGGTTTTCGTATTAAAATATCAGATAACTCCACTACGCCTCAGAAATACACATGTATAGCTTCTGTATGTAATTCCATCGGTAGGTCTTAAAACACTACGTGCAAAAGGTAAATGCTGTTAATTTCACAGATGAAAAAGGAGCCACAGGGATACAAGTATAATTGCATTAAAAATCTTTTAACAGGCATGATACGGAAAGAATGTGCAATTTCCTTAAGAGCTTAGTGGCATTTATGACTGGTATTTACTTGAGTTACTTAGTTCTACTTTTCGTTCTTAATCCCGAGTTTGTTTTTAAAGGCCAGCTCAAAGCTGTGAAGTGGCTTCCTGCAAACCTACTCCAGTCTTACGGGTTTTGCTTTTATATTGAAAGGCATTAATTCTTGGGATTGGGGTGTGCTGCTGTACTGTAAACCACAGAGAAAGCTAAGTAGTATTCACACTGAGATCAGGCATCTGACAGCAGAAACTCTTGAGACGGGACCAGGTCTCTCTAATTGTACGCTGTATTAAATAGCTAACTGTTTGAAAGCTGTATTTAGGTCCTCTTGACCCAAAATTGATGTTTTCCTGGCTCTAGGATACAAACAAATCGGTTGAAATAAGATCCTGAAACTACACTTTGCTGTCCAAGGGAAGAGAGTGAAAAATTTGAATGATTCAGTAATGTTTTTACTATGTCAGTGTTTATGGAATAGAAGACCTACAAAGAGACTTCACAATGTATTACGACTGACTTCTTGCCTTCTTGATGTTTCTCTACTTTCATCTTTTGATTAAAATGAATGAAATAATCACCAGTTGATTCTGCTGTCAGCTTTTAAGAAACAGTATTCCATTCTAGAAGTTGGTGCTTTTTGGGCATTTGGTTAATGTACTCTCAACACGTGGACAATTTTTTTCTGGGGATTCTCTCTTGTCAGGCCTGAATGGAAGCCACGAATAGCCTTGCCAAAAAGAAAAGGAGGGAATTAAAGTGATGGGCAGGTTGAAATGCAAAGAAGAAGCTCCTTCCAGGAATGTTCTTTAAGCGCTGTGCTGTTTATTTCTGGACTCTGAAGGATACTCCTCCTGCTGCTGCTAAGGCTGAGACACAGGGATGCAGCTAAACAGGGTAGTAGGAGTGCTTATCAAGGTCTTGTGGAACCCTTCACAACCCAAACAATCAGTGCATGTTTAAAAACTGACGAGTATGATTATGAGAACCTAGGCTGTAAAACATTAGAAAGCTGAAACGAGCTTGAAGCCCTTGTCAATCAGTCTTTGAAACCTAAAATTAGGGTAGGGGTTCTGGAAAACCTTGACAGTATTTGTATGTAGCAAAGACTTTTGCCTTGACGGTGGAGATGGGCTTTTTTGGCAAACTGCTCATGCATGAAGTGCTCATGGGATTCTTGTAAGGATGGGAACAGCCATCCTGCCGTGTTTTGCTGAAGCATGCTGACCTTTAGAAAAGTATTTTTTTATATGGACTGCTCTTTTTGCATCTTGCTGGTTCTCACTTTTACAGAACAGAGGGTATTCTGGATACAGAATAGGAAATAGGAAACTAAGTAGAAAAAAAAAGTTTTCATTTTACAGTTAAGTAAACTTACACTAGGCTTACTTATGCATCTTGCACAACTAGTGCCTTTTGCTATTCAAAAGAATAGGCTTAATTTTAGATTGGAAATCCTCTGAATAATTTTGTTAGGTGGGTTATGAAAAAGCAGAAGAGAAAGATTTTGGTATTGTTTTTGTCTTTTTTTTCAATGCTGGTAATGCAGTCAGAGGAGATTGTGAGGCACTGGTAAGTGAGGACTGTTCAAATCAAGAAGACATCCTTGAAGTCTTATTTTGGAGATTTCTGATGGAGCTGTTAAACAGCAGTACAACTAATCACATTTACTAAAAAGAAGATCTTTAGATCTGCACATTCGCATTTTGCATTATTAAAAACCTCTCTGCTTCCATCTTTATGGGGAAAAGGAAGAAGGCATGTCTGTCAGAACATAGCTGTTGCTTTACATAAATTTACAACAGAAAATGGGGTTTTGCTTCTTGTATTCTACTATAACTCTCTCCAGAGAAATGTAAATGAATACTTTCCATTTTGTATCTGGAAAACGTACATGACACACCTCTCTTGTAAAATTTGCTCTTTACAGCACTTCCAGGTACTTGACAGTGTAGAAAAATGGATGCAAAAAAATTCTGAATTTTAGAAGAGGCGAAATTATTTCAGTACTTGCTTCTCTGGAGTTAAGGTTTTATTGTATGTTGTATTCTACCCCTCAGAAACAAATTGCCTTAATTATAAAAGTGTTTCTCCCATCGTAACCTGTTTGTGCTTGTGCCAGTCTAACAAACAGAATGAGTGTGAAGTATGACATGAATTCTGTTATTCACCTTGTATTCCAAGTACTGTATGGTATGTGCTATTTGATTTAGTAGATGAGGGGGCATTTAAGAATGAAGCTATAAACTCCTAAATGTACTTACACATGAAAACAAACTTTCACTTTGGGAAGGGAAACGGTAGTAATTCCATTATGCATTGTATCTTTAACATAATCCTAAATCCTCACTAAAGCTCTTATTCTGCTCTATTAAAATAAAAGAATAGACTATTTAGTCTTTGCCTTGAATGATGCCAGTATTGTTTTAAAGATGGTGGCTCCTAGTAAAGATCTTTGCAGTACAAGAACTTGTGAAGCAGGACTCCATTTTCCATAGGATAATGAATTCACTGAGTTTGAAGGCTACAGTATTCTGTAATGAGATAGAACAAGCAGTTTGGTGTTTGACTGGGAGTTATTCTGTCCCTGGCTAAACAGAGTGCAATCTGTTTAACAAATGGGAAAAATTTAAGCAGGATGCCTGAAGGTTTCCTTATCCAGGTACTTTAAATCCTGCTTCGTAATGAGTGGTGCTACAGTGAAGAAGCAGTGTGAGGATAAACTCCTAAGTACAGACCAATATGCCTTGTGCCTTCTAATTGTACATCTTTTGAAACTGAAAAGCTGCCATGCAGTGGGATTTCTTTTAAATCATTTTTATGGCATTTGTGCTAAGAATCTGACCTTCAGGTGGGAAACAATGCATTGTGGCTGTAGAGAATAGCACAGCTGTTGTTTTGCCAGAATTGGACATCTACAGCTTCATAGACAAGTTTTTGTACTGACTTGTCCTTGTAAGTCTGGATTTGGTCTTTGGCTTACGTGTGGAGATGGAGTAATCATTTTGGACAGGCTGCCAAACTGAAAGCACAAAAAAAATCTTGGAGCAGCATTGTATGTATTACAGTTCCTAGCTGACAATATAACTGAGAGGGGGCAGGAAAGAGATAGCAGAACATGTTAAAAAAAGGGCATCACAATCAAATGAAAGTGGAATTAATGTGTTTACTTCTCTGGCTATAACTACTAATGATACATGTCTTCTTTTTATTAATTTAAGGCTTCTTGATGGGACTCAAAGTTTTTCTTCTCTTTCTGATTAGTGATACAAGTTCTGTGTGAGAAGTAACAGGTGGTATTGCCTGCATGTGGTCATGGCTCATGTGCCAGGAAGGAGGTGGAAAATAGGAGATTTCTAGAAATCTGTTGGATCCTGGACATGGAGCACTCTCCACAGAGTAACTACAATTTTAGCATTAGTACCAACCTTTATTGCTTTGTCACATTATGTTAGCTTTTAAATTACAGTTGTCTTTCAGTAATAATACTGAATATCTAGCATTTCTGCTGCTGTTGAGCAAATATCAAGCTTCCCTCTAGAACAGAGCTGAGTGCTCAGATGACTTATTTCTTAATTTGCATCCACTACAGTCGCTGCACCCTGGAGGTGATTGAAGATGACTGAAGTGAAATTGAGATTAAGTGCCAGAACAGATGACATTTAAAGTGATGTTTTGGAGCACATGAAACAGTTCTTGTCACCTGGGTTTATGAGCTTGAAAAGCAGAATAGCTGCAAGTCTCCATCAGTTTAATGTGTTTTGATATTATTGTTTTGCCATAAAAAGCATCTAAAACTTCCATTTAGCACTTAGATCCTGAGTGACCTGAACTCTTGTAGAGGGGTAATGGGGAGGAACAGTCAAGTCAACAGAGAGTTCATCAGCTTTGGCCTGGGTCTGGACTGATGAACATTTACAGGGTCTGCTGTGCTTTTTCTTCTGAGTGCTGTAAAGAGGGTGAAGGCCAGGAGACCTTGGGCAGAGCTGGTGCCCACTGGGCACAGTGTGGGAGGTGACCATGGCTGGGTGTGTCTGAAGGGCCGCGGGGGAACTGAGCAAGCTTCAAGGCATGAGAGAGGCTCTGGTCTCAGGGCTGACTTAGGCTTGCATCAGAGATGCTAGATGAGTGTCCTGCGTAGGTATGAGCTAACTTCCCTGTTGGGTACTGGAGATAACTTGGAGCAGTTCTAACAGCAGTAAGAAAATACCTCAAGTATTTGATAATAGGCTTTAGAATTCGATTGCATCATTGTTTCTCTCACTTACACGCAAACTTGATTTCTTTGTTTAGATCTTCACCTTGCTGCTGAGCTTGGGAAGACACTACTGGACCGTAACACTGAGCTAGAAGAATCCTTACAGCAAATGTATGCAACAAATCAAGAGCAATTGCAGGAGATAGAGGTAAAATATCTAAAGGATGCAGGTGTGAAAGCATCTAGACCTGCAACATACAGTGTTTAAGTTAAGATCAGAATTTCTTGAGATCTAATGGAAAATACTGAACAATCTTTCACCACTTCTGCTATTTTGAGCATTTGAGAAGCAGTATAGGTGGCTCATACTTAGAACTGTTTCTCTGATTACCAGCAGCTTTGTGCCTCTAACTGTTGGATTTGGTTTGTTTAATGACAAATGACTGGTATTTTTTGATTTTGTACAGAAAAGATATTTCCGTTTTTTTTTTTTTTGCTAAACTTTGCTGATCTTGCCAGGTAAAATAACATTACACTATGTTATGATAAATGCATTAATAATTTAAAGTATTACATCAGAATTTTAATGATTGCAGCACTAAAATTTAAATGCTGATAAGTGCAGAAGTGATATTTCAGTATAATCTGAAGATACGTACTTCCAGTAATCTGAGCTGTGATAAAGGGAGCTAAAGTCTATTTCAATGTAAAAGAAATCCTGCAAGGATAAAAAAACCAGGAAAAAAAAAATCCCAGTATATATATAATGGATATATTGTTTCATATTTATCAGGGAAAAAACCCAAAAACATAACCATCTTTTCAAAACCACTCATCTTCAGGTAATAGAGTGGAAAAATCTGGCTATTTTTGGCAGTTTCTCTTTTTTCTAGAATTGCCTATGTTCTTGCAGACCTAGCATTTGTCAGCATAATGAGATTTTTTTCAGCTATTAGAGGGCAATGCATGGTCTCTAATAATTAAATTATTAAATATTCAGGACTTTGCTGACTGACAACATATTGAAAACGCAGTCAGCATTTCAGTTTGGTTCTGGTGTGAATCACAGGGAACAGGCTGTGACTGGTATGTACCAGATTTTTACAAAATCTGAGTTCCTTTGTGCTAGCAGTACCACAGTTAGAGATGTGCATTTTGTACAGCTGCAACTTCTGACTGAAAATGCTCCCTATTGTAGTGGCAGCAGGTAACTGAAAGAATCCTGACCTTAATAATTACAGAATTATAGTGTCTTTAAAGCAGTCAGCACAAATGCAGCATTTCTAGTAAGTGATGAGCAATTTCTGAGTGCGGGTTTGATTTGTGAGCATGTTTTTAGAAGTTAAAAACTTCTTGTTTTGTACCTCATCTATTGGCTCTTTCTTCTATTATGTGCTAACTAACCTTTGTTATCCTGTTTATTTTGAGATATAATGGTTGGAATGGCTGATATTTGTAGTGCTACACAGCGTTAGAAGATGTATTTACTTGTGCAGACTAAAATACCTCATTGCCATGGATAGCTTTTAAAAAAAGGTCAATTTTAAGGTGAAGAGAAGACAAAACACTCCCAAGGTGCTATACAAATACTGTATACAAGGTACTTGTATGAACAACCATATTTAAGAAAGTATTTAGCAGAGTTACAACACACCTTTGGAAATAACACACCAGAACTTTGTGACGGGCAACTAACCTGGCTGGTGGAGTGTAGCTACTTCATGAGCAGCTGTATTTTAACACTAGCTAGAAATGTGGAAAATACATTATTGCTAAGCTACATTGATTCACAGAAATAGTCTAGTGCTGCTAAGAATGCACTATCCTATGGGTTTAAGCCAGTTTATTTGCTTAAGCTGTTCTGGTGGTTCAGTGTTTGTAGATGACACACGAGAGCTTCAGCTCCAGGAGGTGTCACAAATGTCCTTGCAGCAGTGATCTGTAGTTGCTTTGTTGCAGGGTCAGGTACATGTGGTCAGACAAACTCAGACACCACAGATTCATTTTTTTCTCTCAATGTCTTGCTCTACCAAGACTTTGACAATGCTACTTTTTGAAGGCTCTGTCTGATAGCTCTTCAATCTCTTTGCTCCTCTCCCTCAAGAAGAGTAGGAGATGTGTTTTGGATTGTCCTATTAGCCCCCTCCAAGAGGAGAGGGAGAGAGTGGGAGAGCAGTTTTTATGGTGCTTCTGACATATAAATAGTGCCTGCACCTTTACTTTGCCCAGCTTGTTGAGCCAAAGGCTGTATTTGTATCTGCTGGACTAACATGCTGTCCTGTCTCCTGTCTCAACCTTTTCTCTTTCCTCAGTGCTATTTAAAAGTGTAACAGCAGCACAAAATTTTTATTCTTCCAAAGAAGTTTCTCTTGCATCTGGATTTCTGGCAGAAAGGGGAAAATGAACCCTTTGTTCAAATACCCAGAGAAATCCTCCAGTTGAGGAACTGAACATATTAGCTTACTGACATGAGGAATTGTTACAGGGATTCACTAAAACAAATGGGAATAAAATTTGCATATGCAAGGTGTAAAGCAGTTCAGTCTATTATTTTCATACCAGCATTTCTGGCTCTTGTGGGATCAAAGGATACCCCATTGCACAGGATACATGTGCAAATGGCATATTCAGTCTCTATGCTTGATTTTTCCCAGTTTTCAAGTGCTTGTCTCTGTAACCTACATGTGATATTTCAGCTGTTCCTGTAGCTACTCTGCTGAGTTTCTGTACTAGCTTTTTCAGTGCAGTATATCCATGTAAATCTTTGGGAGTTTTTTTCCTATTAATTTGTATCTCACGGGTACCAAAGTCTAGAACTGGCTGAGAAATCATTCTGAAAAATGGCACTGCCTTATCTGCACTGGAAGGAAAGGGTCAAAGGCTGTGGTATGCTTAAGATTTCATATATTAAATACTTAATAACACATTAAGCATTTTACAGCTTTGGATCATTATATCTGACCTTTGTACTGACACGTGTGCCACTCACTAATCACTGCAGATGTAATAAAGGCTGCATGGAAACAGCAACTTTATTCCTGCCTGAATCTGTTCTCAGCACTCAGATATTGGAAATCCTGACATGATCCAATTCTCATGTGCTGGAATTCAAGGTGCTGCTTCATGTTAGGTGCTTGGTTGTAGGGGACACAGATTAAATGTGAACTTCTAAAGTATTTATTACATCATCTTTGGTGGTCTGGTTATACCAGGCCAACTGGCCACCAGCCCTGAAGATAGTGGAGCTGGAAGGTGGAGGAAGTGGTGCTTCACCCCTTCCCTTCATCTCAAATGTCTGCAAAAGCCCATTGTAATAAGTGGCAGCATCTCTTCAGGCACCAAAGCCTTGGCTCCTGTGCTTAGCCACACTTACATTGCTGAAGAAAGTCTGAGGATCCCCAGCTCCTTCCTTCAGCTATAGCCAATAGGGAAAGTTAATCTGAAATGGGTCACATTGAGATTCTACTGCTAATCTATGTTCTATTTTTGTGTAAATCCTCTGTCATGTGTGCACAGGCTACAAAAGGATCTAGCCAACAGCTATCATGTTGATCTTCTAGAAGTCTGCATGGAGCAGTTACTAGTCCTAGATTAACTTATTATCTGTTCTTAAATTGCCTAAAATGTAAACCTACCAATCTTTTAATGAGGTAAAAGGTTAAGTAGAATATTAGAAGTTTTGAGTATGTAACTGGCCTATGTAAAGAGAAGTAATTCTGCCTAGGAGTTTGCTGGATGTTCCTGCCTGAAGCTTAGTTTTAAGAAAGTAACATGTAGGAATACAGAATATATTGTAAAATACAAATTCTATATAAGAATAAAATATTTCAAATTTAGAGGGTTAGACTCAAATGGAAAAGAATTGCCTCATGGAAATGCTCGTGTCCTGGGTGGGAGCTCTTTTTTAAAGAGCTTTAGGTGATTGTGAACTGCTTAGACTAAGAATTCCAAGCTTTCTGACGTTATTTGGGAAACTGAACAGTCTGTGTAGTTAATTGTAAAACCCAAGAGGATTAAATTGAGAATACTTCATGTGAGGCTTTATTTTTTAAAAAAGGCCAGGAGACCTTTGTTTCAGATTGCAGTAACTGGAATAGTTCCCTGTGAGTAATTAAAGATTTTAATTCAATAATTTGATTAGACTTCCTGACACACATTAGCCCACATACTGTCTTAAGAGTGACCACAACCCAGTTTCTGCTGTGCTGAACCTAATGCTGTGTCAGTCTGGAAGAACTTAGGTTAGCTGAAAATACATTTAATTATGGTTGGGGCTACCCAAAATTTCAGTTTTAATGCTGAGAAAGTTGTTGGGTCAACACAGGTAAGAGATTTCTGTTGGAGCACACTGCAACCTTCAGGACACAGCGGACAGGTAAGGGCTGTGTTGGATAAAAGCAGCTGGCACCATCAGCCTGGGGTGACCTCTGTGACACAGGCAAGCTGCCCAGCGAGTTACTGGCAGTGTCTCCTCAGCTTACCAAAGCAAAGACGGGAATTGACATTTGGGAAACTCAGGAGTTTCTCTCTGAATGAGAACAAAAACGCAGCGCAGGAGCTGCAGCTGATGTTCCAAGAGTAAGGCAGTAACAGCAGAACTGTCTTGCAGTACCTCACAAAGCAAGTGGAGCTCCTGCGGCAGATGAATGACCAGCATGCCAAAGTCTATGAACAGCTGGACGTGACAGCAAGAGAACTGGAAGACACTAATCAAAAACTGGTTGCAGAGAGTAGAGCTTCACAACAAAAGATAGTAAGGTAACAAACTTCAGCAGTGTTCCTCCCCCCAGCTGTTAATAAGAGCAGTCCAGGTGTGCTTGTGTAGTTACCGGGTGTCTAGCGGTGTTCTACAATGCTGGCAAATTGAAAGGTTAGTTTTATTTAAAGGCGTTTTCACCCTTTAGCTTGACAGAGACTATTGAAAGTCTGCAGACACACATAGATGACCTGCAGCGACAAGTGGAAGAACTGAAGAAGCCTGGAGGGGGCCGGACGAGCCAGGAGAGGTCGGAGCAGCCACGCTCCATGCACAGCTTCTCGTGTTTGAAGGAGCTCTACGACCTCCGCCAGTAAGACTTTTTACCTTGCATAGTAAAGAACACTATTTTAAGCAAAACTTCAAAGCCTAAGACATGAACACAGATCCCGGACAAGCTGGAAAAAAAATTTCCTGATGTTCACAACCAGCAGAGTATCTCTGCTGTGTGGTACTGTCATTACTTCTGGCCTGCTTCTAGACCACACCAGTATTGGTGCTCCACTTTCTCCCCAGAGCCAGACATATCAAATGGTAGCCTAGAAAGCTTACAACAATATGCCCAGTGTTTTCAGTCAGATAAAAGCAAACACACTGGTAATCTGAAAAACAAACTTACTAAATGCAAAAATATTTCCTGTAACTTACACTTTCCGTGGGTATTTCCTTCGCTTTTCTGCACTTAAGCTGGTTAAAGTGACACCTAAGCTGGGAAGATAGTGCCTGGGCTGCCTTTTAAATGTAGAGCCATTTGATCCAGCTGAACTGCATTAGGGCCATCGAGACAATCACCTGGTAAAAGCTCAGACTAACTGCAAGGCTACAGGGTAATTTTGTAAAGGAAGCACCTCTACAGACAGGCTGTTGAGTCTACATGGAGGTAATACTCTAGAATAAATCATAAATCCAAAAAGAAATTATTTCTTGACAATTCAGAAGATAAATGGATCCTTCAAGCTGCCAAAGGCTTGTGAAAATACCAGCCCCCAGCACTGCTTTGTCAATTATGAAGCTTTTTTCTACATCAATAATGACAAAAGTTGCAAGAGTGGAGTGCTGTAGAAAAAATTAGTATCAGAAAGTACTGCATGGCACAGGGAGGCAGGGTGCATTTAAACTTAAATTATAGTTTAAACTTATATTATTTAATCAGCTTGTCTGTAACATGAAACTGTTGACAAGCTGCCATTCTGCCTAAGGTGTGAGTTTGGTCCAAAGACATTTAAGTCCTTACAAACTCTGTTCTGATTGATTGGTTAGTGCAGTGGCCCCTGTTAGTGCTCTGAAGTGTGTTAGCACACAGTTTAAATGTGTCATTAGTTACCCAGGACAGGAAAACTTGAGGTGTGGTCAGCTGTATTTCCTATGTTTGATAATCCTTATTTTGTTTCTGCAGGTATTTCGTTTATGATCACGTCTTTGCAGAAAAGATTACTTCGATGGATAGTCAGCTAAGTCCTCTAGAAGAAGAAAATGAGAAGCTAAAGAAGGCAGTGACAGTTCTGCAAGCCCAGCTGAACCTAGAGAAAGAGAAGAGGGTAACCATGGAAGAGGAATACAGTCTTGTGGTGAAAGAAAACTGCGACCTGGAGCGGAGGCTGGTCGATACCGACTTGTATCGCGCGCGTGCGGAGGAGCTGGAAGCAGAGGTGGCTGAAATGCGACAGATACTTCAGTCTGAAAACATGCTCCACAATGCAGAGAAACTGGTGCCAGAATCCTTTTTCATTTCATTCAAGGAGTCTCTAGATAGGGAGCTTGGTCAGAGCCTGGCAGATGACGGACTTGTGACCGTGTCGGAGCTTGAGAAGAAGGCGCTGAAGCGGAGCAGCAGCGAAAGCCTCCTGAGCAGCGCTGCCGGGGCCGACATCCTCAGGGGCCACGAGGAAACCTGTATCAGGAGAGCTGAAGCTGTGAAGCAGCGAGGAATCTCTGTGCTCAATGAAGTTGATGCTCAGTACAATGCTCTGAAAGTGAAGTATGAGGAACTTTTGAAGAAGTGTCAAATGGATGAAGATTCTTTGAAACACAAGGCTGTACAAACACTGAAGCAGTATTCCAAAGACCTGAATGTGGGGAACACCCAGTATGATCTTTCAGCTAGCAATCAAGAATTCACAATTGCTGAGCTAAGTGACTCTTCCACAAATGCTCCCCCTGAATATAAAGCACTATTCAAGGAGATTTTTAGCTGTATCAGAAAAACAAAAGAAGAAATAGATGAACACAGAGCGAAGTACAAGACTCTCTCCTCTCAGCCATAACCTTATCTGTTAGTCAAGGATACACTTCATATGAATGTCAGAAGATCCCTTAAACTGATGTGTTTCTCAAAACACTCAAAATGAATGTTTTGGATTGGCTGGTAGCCCTGTAGTTAACAAGCTAGTTAGTTATCAGCTAGGTTCCCTGTTCCTGTGTAGCAGTAGATTTAATGTTTAGCACCGTCACACAAACTAGTGGTTGTAAAGCAAACAAACATCATAGCTGAATGCTACACTACTACTTCAGATTACACTTCATCTCTGGCCAGAGCAGGGACTGACACTTGTTTCCTTAGTCCACTTGGAAATAACAGAGCTAAGAACTGAATCTCTCACAAGAACCAGACTAAAGCTTTTCTCTGGCTCGCAGGGATGATCTAGCCCTGTGACTACACTGATGTAGAAAATGAACAAAAGCAAAGCCCTGACCAGTCCAGAGGCAGCATCTCAGCTCCAGGAGGGGAGTGGTCCAGCTGATGATCTTGCTTTGGCAGGGTGGTGGAAAGCTCTGCTTGCTTTAAGCCAATACCATGTTTTCACAATCACTAAGCCCTCCCACAGATTAGTATAAATGTCCTCCTACTAAGAAAGGATTTGATGTAAGTTTGTGTGGCTTTTTAGATACGGTTTCCTTTGTAGAGCACTTTGTCTTAAGGCAAGATACTGTGAATTGACTCTGTGTGTTATTTGGAGCTACAGTTCTCTGGTGGAATGTCTGCAAAGTACATTTTTATGTGTATTTGGTAAGTTAGAGAGTTGTTATTTAGCTATTTAACTTTAGAAGTAGCATTAACACAGTGGAGTAGGTTTTAATGTTGCATACCACAAACTCTAAGTGCTTGAGGAGACAGGCCAGGTAAAACCTTATATTGTTTTATCTGTTGCTTCCAGTGTTGGCCTCTCTGGACCTTTTCCATGCTGCCTGGGGGTTGGGAGGATGGACACAACACTGCCAGCACATATCCTACTGAAAATGGGACCACGCTCTTGTTCTCCCTCTCCTTTTCCACTCCCTAATAGTAATTCATACAATACTTAATTTCTGAAAAACAACATGGAGGAGGTTGTTCTTTGGAACACAAGAGAAGTTAGGAGGAAGAAGAAAGGCACAATGAAAGGTGGTATCCTTCTCCTTGTAAAGGGTCTCATAGCTTAATGTGGCCAGCAGTTCTTGGGAAGCAGCTTCCTGCTGAGTTGCTGCAAGGTACCAAACCCTTGACCCAGAATGTTGACAGTTTGTCAGCTTTAGTCCAGCTGCTGCTGCTGCAGCTCTGCTGCCTTATGCTGTTCTCTGTTCAGCTTGTCCTTCAGGTGCAGTATTAAGACTTCATGTTTGTGGGAGTTTCTCTAAAACATGTATTGCAGTCTGAAAATTATTTAAAAAATGGGAATCTGAATCTTCTGAATATTTTTCTAAGCAAATAAATAATCCAGTCAAGCTACATGTGTAAGTAGTAATTATATCCATCTGTGCCAATCAGGAAACTGAATCTGGTGCAGATGGCACCTGCATTATCTAGTCTTGCCATCTTTCCTACAGAGCTCAGATGGAGTTCCCATGAAGTTTGTATTTTAGAAAAGTTATGCTACATGGAAAAGAACAGGCCTGTCTAGGACAGAAATCCAGGTGGAAGTAAGTAGTTTTTCCTCATTGTTGTGGTTTTTATCAGTGCTGTTCAAAAAAGAGGCAAGGGTGGGGAAAACAGAAAAGCTGCTCTGCTGTGAGGTTACTGTTCTGTCACTGTGTCCCTGCCAGCTGCACCTGTCTCACCCCAGTTTGCAGGCTGGCAAGCAGTAACCTGAGAAGGGCACAAAGTGGTTCATTACCAGTGTTCTTTGCCACTTTAGGGGCAAACCACACCTGCTGGGCAGAAGACATGTAAAAGCAGTTCCAGATTTTTGGTTAAATAGGTCACCTTCAGTAGTTTATTACTTGTGGCTAATTTAGAGCATTTTGATAGAAACAATTTCTATGCTTTAAAAATACCAAAAATATTTCCTCAGAATTTCTTGATTCTTCTGTACTGTACTTCCCCCTTGGCGACCTGTGCCATTGCCAAGCTCTGGCTGTCCTGCAGCACTCACCTGTGCAGGCTGTGCAAGAAATCCCTCCAGGCTGGGCTCTTCTTAGAGCTTGTCCTGGAGCGTGGCTTTCCCAGAGAGCCTTCCAGCCACAGCCACTGGGTCAGTGCCAGCCAGGGCTGCCTGAACATAAAACACATCCCAGTTTTATTGATGCAGTTAATAAACCACTCTAACCTATTAAATAAGGTAGAGTTTTAGCAGTTAAAGAATAGCCATTTTCCACCAAAATGTGAAATACCGTGTAGGTATGGTAACAATATTCTTAGCCAATCTTATTTGGATTAACTATCTTAATCTTCTTATTTTGGTCAACAACTCAACTCAGCCTTTTCTGAGCATAAGTAGATGAAATCAATAGAATCCCCTTGAGCTTCTCATGTGATGGAAGCTGCAGCAGAGACCAGGAGCAGCAGTGACCATGCTGTGCAGTGCCCACAGCAGATACTCCTGCTGGTGCTGCAGCTAAGGCCAGTTCAGGATGAGCCACCAGGGCTGGTCCTGTCCCTGCTGCTGCACAGCCCCGGGAGCTCAGGGGCTCCCTCAGTGCACTGCCCTTCACTCTCTGCCTCTGTCCTTCCTCCCCAGGCCTTCAGGATGTAAAAGGAGCAGGTGCAGCTTCTGTTTCTCCTTGGACAAATACAAGGGGGGGTAGAATTGACCTTTTGAGATAAAATTTTATTTAAAAATTACACAAAATAGAGGTTTTACATGGTTGCTGTGTGGTAACTACAGCTGGATGCCTTCCAGAGGGGGCCCTCGGTTCCTTACCTCGCTCTGTCACATACAGCAATGCACCAGGTCCCTCAAACCAACCCCCCACCAGCAGAAGAAATCCAGTAGTTGTTCCCCATGTTTCAGATGTAGGTACTTCTCCAAAAACTCGTTTCACAGACAACAGGTGAGAACAATGGTTATGTAGTACAGAGTTCACAGACAGTTATTTTGTTCCCCCCTCCCAGGCCTGACGTTCCCATGAACATGACTACCTGCTCTCTATGAAGAGGGCTGCAAGGGCTATGACAATGCTCACACTGAAGTATGAGCATCCAGGGATTTAACAAAAACTGGGATCTTTGTAAACAAATTTAATTTATTGGCATTACTTACAAAATAAAGTTTTAGACCATGATTTTCCATCATGTCCGTGTCACTATATGGTTTTATTTTTTCATAACGAAACAGAGGGAGAGAATTGGAATACATCAGAAATCCCAGATTAATCAAGCTGCAGCCAGGGTCCCACGGTGCCTGCCCGGCGGCTCCCGTGCCTCGGAGGCCGTGCAGAGGCGAGTGCGGGATGGAGGCAGGGCTGCCCGCAACGCCCCGGCCCCGGCCCCGGTCCCGGCCTGGCTGCCGAGGCCACGGCATCGCTCCGGCTGCGCCCCCTGCCGCGGGCTGCTCTGGCCCGGCATCTCCCGACACCGCCGGCACCGCCGTCAGGACTGCACCGTGCCCTTAAGATACCACATCCCACCGTAGCTCACGCAGCAGTCCTGGGGAGACAGGGGAGGGAAGGCTCTGTTAGGCTGCCGGGGCGCTGGTGCAGGCACCAGCCCTAGAGGCACTGCGGGGTGTCTGGATCTGGTGCTGGGTGATGTTCCGTGGCTGTGTTAATGGTTGGACTGAATGATCTCAAAGCTCTCTTCCAACCTTGAAGATCCTAGGATTCTAAAGAAGTCCATAAAAATCTTGGGAACAACTGGCTGGCTCTGGGCCAATAAACACGATCAGTAACAAGCCCTTCTCTGGTGCACAGGAGAGAGCATGAACCCAGGGCACGGGGTGTCCCCACCCTGAAGGACAGGTGGCTTCAGTGGAGGGGACACATGAGAGGGGAAGGCTGAGAGCCACAAAGGGACAAATGATGTGAAGGCAGAGAGGAACAGCAGTGGCTCCTGGGGAAAAACCTGGGGCTTGTGCAGAAACCAGCTGAGGGGGGGAATGATGCGTGAGGGCTGGAGGAGCAGGACAGTGAAAAAAAGAGGGACTGAAGCTCAGGGGAAGAGGCTGAGGGGAGCAGTGGGACAGAGCAGGAGAGAGAGCAGGCATTGCATCTGAAGCCTTGGAAGAAACCCCTTCTGTGATCATGAGGTGTCAAACCTCAGAGCCCTGCTGTGAGCACAGTGTGCTGTGCTTATGGCAGGAGAGCACCTCAGCAAAGGAGCACAGGAACTGGGCTGTCCTGGGGCTCATTTCCTTGTTTCTGTGAGGTGAGCACACAGTCTCTGGAGTTCTGAGCTAGCCAGTTCCCTTTCTTTTGCTCCAGCCTCTTTCTTAGGTAATTCAACACAGGCTCAAGTACTACTGCAGAACTGAGGCTGTGGAGCTTAAATGTATCTTTGCTTCTGAAGTCTTGGGGCTCATCCGTAACAAAAACAAACCCAGAGGTTAGAAGGAGGGTTTGCAGACTGATCTGCAAATGCAAAAATATAAACCCTGTCAGTCTGTTCCTCTGTGTTTAAAAATGAGCACAGGCAGATGGGGAAATAGGAGTCAACAAATCCAATTTCACTCGAAGTGGAATCCAATCTCTTGTGGCTTAAAGAAGCCAGAGAATCTTCCCATTTCATTAAATCATACTTCTAAATTTTATTTCAGAAACAAAGGTAATTTCCCCTACTCCTGTGACAAATGTATTCAAGCCAATAAAGCCTGCCACAACATAAGGCTGGTCACCCACTGACTTGGTGACTTACATAAAAACAGTGCCCGATGACTTAGGGGCAAGTATTTTTTCTAGAAATAGGTTATCTGTTAAATAGCAACAGCATCATGAAAAACTAATGCTAGTACATTGTCTAGATGTTCCAGGAGAGCTGATACTTGAGCTCATGTAGTCACTGACAAATGCCCCAGCACAGGGAGCCAAAGGAAATACTGTCTAGCAGGCAGAAATGTCTGAGCTTATTTTACTGCTAAGACAACCCAGTCCTTTCAAGTAAGACCAGTTTGCTTATTATCACAGCAACAGATCTGTACTTCTTCAAAGATGCTATTATTCATTTGCAGATCACAATGTAATAAAGTACTTAAGCACTTGTCTTATTGAAGTGGGTGACAGTGAGCAAAGGCCCAGCCACAATGATTAAAGTGTTACATTAGTTGGCAACTTTCTGCTTGGCCATCCTGCATCTCTTTTAAAGTCGTGGCCTGTGTGGTCTGTACTTTGTACCTTCAACTTCTTGAGCAAGTAAATGGTGCAACTTCAAAGAGAGATGAAAGGATTCAAATAAACATTCACGATGAGATGGGTTAACTACTACTCTACCTGCTGGTTTTGGCCAGGGTTTTGCTCTGTGCAAAGCTGCACATCCTGCTAGAAAATAAAATGCACTTCCTTCTGAACATGTGGCACTTGTGTTCTTCAGCACCAACCAGCAGCAGTCAGTAACTCAGAGCACTGGGCAGAGCCCTCCCACCTCCTTAATGTTTAATTCTGCATTATTTAAAAATAACTCAAGTATCACATTCACTACATTCTGTTCTCTGCTGCTCCAAGATGGCAGAGAGATTTGTTGCAATAATACAAAATAATGTGTGAGCCACTGCTCCTTGGAGGGAAAGAAGATGGAATGAGACAAGTGCATTTTTAAGGAAACAAGCTGAAACACAGGCTTTGTCCATATTCCAACAACAACTCTTCTATCATCCTAATTATTTGTCAGTTCAAGGTAAAATATAATCCTTTGCTCAAATCAAGCATTAAAACTTATGTATTAATTGGATCAAACCCAAAGTGAACAGAAGCTCACCTTTAACACTCTATCCACCTCCTGCTTGTTTAGATCCTCCCCACACTCCTGGCTCAGCTGGTTCTGGATGACGTTCCTGCGCACTCGGTAGTTTTTGGAAAAGATTTCAAGCAAAACTTGGCGATGCTTTAAAAGAAAATATAAGTACACAGAGAACAATTATCGCTGTCTTTCTACCAAAACTGCACGTGCCTTAGTCTGCACAAAACATTCCCTGAACGAAATTAGAGGATTCTTGCTTTATAATCCTGAAACCATCCCATATATTCCTGCTCTCCGGCCGTGCCTTACCCTCCAAGGGCTCTACAGGGCTCCCTCCAGATCCTGTGGCCACACCTGCACCTGTCCTGTGACCTGGGACACCCCCAAAGCTACAAAAACAAACTGAAGAAGGCCTTGCAATGTATTCCTCTCAAATGCTTCCATGGGAGTTCACATCACTCCAGGCAAGAGGAGCTGGGAATGGCACTGCCCATCCACAGGTCGTTAGGCACCTTCCCTTTCACCTCCTTTCTCTGACAGCAGTTAGAACTCAGCAGAAGCTCTCACATATGCTGTAATCATTTCCTATTCTTAAGTATAAACAGATACAACAGATACACCTGTTAATCTGTGGTTAATGTTGCATTACCATCAAAAGGAAAAAAAAAAACCTTGGACTGGATCCTGGTCTGAGGCCTGCACTGGAGAATCCTTTCTTCTCAGAGGTTCAGAAATAGCCACTGAGATGGTTACTGACATGATTACCAACATGTTATGAGCTTCCTTTCAGCTGGAAACAGGTTGGTGTTGAAAACACCAATAGAGAGAGAGAAAAACCATCCGCTGTACCAGTTCCAGAAACACGGAGGCAAACAATGCCAAACACTCAATAAAAATACAGTGGGGAATGTCACTTATTTTATCTTTACCTGATCATAAGTGTCACCAGCTTCCCAAAGTGCATAGACCTTTAGTTCATCTGGTGAGGCAGCAGTCTGTGGAGGAAACTGAGAACAAGAGGCTGTTAAAAATAACCAGCTATTTAATGAGTTCTGCTTAGTGATTCCATCATACTGTATCCCTGGACACCCATTACTGAATCAAAACCCTGGCTGCCATGGAATAATAATTGCTGAAACAACCCAACTGCTGAAACAACCCCTACTGGAAGGGGAGCCTTGGCTCTGGCAGCCCTGTGCCTGCTCAGCACCTTCTCACAGCCCCACAAACAGAGCAGAAACATGGTCTGTGTCACACCTGTGACCCAGGGAATGGGATGAGCACCATGGCACCCTGTGTCTCGACGTGCCCAGGTTTGCCTGATGGCTCAGGTCAGGGTGGGACAACCTCCACAGGGCACTGGTGCCACATCTGTCACACACCAACCACAGCTGGGCTTTCAAGGGAACTGCTGGACATTCTGAATCCCATGAACTGTGCATGGGGACAGCTGCCCACTGGTGGAGAGTCGACCACCACGTACCAGAACAATCCCAGGGCTTGGACCTTGATGGTGTCCCATGGCAAGATTTCTGTAGGTTTTTTCCTGTTTGCTTCCAGACCATCCAGAACAGTGCTCAGCTGAGAGCACCAAGTGCATTGCAGGGTCCTGCTGGAGGGTTTTACCTTTACAGTGTAAGGTTTTATAGATTCAGACTCTGTCCTGCAGTTGTCTGCTTCACTAATCCCAAGTCAGCACTACTGACAAGCAGATGCTTCTCCTCTATTGCCCTCTCTGTTTTGGGGCAGACTACAGGACTCCAGAAGACTGAAACTGATGGACAATGAACCAGGTATTTGCTCATTTCAGGCTCCAAAAATGACAGTGGGTTTGTGTGTTTTGTTTTTCCCCCATGTGCCAAGCTAGAGAAACACATTCATTTTTTCTGAGGCAGAAGCCTCACACCCCTACAGAGACAGGAAGGAGCACAACTGCCTCCCCCCACCAAAAAAAAACCCCAAAACATCCATTTGCCTTAACATTTCCCCTTGGAGCAGTGACTAATGAGCACTGCTGGAATATGCTTTCACTCCTGACATGTCTCTTCCTGTCTGTCACTAACGATTTAGTCCTTGCTAACTGCCCAGACGACCTAAATCAATCATCTATGAAAAGCTAACAAGCCAGTCCCAATTGTTCCAGCATCCCTCAATCCTAGCTGCTGGTACAAACCAAACCTTTCTTCCCAGCCTCCCTCACACCAGCCAAAAGACTCGTGCATCACAAAGTGCAAAGATCAGCATTTCCTGTCATTCTCTGCCTCTGATCTTATTGCAAAGGGGAAGGGTTTTGTCCAGTGGGAGCTGCCTAGTGGGATTAGCAGCTTTGACTTTCAGGTTAATCCAAATGGCTGGAATATAACAAGGTTTTACACTTGGTTTAGAGCCAGGATTCAGGTTGACTATGCTTGCAGCAACTGACATAATTCTCCCCCATAAGGACACTTGCTTTTGAGGAATAATCTCTCTTGTAGGTTTCAGCAGAGATAAAATCAAATACTCCAGCTTCCCTCCACACAACAGCTGCAACAGGAATGGCAAAGTGCAGCAGGGCACTGGCAGCACCCAGGCACAACCTGCCAGGCTCGACAGAGTGAGCCAGCAGAGCCCCAGAGTGCAAACTCCTCCTGCCTCAGCCACAGGGCTGAAACACAGCTGTGTTTATCCAGCCCTTCTGTGAGGAAACAGCTTCCAAACAAACACAATACTTAGCTGGGAAGAGAAACACACAGAATCTCCTCCTCTCAGCCAGCCTTCCTCTGCAAACTGCTGCAAGTGCTATGGCCAACAGCTCCCTGCTTGCTTGCTCGTGTCACACAGCCTGGCCACAGGAGTGGGAAATGCCATCAGGGATTCTTCAGAGACACACAGCCCAAACAGCTTCACTGCTTTGCCATCTGCTGTCCCTTTGCTGGTTTATGTCACCTTGATACAGCTCTCTGCTACCTTAAAATCCTTTTTAAAATATTTGCCCTCTTCCCCTTCCTGCTCTAAGCCCCTAGAGCAAGTGCAGGGCTCTTGGGAGGTGAACTCCTGCTGCCTCAGGTCCCAGGGCTGCCACGTTGAAATGGAACCTCTCAGGGAGGAGCCCTGGGCTCTGGGAAGGTCTCACTCAAGCACTGAGCCACTGCCAGGCAGCCTCACGTTATAGCTACACCAGATGGAAGGGGCTGAGCATGCCAGAATCAGCTGGAGTAATCCCAAAGGTACACTGTTGATCTCACCTCTCAGGGAGCCTGGCATTGGTACCAGCCTGCAGGGCTCTCTGTGAGTGCAGGGCTCACTCCCCTCTGTCAGCCCAGCCAGGCAGGGTGCACACAACAGCTACATCATTTCCTGAGGCCTCAAAATATCCTCAAGTTTTGGGCAGAACCTTGCCACCCCACAGGCCATGGGAAGGGAGCCACGGCAGGAGCCACCCACCCCCCAGTCTGCAGCAAATGGATGCAGATCCTCAGGAGCCAGAGTCCTGCAGAGTCCTGTCCCCAGAGTCCTGTCCCCAGAGTCCTG
>VXBQ01006003.1:31362-43551 GCA_013400175.1 Phainopepla nitens
CCCGGTCCCGCTCCCGCCCCCGCTCCCGCTCCCGCTCCCGCCCCCAGTCCCAAACCCGAACCCGCTCCCGCTCCCGCTCCCGCTCCCGTACCTCTTCACCACCCAGTTTCCCTGGACCAGCAGCGCCACCTGCTGCACGCAGCGCAGCACGGCCGTGGGGTCGGTGCCCGAGCCCAGCAGACTCAGCAGGTTGGCGAACGGCATCACCTTCACTGCAAGGCAAGCACAGCGTCACTGCTACCGCTCACACGCCAGCAGCGGGGACGCCGCGCGGGCACGGGCCCAGATTTAGCTCGGGGAAAGAAACGAAGCCTTAGTTTTATCCCTCTGTGCTGCAGTCAGCATCTTTTCTGAAAGTATCTGCTAGTGCTGCAGCAGAGTGGACTGGCTGAACTGGTCACAAATCGATGTATCATTAAAATAATAATTTTTAAAAAATCCAACCTACGCCTTTGGCAATATCTGTAAGCAAAGATACCTGACAAGGCAGGACGCTCCTGAGGCAAAATCCTCAGGATTTGCTTTCATCAGAGAGTAATCCTGAAGAGACAAAATAAAATTCCTAGGTGGCACTCACAAAGTGTTTATCATTAAAAACTTCCCAGAAAATGCCAAAGTGCAGGCTGTACATGCTCAGACTCCCACATTCCAGGAGATACTTGCTGAAATAAGTGTATCTGGAAAGCTATCATCAAATTAGAAATTTTTCTAAGAGTATATTGATGGCAAGTGCATCAAGTCAGATCAGCTGTCACTGCTCTTAGGGAAAGGTTTGGGATTTGGATTCTTCAGAGAATCAGACAGCCAGTCTGTCTGGTGAGGTGACAGAACTGGTAATACTGGGGAAGGCACCTTATCAGAGGCAACTAGAAGTCACAAAGTGAAGTGCAAATGTATTACAAAAGCTACAAACCATTCTTCATCAGGATCTTGATCTGATCAGCAAGGGGTAAAGTTCTCAGCTGGGCCATAGAAAGAACATTGCTTGGAGCCATTGGTTTGTCACTGCAGATAAACAAACAGATTTGCAGCCCATGAAAAAGAGAATTCAGACTTCAATGTGGACTTTGAACATTATGTACAAACACTTACATCTCTTCCTCTACGCTTGGAGGCATCAGCATCATTAAATATTCACTAGAAGAAAAGAAAACACATTCTTCAAAATGCTTGTCCTGGGACTTGCCAGGTTTAAAAGTACAGTAATTTCCCACTTAGAGTAAACCCTCCCTTCCACTCCCATCTCCTCAGAACTAGTAAAAGCTACTGACATTCATCTGCCCAAAAAGAGAGTATGAAGTAAATGTGAGTCAGAATCCCAGCTCTTTTGTACAGCAGAGGTGTCCAAACAGAGGATCTGTACAAGGAAATACATTAAACACAGGTGCTCTGACAGCCATCAGCGGGGTCATGTGAAACCCCACAGACAGAGACCACCAGGCCAGCAACAAGCAAAATTTCTGTCCCACCCATGCAATTCTCAGTGTCTGTGAGAAAGAATCAGATCCAAAAGACTCTTCAGAACACCTATCACTGATTTACTGATGTTAAATGTTAAGAAAAACACACCCACACCATTAACCAGAGCCAGACTCTGCCACTTCACTATTACCTGGGCCATGGCTGTCCCAGATGACAGGGAAGCACTGACTGCATTATGGAAGGCTCCTGTAGAGCTGCAGTCACCAATAAAAAGACACAAACACCTTTCAAGCAGTTTCAGCTATCCCCACAAATCACAAAGGGAAGTTTTATAAGATTTGCTAACAACAGGAGGCTTCAGACAATTAATTTATATTAACCAGAAGAAGCTTTTGTTTTAATTTTCCTTTACAGTATTCACAGTCCAAATAATCTAGGGTTGTGATAACGTACAAGAAGCTACATCCCTGAGTAAAAACAAGAGGTTGTAATCTCAAGGGCATAGGGAAACAAAGAAAACAACCTCAGTAAGATAAAAGCTAGTTTGTTTCTGTATTTTTTTAGACAATTCAACTTTTATCATGAAGAGGATTTTCAAAGAGCAGATTTTAAAGAATATACCTGCTTATTACTCTGAAAACAATTCCAACTAATTAATGCCATTTCTGTAGGAAACCACCAAACCATTACCTGGGAGATTTAATTAATTCTGTGTTTTCAGCAAGGCCATGACCTTGACTAAATAAATACTGGCGCTCGTGTTCAGAACGGCTATCCTGGAGATAGGGAAAAAACCAGAGTCATTATCACATACTGAAAATATACAAAATGCCAGAGAGCTGGATTTCTCACTCCAAACTATGACCACCCTGTCATCATTACACCACTCAAGTGTTCCACCTTGCTAACTGTTCTGCTTTCACTTCCTTGTATGATGCTCATGTGATGTGTGAACAGTTCCCTTGCTATGCCTTTGAAACCTCCTGACAGACAAGCACAAGTCAGCCAAACAGGATTTCTCACACTTGACTGAATGGGTTTCCCAAGCCTTTCACAAAGTCCAGTTTACAATCCAAGACCCAAGTGATTCTTACTCTCAGAATCCCCCTTTATATTTGTCCAGCTCTCAGTTTTGAAGCGTGGAGACCCCAAAGCATTATCCAGCAGAGGAGATGCAGAGCACTGCAGGGTCTGTTCCAGCCTACAGACCTCTGCTTCTGCATTATCTTTTGATGATTCCCTGATTCCCATGAGCCTGGATTTAAAAACAGTTCTGGATTTGGCTGAGCCTTCGGGCCCAGGCAGCCTCCTCAGGAGGCAGCACACACCTACCTTCAAGCCATAATAATGCAGGTGAACCCAGTGCTCTTCTGCTTGTCTCTTCTGCAGGAACTCGTAGGACTGAACACGTCGCTGCCGAGCCTGCTCAGTCTCAGGGCGGGAGAATCGGACCTGGAAGATTTGGGCATCACTCAATACAGCCCCAAAACCCTTGGGAAAAAACCCATCTGCATCATTGATTTGGTGTATCAGTAACAAGCTAGGGGCCCAAGCTCCAGTGAGGCACTCCCTGCTCTCAGTGCCATCTTTATGCCTGTGCAACAAGGGCGAGTCCACCGAGCCTTCCCCGCCCAAGCCCAGGGTCAGCAGGACTGGCTGAGGTTTGCTGTCCTTTCATTTCACTCTAAATTGTCAAACTTTCTTGTGAACTGCTGCCTCAACCAGCATAAAAAGGAAAATGTGGACATACAGTAATTTGCTTCACATCATCTTCAGCTTCATCCTGAGATGAATCACCACCTGCCAGAAAACACAAAAACAAACACAGCACTGCAGTGAAAAAGCCAAAGCCAGTCCGAGGGCCCATGCAGGAAGCAAGCACACTGAGAACTCCACAGGCATGGGTGCAATCCCAGTCTGCCAAACTACACCATGTATGACAGCACCACACTGTTCCTGTGACAGGACACCCTGTTGCCATGATCTCTCCAGTGGTAGTGGTGACAAAATCCCCACCACTACCCTTTGTCACTACCAAGCATCTCCCATCCCTCTGCCAATCCCCCACACTGTGCCCATAAAAGCATTCAGGTAAAAAAAACCAAAATCAGTGAAACATCGGAAAAATGGCCTAATAATGACTGTGTTGTTAGAATAAACACCTTCAGAGCAGAACGACTCTTATCAGTCACATTAGAGAGAGAACTTGCATCTCACCTCCCCTATGAAACACAATTGTAGAGAATTTACCTTCATTAGCAGCTTCTCTTTCTCGGTGCTTTGCATCAGCCTTGTCCAAGTAGGTGAAGCTTGGCCTCAGCTGAAGAATTCCATGTAGTGGAGTCAAGTGAAGTTCACCTGAAAAAGAGAATTAATGTTGGTTAACATGGATTTTTTTCCACTCCACAAGGACACAACTTTTCATTATCTGCCTGTCTCTGTAAAACCACAGCTTCAATTGAGCATAAATATTTAATACAGCAAAATGTAAAAAGGGATTGAAATGAAAAATTCATCCAATGCTCAGGATTTCAAGGGAATATGAAAGACCAAGACCTGTTTCTGTTATTTTGCCTTTTGTGTTGAAACAAGATCTTGTAGAGAGCCACATTTTGGCACAGGCCTGACTCATAGTCCAGAAGACCCCTACTAAAATAGTCATCACTGAAAACAATCTACATATTGCTATCTCAAATGACTCCCAGACCAAAACTCTGTGATGGCCTCGGCAGTCAAAAGAGGGACAAAAAGTGCTGAGCAGGAAAGTGAGACAGACAAAATTAAATTAAGAAAGCAATATAAATAATAATGATGATTTCATGCTACAATTATTTCAGGCCATCATGAACTGTTAAGATTCTGGAGACATCTACAAACTCAGGGTATTCTTACATGATATTTACAATTTTGCTGGACCTACTCAAGGACTCTTGGGACATTGATAAGGGAAAATTTTCCTTTCTTTAAAGACCTATCAGTCAATTAAAATCTAGGCCAAAAAAAAAAAAAAGATCAAATAGGTCTTATCTTAACACTGAAATGACTATGTTTCACTGATGTGAGGGATAAGCAAAAGAAGCTTACCTTTTTTATAAACAGCAGCTGCATAGCGGGAAACATTACTGGCAGCCTGGGAAGAGCAGAAAGTTTGCTTGTCCATCAGCTTCCTGCAGACAGAGGAGGGCAGTGAGATGGCATTCCACAGGCAATGTGGCATGCAGGTGCCAAAAGTCTGAAAGCACCAATTCTCAAAATGGACTCTCAACAACTGCACCAGACAAATATCCATCACTTCTGTCTGCAAATCTGAATTCATGATCCGCCCCAAAAAATGTAGGTGATCCTCAGGAATATTTGCTACAGAACAGTGTCCAAAGCAGCCCCTGTAACTGTACAGCCACTGGTGGACACCCAGACATCTGTGCTCACCCCAAAAAGGAAAGGAAGGCAAAGAGGACACCTACGAGGAATAGGTGCTTGTTTCATCTGTACATGTGCCATCCACGTTGAGAGCGATCTGCTCTCCCTTGCTTCGACAATAGTTAGGATTCAAAGTATCAATGGCCATTTCCAGCTCAACCTAAGGAATATCAGGGAAAAGACAGCTAATTACCGTGGCACGACCCCAAACATATCAATTCAAACCCAACCCCACACTGTCAAACATTTCCACATGTTTACAGCAAATTTAAGTACATAAGCAGCATCATTCAAATCCACAGGGCAAATCTCAGAGTTGAACAGCACACAGATGGGTTTGGTACAGTGAGGTCATTTAAACAACAAGCTGGAGATACATAAACTCCCATGTACATGACTGGGATCAGAAAAAGCAGAGTTTAGGCAGCCCTGAAATACACATTCACTTTGCTGGATTCCTTCCACAATGCTATCAGTCTAATTTACTTATCAGTACAGATCAGGTGCACAAGCAACCTCCTCCAAGCTTCCCCATCACAGGGGAACCATTGAGATTCTCTCATAAGATGAATTTCCTTCTAGTTGGGCTACCAAGAATACAAAGTAACTCTGTCTCTTCAGAGGCAAAGGCTTCCATTCTGCTGATTTGAGACTACAGCATTTAGCAGTGACTTCAGTTACTTCTGACTTTCACTTGTCAGAGCACTGTAACAAGCTCCAAATCTTTAGTTATAAGAAGAACTATTTCCCCCCTACTTCAACTTTAAATTTCAGACAAATGTCCAAAAATAAGCATTCTCCTGCATAATATTTCTATTTATATACTATGACAATACAGCACATATTCTTTTTCAGGGTGTGTCAAAGCCCTTATAAATTTGTGTAACACAGCTACCATCTTATTTTTTCTTTCCCTTTATGTTATTCATAAACTGAACTAGTTTCAAGTCCCTGGATGAGACAGCATATTTACAAAGGTCTGCACATAGCTTACAGTGCAAATGTTTGCTGAATTTAATAAAAGACTTCATGAACACAACATGCATTCTGACTCCAGAGTTCACTGAAGCACTTCCCTTAACCATTTCCCAGAACCAAATTCCAGTAACACAGACATCTACTGCTGCAATTTTTAAATAAGACATTGTAAGAGAATAGCCAGAGTTCTGAGATACATTTGCAAACAAGTGTACTGACTCTGGCTTTGGCTACACTTTACCTGTAGTGCCCCAGTGATTTCAAAAGGACTCCTGATGATTCACTGCCAGGCAAGAGAGAAATCAAGACTTGCACTGAGAGACAGAGGATGGCTCCAAGGCTCAATCCTCCTTCAGCCCCTCTCTGAATACTGTAAAGACCTTTTCATTCAAACTCTTTTCACACGAGCATCCACAGACTGAATTAGCATTAGAAACTAAGTTACCCTGAGTGATTCTGTTTTCTATTAAAATAGTGGCTTTCCCACCATGATTTATAAACTACTTTTATTCTAAACTCTACCTTACAGACACAATAAAAGACTCTCCATAGCTTCAAGCACAGAGATCTGGCCCTGCAAGTAGCTGCATGGTTAGAACAGCTCAACAGCACAAAGTGCTTTTCTTAAGTACATTCTGTACACCATAAAAAAACTTTTACACATTGGACTCAAATGATGACCAACCTTTTGCTGCTTTGGTTTTATCTTCGCTGATAAATGTGTAACATCATCGTAGGTCATGGAAGCTGGGCGAATGGGATACTGGAAAACAGATCATTTCATACACCCCTCTTCTTTTAAAGATCAGAGAACTTCACAGAAATTAACTCAATTTCCCCTGTCCCCTCATATGCAGATCCACTTGCCAGATCTCAGAGACAAGACACCAAGAAAAGACATTAACTGACTGATTTGTGAGTCATCAGGGAGTTTGGGAGCATGACCTAGAAAGTCTGTTCTTTTCCTCCCAGCCCTCTGCTTTTGTCACTTCACAACTCCCTTCCTGCCCCTCACACACCACAATCACCTGTAACATAGGAAAATAGTCCCAGCAGAAAAAGAAAACCTTATCCCTCAGCATTAACTCTCTGTAGAGTTATTAGATGTAAAATATCAGTGGGTTTATACAAGTAAATGTTAGCTTAGAAAGTACAGGCCACATATTGCTGATGAGGAGAGCAGACCCAGGTTTGCCACATGGGTTTCTCTTCTGAGCCCTCTGGAAATGCTGAGAGGACAGTGTGGTATCCCAGTGAAATCTCCCAGCCAGAGCAGCATCTTGCTACAGCTGCCAAGTCTCCAAGCACACCCAGAGGCCCCATCACCAATCCTGCCTCCCAGCAGACACAAACAGGTTCCCTATATCCAAGACCTTGGCAGACTGAAGCATTAAGTTATGCTCTTTGCATTTATTTTAAACAAACTACCACTGCATAAAAGTTAACTGAAATACCTGAAACAGATAAAGCTTCTCCAGTAGACTTCTGGCCAGGAACACGTCAATCTAAAAAGCAAAAGAAGTAACTTCCATCAGATGCCAACTGTAATAAAAGTACAACCCTTAGAGCTCAAATACTGACAACATTAGCTTTTCATTATGAACTCTAATATAAAACAGATTCGCGACTCTCCTGTCAAGTTTCCTCTCTGCTGACTTTGATATGAAATTCTGCAGTTGGCCTTTTTAAAAACCAAACCTAAAAATCCCACTACAAAGAAGCAGCAGTGGCCCTAGCTGTGTTTTTCCTCTCTAAGGAAACTTGGCAAACAAATGCAAAAGAGGGATTTTTTTCCTCTAAGGATCTGAAGCAAATCTGTTATCACAATTATAGAAAGAGGAGGAAGTTCTCAGTTTGGCAGCACGACTGAAAGGTAAGTTCACTACTGGTATTTTGGCATGAAATCTTTCCAAATTAGACAAGAGACACCCACATCCTCAAGCTGGTCCAGCACTTGCATTTGGCCATCAGAACTAAAAATGCACAGATGTTTCATGAATAAGACATATGGAAGCTGCCATTTCAGATACATGCCTGACAACTGCCACTCCTTTTCTCATGGCTTTTCACCTTCTGTGGATTTGCCCTTCCTTGTGCTTCTGGTGTGTAAACTCAGATATCAAGTGACAAGACACTGTGGCTACTTCTTGAGACACAGCAGTCCTTCAAAGAAGTCCAGACTCAGAACACAACTCCTTACTTCAGCAGAAGGCATAACACTGTAGATTCGTGTTTAACAGATATTAACTCATCAAAGTCATTCCAATTTTTTCAGCTCCCAGAGACATGCAATGGAGTTCTCTGGAAGCACACACTGGTAGAAGCAAATCCCCCATCTTCTCTTCTGCCATGGACAGATTACAAAGGGTGAAAAACCTGAGCTGCATCTGCTAACAAGGACAAGACTTTTTCTGACAAAACAGATACCATGAGCCATAAACTTGGCCCACACAACATAATTCTTTGTACAGTGCCAGCCATTGGTTATAAGACATAAGATGTTGATGACACAATTGTTTCAGCAACGCAGGAACACTGGGAATTGTAGTAATAAAAATATTAAAAAAATTCTCATGTACAATCACTGTTGCCACAATACACTTTTACCTCTTGTATAATTGGATCATCTTCTTCATTTGCCATGCTAGGATAAAACAAAGCTTTTTCTTGGCTTATTCCTTGGCACAACCTGAAAGAAAATAGGAATGTCATATGAATCATTTCATCTGTGTCACATATCACATGCAGCCTAGAGTATTTTCAAGTCAACTTGGTTCCTTTCAGTGATAATGTGTTTAGTCTGTATTTTGAAGGAATGTTATTAACAGGTCCCTGACTCAACAATCTTGACCGAAGGCCACAAAATTGTAGACACAAGCAAATGTCTCAAAAATAGGTAAACTGCTATAAGTGCAGTGGAAGCAGCAGTTTTTAAGAAAGCCCTGAACCAGCGCCCTAGGGAGGGAAAGACAGCCTTTTGCAGTTGCACAAAGTGTATCTTTTTTACACTGTGTAACAGTAACACACAGGGAGCAGCTGTTTTCCAGCCACAACTGGCCCTGCAGGCTCACTGTCTGGGAATACCCAGGCTTTGATTTCATCTCCCTGACAAGCTGCAGCCTGGGCTCCTGACCTGCCACTCTTCAGACTGTACTGCTAAATGAGAGCTCCAGAAAACACTGCTCAGCCTTTCCTGAAGTCCCCTGAAACCAGCAGAAGAGCAGATTTTTCTTCATAACTACACCAATTCCAATGAAAATAAGACTCAGATATTAACTGAGGACTGGATACTCTGGAACAAAAGTTCATTATGTTCAATCCAGTGCTGGAGTCAGTGCTGTGCCTGACATCTGAATAAAAAATGATCTCTCAGCTAAAGCAACAATAGTTTTTCACTGCTGAAATCAAACAAAAGGATTTACAAATTGTTTGGGATGCCACTGCAACAATGTTAAGACACTGTTAATCAGCCGATACTGGTCAAGAAAGGCATAAAAAAATAAGACCTCTCACAAACTGATCAAGGAAAGTTTTAGCAACAAAGATGATCAGGCAAAGAAACAAGATCTGTGTCCAGGAACTCTCCCTCATTGTCCTTACTCCTTGAGGACAGTTTGCTTCTTTGCTGGACCTCCTATGGAGGAAGAGAAAGAGAAACAAGCAGCATCCAGGATCAGCTGGGAACTGAGCAGTTGGGAGAGAAGGAACCCAGCATCCATGTTACATCTAGAACAAGGGCATTTTTTTCCAAATCCTCAAGCCCCCCCACAATTTAGCTCAGTATAGTTCAGCTGACATACAGGCTTCTCAAATACCACATTAATGTACACACAGTTATCTAAGAAACCTTTCAGAGAGGCTAGACATTCTGGATACAAGTGTTATTAAAAATCTATTCAGGCTTACAGTGTTTCTGCCATTCCACCTAGAAATATGATTCCATAGTTTTCACTTACACACTCTCTGCTACCAAAAAAGTGGCCCTCCCAGTACTGAGCTGGCATTCTCTATTTCTTTATGCACCAGCATATCCCTGGGTCTTTGTACCATACATATGTATTTGAAAATTTATGACTTGGTTTTTCAGATTCCTATCTGAAATAATTTTGTAGAAATGCAAAACACCTCCACAGCAAAAAGCCAGCACCTTAACCACAGGCTGGGCTGTGAGCAAAACCCTGAATCCGTGTTTTCTGTGTTTAGGCATCCAGTTCTTCCCAGAAATTCACACAAATATGCTTTAAAGAAATGAGTTTTGTCAGTTCCATTTTTGCCTTCCCCGCTCACATCCCCGGGTGGCCCAACACCTGACAGCTCTGCAGACATGGAACAACTGCAGCTTGCACTCAGCACAGAGCTGATGATGGGAGGAAGCCCAAGATGTGTGAGGACATGTGGTAACACCCAAAAAGTGGGACCAAACCTGGGTCCAAACCTTCCTTCCTCACACCCCTGAGAGAACTGGGAATCACCTCTTCTTTCCTGACAGCCTGCATGCCATGTATCTGCTAGGCTTGTTTTCTCTCTTCTGAGAAAGTTATTTCACTTTTGAGAAGAGAAATTAAGATTCCCTGGGCTAAGGAGGGACAGAGAAACTCAGCCTGAAGGACAGGGTCCCTGGTCCCTCACTGAACACTAATTGCTCATACAATTATACACAAAATCTCTCGTGAATCCACCTGTCACTACTCAGGGGAAATGCTGTATTACGGAAACTACATTTTTTCTCAGCCCTGTAAAGACAAAGCATTACTACAGATCCTTCTACTGGGAAGTGAGACATGTCTATAAATAGGAAGCAGTGTGTCCCAGCACAACCTGTAATACTCATGCAACTGGAAGAAATCCTCTGAATCAGAATGAAGGCATGCAGACACAATCCTATGTCTGATACATATACATACATAGAGTGGTGTTAATTTCCACGTTTCTCATATACATATATTTATGATACCACAAGAGTTACAAAATGGAATCAAACATTAAGAGACAGCAAACATGGTCAGCAGGTTCAAACTTCTTTTGGAAGAACTGTTTTCTTTTAAGAAGGACTTTCCTTTAAGGTGCAAATCAAAGTATAATGTGAGTTATTAGTGTGAGTTATTAGCTCGAAGGAGGGCAAGAGATATAAATCTTCTCATTTCTCCTGCAGTGACCAAAGCAAAGATCAAGCCATGGAACTGCTCATTAGCTGCCCATAACACCACTGATGTAAAATCACTGAAGAAAAATGCTGTGGTTAAAGAACTGTAAAAATCAGTGATGAAGCAACTGAATCCTACATCTTACTCTGAGCTTAGAAGGGCATTTGAGTATTAGAGATTTAATTATATTTTACTACCAAGGACTTAAGTGTAACTGTAAGAAGGTAAACTGCAAACCTGCGCATCATTTGACATACAAACTTTTAGTCAGGTCTGCAAGAAATGCTCCAGTATTTAATTTTTACCTAAATTTGTCAGTAACAATGGATCCCCAAAGTGCTAACAATGAAACCTGAAATAATCTTCATATAGTCACGCAGTGCCAATGAAAGGCCAAGAATTCCTGCTGGATCAGTGCCTGAAAGTATAAATGTTGAAACAGCACCTTGGGAAAAGTGCCATGTCCTGAATCACTACCACTACTAACTCTGGCACCTGGGCTCCTCTAGAAGGGGCTCTGAGCAACCTTCTAGCTCAGGGTGGCCCATGGCACACAGTAAAATGGAAGCTGCAAAAAGAAGCTGAAGCACCTACCATATATTTATGGTAATTATCATTTTGACCCAATTACTTGCTTCATTTTCTCCTCGCCTGCCAGCAGCTTTGCACAGTCATGCTCTGGCAGTGAACCCAAGAGGGCTCCTCTGCACTAGGACCTCTCTCTGGAGATGATGTCACCAAAGCAAACCTTTGGGGTTTAACAGATTATGCATCAAGCATAAACCTTTCTTCACCGCCTCACCCCGCGTGTAGCGCAGGGCGTGCCAGGCCTGTGCTGCCCGGGGCAGGGGTCGGTGCCGCCGCCGGGTGACACTCCCGGGGCAGGTCGCGGTGCCCGCCGCCTGCTCCCCGCGGGCAGCGCTCCCGCCGGACGCGGCTCCGCGCTCCCGGCGCCTCTCCCGACACAGCAGCCCGGCAGCGCAGGGTGCGGGGAAAGGGGGCCCGGAGAGGCCACAGCGAGCCGCCCTGACCGCGGGCACCAAGCGAATCCCCCCGGGCGGGACGGCCGGGCTGGGCTGGGCTGGGCTGGGCTGGGCTGGAGCCCCGCAGAGCCGGTGCCAGGCAGGGGCAGCCGCTGCACTTCGGGGCGGCTGCTGAGTCCTTCCCTGAGCGCAGGGCTGCGGGCCCCGATAGGACCGGCGGGGCCGCCGCTCTCAGCCCCCGG
>VXBQ01006003.1:43824-76711 GCA_013400175.1 Phainopepla nitens
GGGGACGCGGCGCCTCCTCCTACCCACAATGCTCTCCCGGCCGCCGCCGCCGCCAGGGGGCGATGGAGCCGGCCCGCGGCGCAAAAAAAACCAACAAAAGAACCAAGGCTGGCAGCGGTGGGGTTCGAACCCACGCCCCCGAAGAGACTGGAGCCTTAATCCAGCGCCTTAGACCGCTCGGCCACGCTACCGCCACGGCAAAAATCCTCCTTCAGCGACACTTTTAGTCCAGAGCAGCTTTTTTCTCGTCTTCCCCACACCTCTCCGCCCCCGCAACCGCTCTGCCCACGCACCCCACACACCCGAGAAATAAAACGCGGGGTGGTCCTTCCCAGCCCGTTCCACGCAGCGGCCCTTGCAGCGCCGCGATGCGCCCAGGAACGGCTGTGCCCGAGCCTCCGCGCCGCGCCCGCTGCCACGTGGATGCCACGGAGCCGCACAGCCGCCTGCGCGGTACGCGCGGCATCGCCCGGGCACCCCCTCCGAAAGCCTAAAAAAAAGCTCTACAATTCTAATTTTTCGCTGCAAAGCCGCAGCTCACTGACTTTGCAAAGTCAAAATCAGCAGTTTATGGCTGGGGGGTTGTTGTTTTGCTTATAGCACCGGGACCAGCACGGCACTGCTCACTACACATGTGCACACCTCAGCTGCTCGTGCTCCACGAACGTGCCCCCGGGAGCCTCTAGCCGCATTTTGCCTTAAAGTCTGGTGAGTTTTCTTAAAGAATTAATGTTATTATCACTACTGAAGGGTTGTAGTTTGAGAAAAATTCCAGCTTCTCTAGGGTAAGGCCACAAAGCCTTAATGCAGCTTGATTTAATTCTGTCCTTGTGGCAGTTCATTTAAATAGGATAGAGAAAAGAAACCTGCTGGAGCCCGGCTGACAGCATCATTCAACTCTTTCCCCTGGCACCTCCCACAGCCTGTCCCTGCAGCACAGGCAGTGCCAGCTCTCTTTCCAGGGAGCTGCTGAACATGGAATCGAGGAATGCTTTGGTTGGGGTTGGAAGTGTCTAAAACAGGTCTGATAGTCCAACCCCCTGCAGTGAGCAGGGACATCTTCAACCAGACTGGGTAGCTCAGAGCCCCATCCAACTTGACCTTGAATGTTTAGAGGGATCCACCACCTCTCAGGGCAACCTGTGCCAGTGTTTCACCACCCTCATGTGAGAGGCTGCAGCATTACACAGTCTTGCTAAAATTTTCATTCACTGCCTACAAGTACTGAGGAATAACAGCACACAGATGTAAACATGAATAAACTCCTCTAGTGCTGCTGCAGTTTCAATGCCCTCAGTTCAGTGCCTTTTCAGGATGTGGGGTTTTTTAGGAACAGAGGGAGCTAACTGCAGAGCAGCAGGAGAGGTTCAGGGAGAGGAGGTAGGCAGATCTGAACTGGCTTCACACAGCAAATCAGTCTCCAAGCATGTGTGTGTGTTTGTGTGTGCAGGAGGCTGCATGGAACACTCACTACAAACTGTTCCTTACTGTGGGGGCTGCTCAGTCCCACAGGTCCTTTTGCCCAGGCAGTGCAAGGTACCAACACCCTCCTGAAAAGTGCTTTTCTACCTTGTCACAGCTGAGCTCAGCCTCTGTCCATGAAATGTTTCTGTGCCTGGCCACAAAGACATTTCTCCTGAGCACCAAAGGAAGGTACCCAAGATAATTCACATCAGCCATGTCTGATACAGACAGGGCTAAGAGCACAGGCTGTCCCTCGGGGGTGGCAATTGGGTCACCAGTTTTTTTCCTTTCACCTGTGCAACCTCAGTTATAATGACAGGACCTTTTCCAAACCTAGAGGAGAACTGAAACTATAACAGAAGCTACCAGCCTCATTACATTGTTTTCCTGGCACAGGATAGTCAGAGAATAGCAAGGACCAAGCCTTTGGATCCAACACTCCCAGACTAAGGGCCAGGCCCAGCGATTACAAGCCCTGAGCTGTCCCTGCACAGGAGTCAGGTCCATCAACATGAGCAACTGAGAGATATCCCTGAACTTAAACCTGAAAATACCTGGACTCACCCCTGGAAGCACTGCCCTGCATCCATCCTGGGAGGTTCAAATGAAATTCTGCCTGTCCAAATTCAGATGAGAAGTCCTGACTTGACCCATCGTAACTACACCTGGCTCTGTCAGCACTCATTCTACTCTGAGTGAAGTCATATCTGTGGGGAAGAGAGTGAGATTCAAATCAATCCCACAGACCAGTAATTAAGAAACAGGCAATATACTTATTTACACTTTATAAGCTGTAAGAGTTTGCTGTCTCCATGGTTTCTGAAGAATGCTATTCTTACCTTGTTGCACTTGCCAAACACTTCATCTCTGTGACAGCAGCTATATCTAAAAACTACACAGTCTATAAAGCTAGAGCAGTGCCAAATTTCACCATTTTTCATCTTAGTGATTCTACAGTGCAGAGGCCAGATGGTGCTTTTTTGTTAGGAAAATTCTGCTATTTCACAGCGCCTTTGCTAGAGGACAACTTCACATTGTTTAAAATACACAGGTATAAGAAGTTCCACCCGTCTAAATAAAGCAATAAAAAAGCAACAACAAAAACTCCCTTTTTAACAGTTTGAAAGGGCCTGTATCAAACAGATTATTCTAGCACAGAAAGGGAAATAAATCATAGCAAGACAACAGTGTATCATTAGATGTTGTTTCCCACCTCAAATCACAGAGCCCAGGAATTTCCAGCCCATCCTCAGAACTAAACAAAAGCTAAAGGCATAGGGAGGCCTCTGTAGCACCTGTAAATGAGCCCTCCTGTCCTTGTATTTTATCCTCCATTGGTCACAGACACTACAGGTGTAATCAAATGCAAATCAGAGAGCACATCAACCATTTTTTTTTCTAGAGGAAACCAGGTTTTATTGCTACACATCCAATAATTTCCTCCCAGTTAGTTACTTCTGACTGTTGAAAGGGAATGAAATCGGGAATGGAAGAATACAAACAGAGAGGATTTTTGGAAGCTTGCAATAGTAGGATTGAATTTTGACAATTTGTAAAGGAAAAAAAACCAAACAAACCAAAAACAAATGCAAACACCTATAAGCAATGAGTAAAACTCTACTGAGAAAAGTGACAAAAAGAACAATTTTATTGACTAGCCAGAATGAACCCAGGCAAAGTGAATGAAAGGATGCAGGCAAGCAGTATTTGCTTGTCTGACATACAAACAAAGGCTTCCATCTCACTGTCCTTACCCAAGCAATATTCCCACTGACATCTGGAAACACTGAACCCAGGTAAGTTCTGGCAGGCTGAGCCTCAGATTTATTTTTGCATTTTTTAAAAATACAGATTTTCATTTATTCATTGTGAATAGATTAAAAATACAGCATAAAGCAATATCATTGCAAGTCTTTAAAAGATACAGTTTGTCCTTTCAAAAGAATGTCACAGAATAAGTTGTGAATATTTCTGTAAACAATTTCCATTTTCATATTACTGACAGTCCCATTTATTGTATGGCTAAATCATCTGATATGCCTTAGGACAGAAGGTAGTCTTCATCTCCAAAAAGTAGTATTTGCCAACAAAGAATTAACCATAATTATTTTTGCACTGAGTTGTGTGCACATTTACATACCAGATCTATGCAGAGCTCTCAGCAACTGTAGCAACTACTGAATTTAGCAAATTAAACTACACCAAAAAGTGTCAATAATTACACTCGACATCCTTCTCATGCACATTTTGGACACTTTCAATCTCCTCCCTACATGGTTAGTGGTGCTGTCACACATGCTTCCTTCTCAAGGAAAATCTCAAAGATTTGGCATCAACACCTTCTGAGGGAAACAAATCTTTTTGTCTGATTTTGCTACAGTCCCTACACTTTACAGGTTCTACAGACTTGATATTCAACTGTCTTCAGAGATGAGTGGCTTCACCTTTCATTGACAGCTGACACCTTAATGCTATGAACAGAAATAGCAAAAAAGGCCACATCCCAGAGAGGCTTCAAAGCAGAACTTTGGATAGGTACTGAAAACATTCATCTGAATTGCAGTCCTCTGGTTCTATTTCAGCATGTTAGGTACAAAAAATACGAGGTCCAAAATCCGGTCATTTTAGTACCTCACCCCTAAGACCAACTGAGATCTAGAAAGGAGACATTCTTCCATTAACAGGTGAAGAGCTTCACCCTCACTCTCAAAATAAAACAAAAAAGAAAAAGGCCACGGGCACTACTTCCCACAACCTCTGCAATCCACAGCAAAAAGATGTTGCCACGTGTTGCAAAGCTGCTCACAGCTCCAACTGCCTGCCTGGTGGTTTACAGCACCAGCCAGAAGCACAACATCCAAGGGTAACTTTCCCTTCCCTCCTAGAAAGGATTCAAATCCTCCCTTAACCACCAGGAGTTCACCTCTTTCAGACAGTGGCAATTGTTATTGACATCACCCTTGGATAAAGTCTAAAAAGCTATTCAAGATCCACTTGCCATAAAAGAGAGAAAAAGGGAGCACAATTTGATTCCAGTGGCAGGCACTTGCACAGGAAAGGAAGAACTGATTTCTATTCCCTGAACAGTTTCTGCATTTTACAAGAAATTAATATTCCTTGGCTATGCATGTGAGAAATCCTAATCAATCCTGCATCATCTCATAGCCTGCTTGGCTTTATGCCTGCTTTAAAGAGCTTGGCTGAAGGGGTGAGCATTACAGGTCATTCAGCACTTCACAGGGGCTGTAAGTAACCCCTTGTGCACATCAGTTCACACCTCGGAGACTGCAAGGCCAAGGAGGCAGAAGCTTCTATCTTCAATCTCCTGCAAAATGACTGTTAACCACAACCAAGGAATAGGAACAGCTTCTGTACTATCCATATAGATGGCACAGCAGCTTTGGAATAAAAGACTGGATTTTGAAGAAGCTTATCTCTATGCAATGATAATTCAACCACCACCAGGTATTTGTCCTCTCCTCACTGGTTAGGACTGAGCAAAGAGGACACAAATTCAAGTGTTTGGGGGTAATATTGTTTTCCCTTTCTAACCAGAAACTCTTCTCTGAATGGCATTGGCAGATCAAATACCATTTTAAAATATACTTAAACCATATAAATTTTTCTGTACAATAAAAATAGGTGAATCAACATCTCCAAACCTCTTCAAACATCCATCTTAAAATGGTGGAAAATGTGGTCTCGTTTTAAGTGAGATGATCTAGCTACACTGAGATTTGAGATGCCACTGTAAAACTAACTTCAAATTACCCATATATTACAAATCTTGCCGCTGTACATCATTGGACAAATATAAGATCAGCAGAATTTTATACAACTAAACTTTTATATGGTGCAAAATGTGAAAATGAGAGAGGTAGCTGGACACCTCACCTCATCAGGAACATGAACGATTTTCTAATGGTATAGTATGCAATGCTGGTAATGAATAAAACATTCCACCCTGAATATCCTCACTGCCAATCTGAATCATCTTCCCTAACCCTCCCCAAACTAAGGATTCCATCTGAAATTCATTTGAGAGTAAGTGTCCAACAATGGCAGCAAAATAGAATGGGACTACTTATTAATATCAGTAGCTGCATCCATAGTCTGAAAATTTACGTTCATGTGCAAATTTGGTGAGATACACCAAAAATGATGAAGAAATGCTGAGAATTTGGGAAAATATTTTCCCTCTGTATATGGGGAGAAGAAAAATGTAAACACACTAATCATTTGCTGTGTAAAAAAACAGGACATGTAAAACCTAAACAACATGGCCTCATTTTCTTTTCTCAAAAAAACTAGGCCCCTCAGTTCTAACAGTAAAAAAAAAGTACAAAAGGTCCAAGTGCGTGTGTATTACAGCTTTAAAACACAAACAAAAGTATGCTATGACACTCTATATACTACTTACATTTAGATTTCTACCCTCAAAAAAAACTATAAAACTAAAATACGAAAAAAAACCAACCTGGTAACATCACATAAAAATACATCTTTTTAGCTGCAAATGCTGCAAGTCTATAAAAAAATTTATGTACAAGAACTGCTTAATTTCAGTGTCATTCTTCCATCATTGCCCAAGCCTCTTCTGCTTTTTGGTAGTACTGATTTGCCAGTCTGCCCTTCATGGCTTCCATGGCTGCTTCTGCTGCTTCTGTGTAAAGCTCACCTAGAGAGGAAACAGCATCAGTTATGTTGACACAGTGAAGAAAGAATATGGCTTTAGCCTGAAGCAAATAAAGGACAAAGGAAGAAATTGAGGTCAAACTGCAGGGCTGGATGTATGGGTGTGTTTTAACAGTGCCAGAGTTACATCAGCTGGGAATCTGGCCTCTGAAAGTTATACAGCCAGCTGCTGATGGCTCCCCAATGTATTTGGAAGGACTGGAAACAGGACCAGCCTGTAGGAGCCCCCTAAGACAGACATCTAGCATGTAGGTTACACAGCAACTAAGGACGTTGTGTAGGGCCTGGGAGTCACGGGTGTAACTCAAACTACAAGCAGCAACCTGCAGCTCAGGGGAGTGACCCAGAAGAACAACCTCAGAGGGAGTGAAGGTTGCCTGGCAGTGACTCAGTGTGCCACAGATTGGACCAGGCACCACCCACTACCCTGTCCCTGCCAAGATCTCTTCTTTCACTGTTACCAGCCTTGTTACACCCAGCATCATTAAATCTGAAGGTACTGACCCTCTCTATGTTTTGTAACAGCTGAAATGAGAAATCTATTTTTGGGGAACATGCTGGGGGAGAAGGGAAGGAAAAGCAAGATTACAGATAACAGAAACAAAAGGAGGCCTCACCTGATCTCTGTGGATCCTTCTCCAGGTTGAACCCTCCCATCATTAACATCTCTGCTCCCCTGGCCAGGAGCAGATACCGGGGCTCATCCTGAGTGCCATCATATTCCCCTCCCTCATCGTAGTCGGTCATGTTCAGCGCGGCGTTGTACCAGCGCAGTGCCTCCTTCCAATCCTGGGCTCTGAGGTCAAAAATAATTTTTGAAGATGGCTTCCTTAGGAAACAAATGTACTTTATATTGGGCATTCAGCATCCAATTTTGTACTGGCTTCTCAGAGCCTTGATGCTCTCTGAGCAAGTGAATGTTCTTATGGAGACTCGGTAACTGCACTGTGGCATTAGGTCACTACAGCAAAATGAGGCTGGGGTCACTTAATGCAGGAATTATAGAAGGAAGTATCAGACTGAAGGGTTTTGCTGAACTCCAGAGTCTGAACTCCATTACCAATTGTATGGTTTTGGTCTGGCTTTTATATTTGTGAGAGTAACCAATTTAGAAAAAAACTGAAGTTGCAGTCTTGTTTCATAAATACTTTAAAATCAGTTATTTTGCACACTGATAATGCTCAGTGAAATTCAATTGAAAGTTTAATATTATTTGACAGTAAAGAGTATCATTGTTGTGCAAAACAGAAAACTCATGAAATAACAAAGACATGCTGAAATACAAAAGCAGAAAAATCATTGCCCCAGCCTTGCCTCAGTGAAGTACCACCAAGTTAACTTACTCAGCCATGCACAGTACCTGTCTGCACCAAGATTTACGCCTGTATCATATGCTCTTGCTACCAGAATCATGGAAGGCCGGTCTCCAGCTTCTGCTGCTCTCAGCAAGTAATTAAATCCTTTATTTCTGTTCTCCTTTGTATCCTAGTAAAGGAAATAAAACCTTTAAAATGCATGTTTCTAAAATCATCCCTTCATCCCTCTACCATTAAATGCAGTTTCTCAAAGTCAGCTAGGATTTAGTATGTCTGAGAAATTGGCACAGCCACAAGAAATAAAGCAGCTGAACAGTAAAGGTGGCTTCAAAAGCTTCCAAAAGACATGCAGTAAGTTGATGGCAAAACCAGAGGGAGGCAGCATTTTTTGCTGTTTTGTCCAAATCCTTAATTACAAAGTAATCTATTTTCTCTGAAGAGGCTACAGAACAGCTAACTACCTTTTTTGTTTCATCTCCATTTCCTGATATTCGTACGTTATTTTTACAATCATTTTTACACAATTCTGCTTTTTGGCATTTTCCATACCTCGAGGGTGACCTCGGGAAGAATGTGATGTGGCAGCTGAGAGCACATGAGGCCTAAGCCAACGATGGCCTCCAGCTCCCCGCAGTCTGCAGCCCGCTCCAGGTGGAACAGGGCTGACTCCTGATCCCACTCCTTGTCCTTCTCACAGAAGCGCCCAGCTTCATGATAGCGAACCATGGCCAGGTGAACCTGCACACAATTGCACAGAGACACAGCATGATGGAGGGGTCTGATCCTTCAAAACCCCTCTGCTCGTACTTTACCAGGTCTCAGAGGTATGTCCTGGAGTGAGAGGAGGCTCAGGGGAAAGCGTAGCACTCTCTACAATTATCTGAAAGGAGGTTCTAGCAAGATGGGGGTCATCTTGTCACCAGCTACTTCTCCCAAGCAGCTGGTGACAGGATGAGAGGACACAGCCTCAAGCTGCACCAGGGGACGTTCAGGTTGGACATCAAGAACAATTTCTTCATGGGAAGGGTTGTTAAACATTGGAATGGACTGCCCAGGGAAGTGGTGGAATCACTGCTCCTGAAGGTGTTCAAGACACAACTGGACACGGCACTTAGTGCTATGGTCTGGTTGACAAGGTGGAGATTGGTCAGAGGTTGGGCTTGATGATACTAGAGGTCTTTTCCAACCTAAAAGATTCTGTGAAAAATAGGTTTCCTTTCACACCAAAAGGTTTGAGAACACCCAAGGCTCCCAGGATGTTCAGAAAGATTTACATCGTGTTTTAGGAGTGGGCTTAAGGCCATACATAACCCCAAACTTAATTCACATTTGCATTATCTGGAATAGTCTGGAGTAAAAAGAGTCAGTCCATGCTACCAGTTTTCAGGAGCTCAGCTTTGCCTTTGTGCAAGGTATGGGGTCAGGCACATCACACCCATCCCACAGTATCTTCCCTGTGTGCTGCCTCTGGAAAGGCAGATTATCAACAGCAGGGTTCTTCCCAAAGGAGCCCAGATGTTGCAAGGCCAAAGGCAGATGGAATTCATGGGTTCCTGAACTCAGATGTCCCTTATACAACATAGGTAGGTGACAGAAAGGTATAGATGTGTTATTTTCAACTGCACAAATAAATGCAAGCAGGGCAATACCTCTATATAAGTAATAAATACAAGATGTTTCTTGCTGGATAAAACAGTATCAGCAGACCCATCCTACCTTTCCAAGGATAGACTTCCCAATTTTCTTTTCAAGTTCTAGTGCATTCAGCCTTTGAATTTCTTGGGCAACACAGGACGGTCTGTGGATGTGGACTCTGGAAGAGTTGTAAAGATTCCATTTCTCCACACTGATCTGAAATATGAAATATACCATTATTCATATTCAAAATTTTCAATGTTCTGAAAATGAATATATAATAATTAAAAGGAAATTCTGAAAATTGTGTCTAAATAAATTAATAAAATTGTTGTCAAAGCTCTGTTTTTTTTATTTTCCTTTCCCAGTAGTTATTTGTTTAAGCTTATACCCAAGACCAATTATCACAGAAGTTATATTTTGCAAAAGCATACAAGGTCTGGTCTTTCCTAATTCAGGTGACAGCAGCTCTCTTCACTGTGTATCTGTTTCAAACATCACATGTTTTTAAGAGATCATACGATCATACAACTACACACAGGATGGAATTCCAAAAGTAAAGTGCAGAAAGGAAATACAGTTTAGTTAGGCAGAAAAGAAATCCACAGAGCTGTAATTTTTTTAAGTGAGAAACCCATGCATAATCACTAATTTATGACAGAGGTCAGCTACAGAGGTGACAATTTGTTTCACAGTACTTCTTTAACAAGAAAACAAAGACAAAACGTAAAAGGAAATAACAGAGTGGTAAGTTAATATTAATAAACAATTTCTGTAGCTGAAAATGAAGGGAAACCAACATCTGGTTTGGTGATGTGGTTAGGTGGCAGATGAGTGGAACAAAGGACAAGCAGAGCAGCAAACTCAGTCTGTGAACATTTCTGCTTTATTTACCCTTGCAGAGCTTCCCAAACTGTCTTCATCAGACTCTTGCCTCCGGTTGTTGTTTGAATGGCCCTACATTAATGTAAAGATTTGCATCATTCAATTTGCAGCAACTGATGTGTCCCAGTTATGCCTCTAGACTATTTCTACCCTGCAGAATTAATAGTGAAAAGGCCAAAACTCTTTCCATTGGATCCTTTTCTTTCAGTGATATCACAATATATTAAGAAACATACCAAAATGATAAAGAACTTGGCACACATGGGCTTTAATCCTCTAAGCTGGAGATGCCATGACAAATATTTTGTCAAAAGAGGTGACAAAAGGAGTGGTATCTCTGGAAGCAGTATTCTCTTTCCTGATTTCTAATTAAATACCTTGTTAAGATCTCCAGGTCAAAAAGTATTTATTTAAAAATTTGTATTATACAGCAGTAACCAACTAACCCCCAGGAATTCTAAAGTTGCATATTATTACCTGACAACAACATTAAGTTCTGTAATATTTCAAGCCATACAAAGTAGAGGGTAAACGAGTCTGAAAGCAGATCATATTCATGGATTCCACATGACAAGAAGATGGCTACACCTCCTAAATGCATTATGTAATACTTAAAAAACCCAACAACAACATCTAATCAAATATGATACTTGAAATGAAGCTACTCATTACAAATAATCTTTCTCCTGTAAGAGTGTCATTCCCAATACGAATAAGTAACTTTGCAACATGGGGGAATTTCTTTGTTTCCTCTGTTTTCAAAGTCTAGATCAGGATCAGATCTAGATCAGGAAGGATAAAAAAAGAAGATTCTTCTACAAAAACAGTTTAACTATGAACAGACCCAACTCTGCTATACCAGCCAGGTTCTCACCCTCTCTCTATGATCCAGATCTTCTGTCTCACTTCTCTTTTCACTGGGATATCCACTGTCTCCACCATTTTCAAAATCCTACAGAAGTCAAGAACAGAACAGCATTAGCATTATACTTTGTAAGGACCTCAGCCTGACATTTCTCATAGAGCAAATGGTTTGCTCTTTCAATGAGAAATATTGGATGGTTACACTGGATGAAAATTACTGAGCTACCTCTGTCAGGAGGAGCAGGACTTAATGATACATAAAGTAGTCTAAGATTGTCTTCTCCCTTACATACATTAAAACAAATCAAGGACTTGCATATTTTATCAAATCACGAATCCACTAAATAAAGTTTTTAGCTTCAGTGATAAACCAGTAAGTGACAGCCCCTGACACTAAGGTCCAGCACTGGAAAATGGCTACTGCAAACTTCTTGCACCTCTTCAGGCAAGGCTCTCTAACATTCCATGGTACCAGTATTTGCAGAGATCTAATCCACAGGGATTCTTTAGCTTTAGTATCACAGCAGCTGGGACAAGCACCCAAGACACAACATGCAGGCACATGCTTTAAGTACCTGTTAAAATACACCAGATGCAAATAAATATCTGGTGGCAAAATAATGAATACTAAAATATTAAAATAAAACGTTCTTCCTTTACTAGCGACAGCAAATGTACAGAGGTAATGATCTGCAACAAGAGAAATAGGCAGAACACCTTTATGTGCTTTTGCTGAACAAAACCTTTGGGAAGTCCTATAAAGACACATTTCATTAGCCAACTGCAAACTCATTTTCTGTTGGAAAGACACTCACCCTTTTGTTGTCAAGCTGATCCAAGTTATCTACCTCACTGAACACAGGCCAATCTAGGAAAAAAAAAAATTTACTGTTATGATAAGGATAATAGGCTTGAGGAAAAAGCTCTAGATATCATAATTTTATTGCTGTTTTTTCACAGAAGCATCTGTGCATTAATTATCTACACAGAAGTACTTTCAGTTTTATTTCTGCTCCAAGAGGAGCACTAGAAACAACTGTTCTGGACTAAACCAATACTGTCGAGCTTAAAAACAAAGCGAGACAAAAGCAAAGTAAGGCAAGTCCCATGTTCAGGAAGCCCCCCAGAGGTGATGTCCGAGGCTCACTCACTAAGCATGTCCACCTTGTGGCTGTGAGGGGTTGCAGAGGAGGGAGAGCAGGGCAGGGAGTCGAATGCCACATCACTCATGCTTTCATCCCCGGAGTTTTCAGACAGGCGGAAGAGCAGCGGGGGCCGGCTCCCGGACACCGTCCGCGCCCGGCTGCTGCCGCACTTCTCCTCCGTGCCACGGAGAATTGTCTGAGCAGATTCCTTGGCAAATCAACGACAAAGTCCTGTCAGTAATCCTCCTGGGTATTCTAAGCATGCTATACAAGCCAAGGTGAATGTTTATTAGGAGTCCTCTATAAATATGTGCATGCATACAGAAGTATTTGCTTTGGAAAGTTTTACACTGCAACAAAATATCAAGCCCTGACATTTTTACTGTCAGAGAAGTTTTTTTAAGACTGAATTTTGTTCCAAGTGTTACATCAAGTCCCATTCCAAAATCACCTGAAACTGAGATTGATTTGCAGCAAGCATCAGATCAAGTTTGTGAGATCCAAAACTTATAAACGTTTTCAGCATTTAAAGATCTACTTGGACCCAAACATATACTGTGCTACAAGGTTCCCTGTTAATTAAATCTACAGTCTAATTGCACATTTTCATCAAACACTTACAAGCAATTTTTTATTATAATCCAAGGCATCTTTCTCTTTGGTTGAAAGATCAAAAGGCGCAAGCCCCATGCTTTTGCAGATGTTGTTGCAGAAATGAGAATGAAAGAACAAGGCCATACCTCGAACACCTAAGGCATTAAAAAAACAGTTAAGGAAGGGTTTACTCAAATTTTATATTACAATTTGCTTATTGAAAGCCGAAAGTCCCAAAGCCTTTCCTAAAAATTCAAGAAAGAGAAAATGCTTTGTAGCATACAGCCTAACTCCCTTCCATTTCAACGCCCGCAAGAGCTTTTCACTCTCTCTGCATGAGAGAGTTAAAGAAGTGTAAAAAATCTTGGAAAGCTATGTATGAACAAGATGTAACAAAAACCTAATCCACCTGCATCACTGAGAAATGTACCTAAATTTGATCCTGCTTACAAAACTTGCAGTGTCCTGTGAACAACTTCATATATAGACACTAGGAACTTCAAAAATACATGGTGCCTATCTTTCTGCTTTCAGCTGCATCCATGCCTGCAATGTGGCAAGGAAACCAAAGGCCATGATTATGATTCTCACAATGCAGAAACTACTTCATTACATTACTTGTTTAGGAGTAGGCTGGGAGACATGAGCCAAGAACCAGCTCTCATTTTTAGACTGCCCTTATATGACAGCTGACCTGTACAAGACTCCTTACAATAGGACTCCTCAGGTGTTTGCAAGACACTCAGAAATGTGTCAGCTCACCCAGCACAGTGACTACTCAGCAGAGCTGGGAAGAAAAGAGAAGCACCCCTTAGTTAAACAGAATCATCGATGTTACCTAGGTTGCCATCTCCAAAATCTGTACCACTCTCTGTATGGATCTGAGGGTCTGTGTAAAGATCTCCAACTCCCTGGATATCAACAACAATGAGCTGGTGTCCTGAGCGCTCAAAGGTGAAGTGACTGAAGGCCTGGAAAGAACCATAGAAGATGTCTGAGAACACTCTCCCTTCATCTACTGAAAACAGCAACACATTGCCCTGTCAAAAATGGGAAAAGAAGTCTGATAACCCTAACAGTGAAATGTTACTGGTATAAATGTCATGATGAAAGCAGCAAGAGCAACTAAAAGCATGTAGTATCCTGTCTCTCCAACCTGCTTCAACTCGCAGAGAGGCTAAAAAAGGCAGGGTGAAAAGCAGCAGTGGGCACAGGCAGGGGAAAGGAGATTGCTTAATTCCTCATTTTTGTACTGGAGAATGTTTTCCACTATAGTCTTCACCTTAGGTAGTAGGGAGCTGGCTGGCAGAGAGAAAAACAGTGGGCTCTGAGGCCAGAGCAGAGTAACTTCTGGGTAAACATTGTGGCTGTGCCTGTGAACTTGCAAGCTCTGCATCTCTGGGACACTGCTTCCTTCTGCCAACAAGCACTAGCTCTGCCACAGTTTGGAAAAAATCCCATAAATAAATGTATGCGTCCCCACAAATTCTTCTCCCCCTTTGAGTGATTCCCCTGAGCAACTGCTCTGTGTCTACATTTGTGTATCAGATAATGAAATGTACATTTGTGCTCTCCAAAAAACACATTTCAGCTTTAAAGAATCAGGTATAAAAAGCCCTTCTCTTTAGAATAAAGTTGAGATATTCGGAATCTTCTGGGAAGGCCTCCAAAAAAGCACTGCCAGGCTTGGAGGAGGTGACTGGTGGTGATACACAAACATTTTAACTGCAGCAAATACCAGGGAACATTTTGTTCCCAACCTGTGAAAGCACAGTACTGATTCAGTGCACAAATGACAGAATGTAAAGAACAAAACTCTCAAGGCCCAGTAAAATACCCCTTTGTTACACTGACCACTTCGCATTTTTCAACAGTATTTTAAATTTATTTTACAAGATTCAAGAATCACTTGAAATCTGTACTTGTATTTCTATGTGCAATCTCAGATTGAGCTATTCAGAGGCTGCAGCTGGAAAAACCTACATTTTTATATGCAAATGGACTAGATTTATTTACATGAATTGGATACCAGCCACCTCTTGTGTATTACATGAAGCACCAAAAGACTATTCAGTACAAAGAACATTAGAGATCTCCCTCACTGCCTCAATTTTAAGAAAGTTTGAAATATTTTGATGCCTGCAGTTATAGAGTCAAAGGGCTTAAGGTTTCCAAAGAGTATTAACCCTCTTCAACTCAACTGTAATGAACTGAAATCCAATAAATAAGCACTCAGCACTTGAAAGAGCAGGCCCCAAGTAAGGGGCAGACAAACTGTAAATAGAGAAATTAATCTGGCATTGTACTGCAGAGCCTGCAGTTTCCTTTCTTGGCAGTAATGCTCAATGTCTAGGCTCTCTCTCTCTCTGGAGAGAGCCCAGAAATTCCCTGCAGCAGATTCCATGGAAAGCATTAAACAAAGCCTCACTTGTGGAGTTAGACGGATGTTGTCATCTCGCACAAATCCAGAATTTGAGTTGTATTTGATGTATTTGCCCTCAATGTAATGTTCCAGATGAAACAGAGGCTTTCCAGGCCTGTTCTTCATTTCAATAATACAGGTCTGCACTATATCCACCTGGGGAAGCAAAGAAGATAAACAATGACTAACAGAACACTGTCTTCAGATCAAAGTGTGTGTGAATCCTCCAGCTGTGAAAATTTTCCCAATGCAAGAGTCTGAACAATTGCAAAGATCCTTGTGTTTAACAAAGGGGTGGGGGAAGAGTCATGTGCTTCTGGAGTTATTGGAGGAATTCCATAAATTTTATAAAAGCAGTCACTTCAAAACAGCATACTTCTGCAACAAATTCCTCTGAAAAAATTCTTAGCAAGTGCTGGCTTTATATTTTATCTTGTGGGCACCTTAGGAGTATTCTGCAAAGAATCTGCACCCAGAGAGCAAAACAAAGTCACTACTGCACAATTTGAAGAAATGCATTTTCAGAGAGGGGCTGAGGGTATCTACTGTTCAGGTATCTCTGTATCCTGCCTCACCTTCTCCCTCTGCCCCACTCATTCCTAAAGCAGAAACCACCACAACTCTCACTCTACTTACATATTTTCTCCAACATGGCATTTAAAACTTCTGGATTTATAGATTTCTCTCTGCATGCTTCACTGTAGACCCCACCTTGCCGTTAGGAGCCAGGTAGGTATTAACTAACCCTTATATGGGAGGCAATGCAAATATCCCACATACCAAAACCACTCATTTTGGCCATTAAAATAGCTAAGGCTTCCAGCAGGTTCCCAGCTCCTCTTAAAAACCAATGCTAGTTACACGTTTGGATGGGTGTGCAAGACAAAGCATCTACCTTCCTGGAGCACTCAGTGTTTGCTGAGACTGCTGTTGGCAATAAATTCTGTGACATCTCTGGTTATCACAAAAGCAGCTGGGCACACATCAAAGAGAGCAATACAAACTTCATTTTATTTTTGTTTTCAGTCAACAGATGAGAACAGTCAGACATCCACAAACACACAGCCCCTACTCCTGGAAATATAAAGCATTTTCTATATTTACTCCACTCAAAATCAGCTATCATTTAACAGAAAACACAGAAGGGCAAAAGAATCTATCCAAGCATTTAAATGTGATGGAATGTGAACAACTAATTGTCTCTAAATCATGTCTGAAAGTAACCCAACAGAAGAACAAAATTGCATTTTTGCTTAGCAAGATCTTTGAATGCACCTGTTTTGGTGGCTTGTGCCGGTTGTACTCTTCTCCCCAGAGTTTTGCTTCCATCTGCAGACGAACATCCTCAAAATAAACATCCCTGCTCACACTCTCTATGTATTGCTTGGCAACATAATTATAGGCACCTTTCCAGTTCTGAGTGTGTAAGAAGTTGGACAGCTTTTTTCTGAAAGACAAATCAATCATTAGTGAAAGGAAACCCAAGGATTTTAATTCAATCTTTCCCATTTCCTTGCCTGCATGGACAGAGCCAGGTTCCAGGATGAGCATTACCCTCAGTCATTTCCCAGGTATTCTACCCGAAACGTGAAGCACAGGAAGGGGACAAGGGAAAATGAACCACCCCATGGGAATGGCTGGGATGTGCCAAACTGTTTGGTTTAGCTGCAGCTACTTGTGCTCTGAACTTTCTCCTTTTCTCAATTCCTTTCCCTTTGTGTTCCTCTCAAACCTGGAGGTTATGAAAGGCTGGTGCCTTTTCAACAACCTGTTCTAATGTCAACAATTATTTTCTGCAGAAATTATCAGGGAGTGGCCTTTCAAATATGAACTGAGAAACCTCTCCTGGGATAAAAGCAATCTGCTGCTTCTCAACACACAGCAGTGACTGCTCAATAACCCACAAACTCCCAGAAGGAAAACTGCACCTGACAGTTCTCATGATGCAGCTTTTCCCTTCTGTTGATGTGCAAATCTTTAATCCACAGATCCCCCCAAAGCAGGGGGGCTGGGGCAGGGGAGTGGTAGTGTGTAGCACAGGAAAACTGTGATATGAAAGGATCTGCTGGCTGCCAACAAATGCATTGAGCAGGTGCTTTAATTAGTAGCAGGCCTCAAACTCTCAACCCTTCCCTCTCCTTCCTTTTCCTCTCCCTGCCAAGACCTTGGTGCAGAGGTCTTGGTACAGGGGACACTTTAGAGCCAAAGCAACTTCATGCTGCCTGTCCTCCTGCAGGGATGGGCACACAGTCACTGCAGTGGAGGCCTTGGAAAGAATGAACAAGGAAATGAGCTAAGAATTTCAGCCAGAACCCAAACCTTCCCAGTTCTTGAAGGAACACACTCCTCTGCATAAAACAAGCCAGCTCATGTTTTTCTTAAGTCAATATCCTCACATTGGTTCATTGGGCCATGGGCAGCTAATGCTGTCACTGTCTTAACTAAAAACTTGCAGAGTTACAAAAAGCTAGGAGAGAGCTCCAGATGGGAAATATCACAGTACCACTGCCACATATGGGAAACCCAGCAGTAGGAAGCTGACACTCAAGTCATGCTTTTTTTGTACCAGAGGTTAAGGCAAAACTGCTAACAAATTTCTGTTTATGGCATTACTCAAAATATTGTGTAATGGAGAGTTTGCTAAGTAACAAGAACTAAAAACACTGTCAGCAAGCTGAGATTTGTTACTTCCTAGGCCTCATTCACTACTCTATACAGCTGGCTTTGCAGGAACAGAGCCACCAGCATGAACTGATACTGAAACAATGCCAAACTGGAGCACTGAGGGGTTACTTTTCTTCCTTTTTGCTCAAGTTCAAAACATCACATTCCCATCTTTCCAGAGCTGAAACCATACAGGAAGTGCAATTTCTCTGGATTCCACATAAGGGAAGTAGGGGGAATGTTTTTAAACACATACACATGTACATTTTCCAGGAAACATTTGTTTCCAGAGCCTGGAAGGGGTAGGGTAATCTCTTAGCACAGACCAATTCATAGCTGGATGCTGATCCCCACAATAACATGGAAATGACAAACAACACTCTCCAAGGAAGGAAAAGCTCCTCCTCTGTCTTCCCCTACACTTTATCCTTCTAGGAAGCACAACTGCTAGCGTTCAGGTTCTGCCTTATTCAAAACATTATTCTGATACATGTGATCCAAAGCAAACTCTAGGAGGATAACCTTCACCATTGGAGGCTCTTCCAGTTGAGACTGCACCATCCAAATATTCTCTTTTTTCTCTGCCTAACTATAGCCTCAAGTAGGTCTCCAGGCTGCACACACCTATGACCTCATATCAAATTTTAAGATATTTCAGCACACAAGAAACACAGAAATTAAGTGGCTGTTACTATACTCTGATGAATATTTTGCCTCCCAGGGGATGGCTGCAGTACAACATCCAGAGAACATTCTCCTTTCTAAACCCCACTCCCTGCAGGGGGAGTTACACAAACAGGGATAAACCCCTCAGCAAAGCCTTTTAGAAAGGAGTAGAGCTTTACACAGTTTCCACTACATCTAAGTGAAATTCCTGTCACCACAGAAAAAAAATACTGCAAGGAGGCCAAAAGAGATAAAGTGAGCAGATACTCACGTTCTGAAACACTCCCGCATTGCTCCACGGCCGAAAGGCTGGGGAAAAGAAAAAAACAAAAACCCAGCATTGCCATTTCCACAAAGTTGATTTCTAACCAATAAGAGGCACCACAACGACTTCCCCTTTATACCATGCAGAAAGCAGTTTTCAAACAGGCTCTATAAAAATATTTCCTCAGGGAAAAGTGAAAATCCACTGGTAGTGTAAGCAGGTATCTGGGGAAAAGGCACTTGGGTCCATAAAAGGAGACAATATCCCACAGAGAAGAAATGGCATGTCTTTTAAATGAGCTATTTAAATTCTCTCCCTAGGTGGGAATCAGCTCCATGAGACTGCCTAAAGAAGCTCCACAGACTTCATGCTCTGCATTTAGGATCTGTATAGGATGTGCCAAAGAGAGCATCATCTCCCCAGATGCCAGATACTCGGCCAGTAGCACAGACAAGGCAACCCCAACACAAAACCCCAGCATTTATCTGGGAAATGACAGTGCCTCCTACCCTCACACACAGAAAAACCAGTTGGTTTTCATTCTAAGAACAGAAATTATTTGGGAGCACACAAAACAGTACATCTACTGCCAGGCAGGGAAATTATGCCAGAAGGAAATGGGAGGGATGCCACGGACGGGAAATCACTGGGAATGGAACAAATGCCTCATGCTGCTCACAGGGAAGGTCTGACTCCATTTTCTACTCTATTCTGGAGAGAAGAATAGAGTAGAAATAGAATAAAGAAAAAGAGACAGGAGAAAAGAATTACATTGAGACTTCAAAATTTCAATGAAGGAAACATCTTGCTGCCACTGTTCAGGAACGGAAAGGAAATCACAAACTTGCTCTTAGTAAACATGAAGGACAATGTGATCTTACTTGAGAAGCCATCTTGATAAGGACTTCATCTTCAACCCAGTCCCCAGTAACTGCATTGTACCTGCAAAATCATGAGAGATGTCTCAGAAAAATGCAAAGGGAACCCAAATCCTCCATTTCCAGCAGCTATCCTTCCTTAGCTGTAACTGATTCTGGAAGGTGCTGCTGCCACTCCCACACAAAAACCTCCAGTCCTCCCACTACACTCAGGCCCTCCTCATTTTGGGCAGGCAAGCAGAACCACATTTAGCTCTTTGAAGAGACACTGAACCCTTCTGGCAATGAGCAGATTCCAAAGCAGAATCTGAACTTCTGTAACACTGCAAATCAGGCTTTACCTGCTGGGAAGTTTAACCTCCTCTGTGATGCCTGAGCAGCACACAGGGGGCAGAAGGGGCCTCACCAAGCTCTACACACTGGCCAGGTTGTCTCCCTCAACCCTGAGCTGGCATAAGCCTGGTTCTGGCTGGTATTTGCCTTGGGGCTGTGGACAATGTGAGCAGCACCAGCTGTGAGAAGCAGTGGGGCCAGGAACTGCCCAACACTGCACTGAGGGAGGAGCAAGTCCCTGCACAACCCTGTGATAATACAAAGAGTACAACTGTGTCTTTTCCCCACCCCTTTAACTCCCAACACAGTGAAAGCCAAATTGAGAACCACAGCAGCTGAGTCATCAACACATGATTGCTTCCAGCCTGGTTCCCCCAACCTGCACAGAGTAATTCATGCATGCAGACACCTCATATTCTCTCTTATATACTATGTATCACCCCAGTTTGCAGCAAATAAAGAGGTAAAAATAGGAGTATCAGAGCCATCTCTTTTTATCATGATATTGAGTAGCCCTAAACCAAGATTTTCACTTATTTGTATTTTAAAATATGCAAACTATTTCAGGACTGTGTGGCTGACCAGGGACAGATGCAGTCTGTGGGGAAGAGCAGCACTGCATGACTGGTATGGAACTGATGCTAAGTGGTGATTAACTGGCCTCTAACCCCTAACCCTTCCTCCCAGAAACCTGTGTCAGTAGAGCAAATATTTTGGCAAAGCTCATGTTAAAGCACTGAAACCAGTTTCAGGGCCAAACTCCCTTTTAGCACGTAGACCACACCAAGCTATTCTGGGCTTCATGAGGATTCAAATTCCAGCCACATGCAACAATACTGCCTGGACTAGCAACACTGAAACTGCCTTTTTGGGGAAGTCATGGAGGGTTATGTTGCTTTCTTTCCCAAACTATTTAAACTAAGTATGCTGCCTCTTCATTTGGATTAACTTCCTTATTAGATTACATTTATGGCATTAATAAATCAACCAGAAAATACTTTTCAGACTTTTTTCCTGTCTACACAGTAGAAGTCCTAGTTACTGCTTAGGTGGGAGAGAAATGGTTTGCTAAAACGTATATTTTTTGATGATGTGCAGTATTTACATATTCCTGGGAGACTGAGCTAAGACCCACTCACTTTGGCCATCAAGAAAGTTCTTCAGCCAGATATTCTGCACTACACAGACTCAGCCCTTGCACAAACCAGCAGTCCAATTTAGTACCAGCATCCAGAGCAGGAAGAGCTACAGACCTGTAACGAGTGGCGTGTTCCGTCTCAACGTCCTCCAGATGGAACTCTGCCCAGGGATCAGGCATGTGCTTGGCTTTCTCAATAGCATGTTTCCAGGTTTCCTGAAGAAGTTACAGACTGGCACTTTATTTATAATCAGCAGCAGCTCACAAAACCAGCACTTTCTAGAGCACATCAGGATCCCAGTGCTATGGAGATGTGCAACTACACAAGCCCCCAAAGCACTACTCAGAGCAGGGACCAGGTAGTATCAAAGAGCACTCTGACCTTTTTACAGTCTCAATTATAATGAAACCCAGCTCAGATATACAAAACACAGATTTTAGTTCAATTTGCACCACTGTAAAGTTACTGAGAACAGAATCTGGCACAGTATATACCAGATATAATTTACAAAACCTGTGGTAATTTGCAGATATCTCTAAAATGCCCTGCAAAGGGAAATAAGGCATACCCAGATGACATGAATTCACTTTTTCTGTTTTGATTTGTGGCTTTTCATACATAGCAGCATATGCTGGTTTTGCATGCAAAAGAGTAAGTATAAAAAAGTCCAATAAGATACAATTAATATGGATAAAGTAAGAAGTTCTGTGAACCCCAGGGTCCCAGACTGTGCTCAGCATGAGAAAGAAGAAATCAGAATGTTGCAAAAATTGATTGTTATAACAATTCCAGACAAGTAGCTATTTCAATGTTCACCAAGTCAAGAGCAAAATACCAAAGCAGTTTTCTGGAGTACAGTCTCTCTCTACCAGCCAATTTGGATGCTTTACTCTTAACATTTTGTTCTCCCTCTCTTACATTGTATATTTCTAAGAAAACTGAAGATGTGATCCTGTGATGTGCCAAATGCCTTCTGCAAAGCGAGCAGGAGAAAAGAGCACTCTGCACCCTGCCAGGAAAGAAGTACTGAGCTCTGAGATATTATTACTGCCTCTCTGACTGAACTCCCAGTGTGCAGAAACAGTAACTTTTAAAAATTTGGGGATTATTTTGTTTTTTATCTTCAGGAATTAGAATCAATATTTTTTATTAAAAATACACTATAAATTTGTGCCAGCAATGGCATCAAGGTTTTTGAAGCAGCTAAGCTTTAAATGTTCATGTTTATTTTGAATTTCAGCTTTAACTATGCATATCTTGCAAACAATTTAAATGCTCCCCTTTCTGACAATAATAACACAAAATGAAAACAATACTATACTAGAGAAAACGACTTTGAAGGATATGTTGAGAAAGATTTTCCACATGTTTGATAAGAAAGTTGCCTCAGGTCATGCAATGACAGCTCATATGGACCTGAGAATTTCCAAACTTAAATACCTATGACAAAAACAAGGAGACAGCAACAAGAACTGCTCAGTTGATCAGCTGTATCAAATCGTTCTTGAGCAGATTCCTCTCCAAAAGGTGATTTGTGTTCATGTTAGATGATAATTTAAATAAGTTAATTACTTGTGCTTGATCTCTTGAGGTGCTCTGTACAAAAGCTGTATCCTAATATTCAAACAAACACTAGTTGGATTTCATGGAAATGGTGCCAAACATTTTTCTCCTGTGCAGTTTTTCTCCTGCTGGAGGCATATGGCTGCCATAAAGTGAAATTTCAGGGTAGAGAACACAGGATGGGTATTTCTCCATTTAATAGGTACCTCTTTTAGTTTTGACTTGATGACTCATGGGCTGAGGCAATCAGTCCTCCCAAACAATAAAACAATGAACAAAAAAAAGTCCATAAAAGGAGAAAAAAAAACCCAAAAAACCAAAAGGCATCTATTAGACATGGTGTTGACATTTTCTTTTTAACCTACCCGACCATGGTCAACCACAGAGCCATGCTTAGAACGATGTTGTGTGTCATTCTAAAGGATCCATGAGAGACATGAAAGCAGGAAAATACATGTGATAAGACAAATGATTGACAAAGAGTCTTGGTTCTCTTTGTTAGTAAAAAAAAAAAAAAAACTAACCAAACTTTCAGTTAAAAACCACTCTTCAATTTATATTCCAAATTTAAGTTCATTCTTAGAACACCTGCAAGCAAATCTACTGAGGTAAGTTGGTCATTTTTTATTTGGAAAGTATTTATTAAAAGGGTCTTGCTTATTAACTAGCTAATTAAACATTACTGAGTCCTGTTTAAAGCAGAGTTATCAGCAGCTTCTCTGTTTGGCTCTCCTCTCATTATCAAAGGCCCACACTGCCTTTCTTTAGCTTTGAGGTCTGACAGGCAGACTCTGACAGGCCAGGCTGTGGGGTTTAGGATGTCACAGCCCTGGCTGTCTGCTTCTTTGTGCTGGAAGTCACCCTTCCTGCTGCTTAAAGAGGAGATGGAAACTGGCTTGCTCCACATCTCAACACAAAGCAATTTATCTGTGACAGGAGCTACAGTTCCAAACCAGATATTGTGGAGACCAACATGGGTATGAACATTCTGCAGAAGCAAAATGACAGCTTAGGAAGGAGGAAATAATTGCAATTTCTGAAGTCCTTATCAGTTTTATCTCAGACCATATGACTCAGAAATTGCACTGCAGACCCAGAGGCAAGTGTTTAGTACATGTTCAAGTGTACATACAAATGAAGACTAAGCTCCCTATCAGGTCTTAACTTGCTTAGCAAGCAAACACCAACATCTGTCCCATTTCTACACTGAGCTTTGCTCCTCACCTTCCTTAGGCATATTTACCTTTTAATGCTTCTATTAACTAGCTTTGGTAAAAATCTTCCTGCAGACAAGCCAGTTTCACTTTCAATGTGTTACTCACTATGTTATGTGACTGAAATAACCACCTGTATTTTTTCACAATTAAAGCATGCTTTAGGTATAACCGATATTTTTGAATATCTATTAAATAAATATTAATATTTATAATAAGAAATGTGTTAATAAACCACATTAAATATAGGAAAATCTAAGAGACATGCCAGTTTAGCACAAACTGTTTATTTAGAATATCTAAGCTACAGAGGAGACATCACTTGAGGCTCCATTGCCTGATATGTGTGAAGGGGGCTGAGAGAAAAAGGACACACTGCCAAGGAAGCACCAGCTACACCCTTCTGACCTCCCTGCAATGCTGTAGCTGCTGTTTATCCCAAAAAGGTCAGATACTGCTTGTGCACACTGTCAGGAACTACTGCCAGGGTGACACTTCATGCCCAAGCATAAAAGTCTAAATGCTCCCTAAGAAGGAACTGTAACATAAAAAGTTACCCTTACAATTTTATAATTTACAATTTTATTTGTCCAACTAAAAATATCACAGACTAGCAAAATTCACAATAAATTATCTTCTGACAGGCCCCAATTTTTCTTACACCAATTGCATTATCTTTTGAATCTCCCAATCAACACACTGCATTGTAAGTGGTTTGATCCTAATGGCAGTGAACTGCTCTCCTGCACTGAGTGGAAGAAGATTCCCCCACCCTGAACTGAAAGGGACAGTAAGCAATTCCATGGCAGTGTCAGACAACTGGCTTAATGGAATTAACTGCAGGTCTGGAAAAAACAGAGGAGTATCTTTATTGAGAAGTGTTAGTTACAAGAAATGAAGCAGTTAGAAAATGCCTCATGCCAACTAAGAAAAACCAAAACCTGAATGAAGACCGAAGCCAATACTTACCTTAAAGCTAAAGCTTCTGGGAGAAGAGCTTGAACTGTACTGCTCAGTTTTTGCTAAGCTGCTGTAATAATTGTCTACTTTGGTATTGGCAGACTTGTTAGAAACTGGATCATCAGTTATTGGACAGATAAAATAATTGTCTTCATCATCACTGTCAGCATCAAGATAATTCCCAGAGTCTGCTGGAGTTGTTCTGGCATTGTCAATCCCTTCCATACGAAAAATAAGGTCCTCGTCTGCCATGTCTGCAGGAGGCTGGTTTAACTCCTGCAAGGACTGGGACACCCACTACCCCAATGCACATGCAAACTGGGGGAAGAAGCTGGGGGAGAGAGGAAAAAAGGAAAAGGTTGTTATTAAAAGAACAAATAATGGATGATACTGATGTCAGCACACTGGCAGAAAATAAATATGTTTGTATCTAGCTCTCTAAAAGTAATCCTCAAGCACCTACATGTAGTTTTGAACAGCTGTGCTAGAGCTGCTGAGAAGCAGCATTCTGCTTCTTCTCACCATAACTGCTACATGGCTGAGATGATAGGAGCTTGTATTATTCTATCCTTGATTATCTTCTCCTCCAAATGTTTTCATTTTTCCTTATATGAAATGCTGAGTTTCACAACACTAGTCTTAGAAACTTGAGAGAGTTTTACCTCGAACACCACAATCAAATTTTCAAATCTTTTCAAGACTAGTCTTCTCAAGGATATTGTGTACAAATTATCAGTCAAATGAATTAGAGAGTATTATAAGAACAACACAGAAAAATTTTCCACCATCTACAAGATCTAAGTTGGCTTTTAGCTCACATACAGCCAGTGGCCCACAGGCTGCTGAAAGTGTAGCACATTGCAGAAAAATGAGGCAGAGGAATTGATTAAAGCCCTTGGAAGAGGTGGAAGTTTACACAGATACTCTGGAAATACTGGCATGTACAAAATAGAGGATTGGTGAGAATATTCAAAATTTGGCCCTGATTCTGGCTGAGCAACAGAATGTAATTTAAAACAGATAGTTCTAAGTGTCACATTGTTTAGTTCTTCACCCAACCAGCAAAATCGGGGATTTTCACACAGCCAGTCTCATAAAACAAACACAAACCAAGGTTTTCAGTTTTGCTTTACAGTTATTCCTCATCCCTTGGCATTTTCAGTCTTCCTTCTGCATGAAACAGGAAGATGAACACACTCCTACAGAAGTATTCATAGCTGCAGACCTCACTCCCCAGTTACTGAGAAACTGGTCACCACAGAAACAGTGCCTTAAGAGGTGCCAGCCTTCACCAGCAACATTATCTTGTTGGTTACTGCTCTTCTGGCAGGGGCAGCATTCCCACACTCCAGCCAGCAACACAGATAACTCCAGCACTCCATCGGGCAGCAGCTGCTCTGGAAAACCACTGCTGCTGGAGGAAGTCTCAGCCAACCCTCCTCAGTTTGCACTGGAGCAGCTCTGCAGTGCTCAGCTGCTCTTCCAGCAAAGACCCCGCGGGAGCGGTGGATTCTGGAAAGGGGCAGGAACACCCCCGGGGGAAGGCGTCCTCAGCTGCCACTGCCATTTTCAGCGTGATCATCTCAGCAGGGTGCACTGAGTGCTGGAGAACACACACACAGCCAGCAGCTGTCAAATGATGCTTCGAGGACGTGAGGAATCCGGGACATACCGCAGCACTGGACAGCCCCATCACACCCACGGGCTGTCCTGCACTCCCTTTCTGCTCCTGCTGTCACACACAGCAGCAGATCCAGGGGGTTCAGGACACTTTGAGAAGCAGCAGCAAGGCAGGAATGTGTGTTTGTGCAGCAGTGACTGCTAACATTCTGATTTCTGTGACTTGTGTAAATGAAACATCACCACACAAATCAGTTTCTATTTAAAGCTAATGGTATTTATAAAAGTCTCTTGGTTTTTCTTGGAACATCACACTATTTGAGATGTTTACTTTGGAAGTATATGTACCAAGAACCATACTTACATAAAATGCTCTTTAGAACAGAATTCAATAACCACACTTTGAACTACACAAACACTGCTCTAAACCTCACAGTTCCCTTGGCAAAAAGACTCGTAAAAAAGCCTGAGCTTCATCCCAAGGCTTATACTCTGTGCTTCTGCATTACAGCACAGAAGTTGTACTACACAGGAATTCCTGTTACTACTGCTGTTGTGTTTTGATCATTTAATCTTTAATATCCATTACACAAGTGTTCCTAAGGCTAAGCAACAAGGAGAGGGAGACTGCACTGAACCAAGCTTGCCAGCCTGCATTATCACACACAACCTGTAATTTTAACTATGCACTCCAACTCACTTTGAAAATGTATTCCATTTTTTATCAACCTTGTAATGTGATTTGAAATGCAGATAATTTAAAATACACTTCTTAATCTGCTCTAGTCTGTATTATGTTTTGTTTTTCCAATGCCTGTTTTATTTATTTTTCCTTCTGTTGCCTTTACATCCAAGAGCCACAGGACCAGGAGAAGCAGGTGAATTAAGCTGCAAGGACAACATGCAAATATGTGAACACAGATAAACAGCAGGGAAAATTCACATCACAGGGCTGTTAAAGCATGACTTGTTTCTTGTAGGACTATGTTGTTACAAAGTACTGCTGGGTTTACTGACTCTTGACCAAGGTTCTACAGTTGCCTCAGCATCTAAATCTGCCTTAACTAATCCCAAAGAGCTGAGTGATAGCAATGCTCCAGTCAGCAAAAGAAGGGATAACTGGAGCATCTCCACTTGCTTCTAATTCCCTGCTTCAGCTCAGACACAGGCCCCTGCAACTCTTTAACACAGGACAGGGGGGGCAGGAACTGCCCTGTAACAGAAGTCCCAGCTTGTCTTGTGGAGAAGCATTAAAGCAAGCATGACCCAGATCTCCCTGGTATAATACTAAATCCTTTTTGGTTTAATACCACATCAGTTAAAGACATTTAAGAGGATACCTGTAAAAGTAACAAACAGTTTGTCCTTAAAAGAGAGAAGTCACCTTTCAGATTAACATTCTTTTAAAGTATAGATTCAAAATTTGACCTAGGCAACTATACAGACTATGCACCTTAAAAAGTATTATCACCTTCATGAGCTACAGACCCAAAGCTACATAAACTTGTCCAGAACAACCCCACTAGCTATGTTAACGTCCTGTAACATATTACAGAACTACTGTGCTTTCCAAACACCTAACTGACCCCTACAAAGCAAATGCCTAGTCTCATCTGCACCACACACAGCAAGAAAACAGGTTCAGTGAGTCTAGGTAAGAGCTGTGATAAAAAACAAGATTAAAAACCCCAGAGATAACTCACTGTCTGTCTTTGAAAACCCCGTCTTACCAAAACCAGATTTCTAATGAGAAGCCTCTAGCACAGGTCCCTTCAAGTGTATCACTACCACAAACACCATGGCACAAATCCCATTGTTTGCCTGCAAGCACAGGTGGGAGAATCATTGTACTAGTATGAGAGCAACGACGCAAAATTCATGAAGGAACGGGGTGAGTTCAGCTGCACCAGCTCAGAGTATGAAGCGCTTGAGACAAAACCCTGTGCAAGGAAACACAGCATGGCTTCAAACACACGGATGGCTTTTAGAACTGTAGGCAGTGAGGCGCAAGAACAGCCCTTCGAGTCACGTCCACCCTGCTGCCAAACACGCAAATAAACAGTCCGTTAAGAGTATCCAAAACACGGGGGTTGAAAAGGACAGAAAAGCAGCTTCCAAGATAACTTCAAAATATCCTTCCATCGCTATTAATAGACCTGTCATTTCAACTGCCTTTAAATACTCTGCACAATCACCTATCGCTGACTTCTCCCAAGCATTTGCTCAGTACCCCGCGTTGTAAATTAACTCCGCGCTTTATGCGCATTGAGGTATTCGAAGAGTTCTCCGAACACGAACCGTCCTGGAGCAGTCCCAGGCTGTCAGGGCGGACTCGGCCGCGGTGAGCCCCGCACACAGCAGCTGTTCCACGGTCACAGACAGCACTTGGCACTTTTAAACAGCGTAGGCAACAAATTATGCGCACTGGCGTGGAAACCTTAATGGACGAAACGCCAATCTTCAGCGCAGCACTGCTGCCCAATACCACAAATCAGGCTGGGCCCGCGCAGAAGCCTGCCCGCCGGCCTTTCGCAGGCTCTGACCACCTCAGCGATCACCATTTTCCGCAATTAAAAACGCCCTTCCCGCGCTTCCCGCCGCGGGCGGCGCTGAGGCAGCTTCCCACCGGCGCCGGGTCAGGCCCCGCACCGCGACGGCACCTACCGGGTTAGCAGAGGCCAGATCCGCCGCCGAAGCCGGTACGGAGCGATCCCACGGTCCCCGTTCCCCGCTGCAGCTGCCGCCCCACAAGGGGAAGGCAGGCGAGGGGAGGAGAAGCCGCCCCGCTGAGGGGAGGGAGGAGGCGGGAGCCGGGGACCAGGGCCGCCCCTCACCGCCCGCGGCCCCGGCAAGGCGCCGCCTCCCGCTCCCTCAGCGGCCCCGCTCACCGCCGCGGCGCCTGGACCCTGCCAGATGCTTTATTCCGCTGAGAAATCCGATAAAAATCTGAGCAGAACCCCCAACTAGCCGCGTTAGCTGTTAGCGATGGGGCGATCCTGGGGCGAGTGGGGACAGGAAGGACAGCGGGTGTGCAGGTCTCCAGAGCGCTGCTCACTGGACAGCCAGTCAAATTTGCTTTCATTTCAGCTCCGTTGGGTGTGGAGCCGAAAGGAAGGGGTGTCCTGGGGCAGGTGCTCCCATGGGAAGCACCCACTGCACAGCAGCCCTCGAAGATCCCAGCCCTGAGGGAAGGCACCGGGAACAGACGTGGGCAGCGACCACGGGGCCTGCCTGCACTTCAGGTTGGTCTTTTCAGCTACATTAAATTGCGCTGTTGCACATTTCCCCATAAGAAATGCCAGTATTATGCACCAGATTTCACGTTCTAAAGACCACGTTTCCTCAAAGCACCCACATTTGCATTTGTCCTAAACCACTGGCTTTCTGGGTTGAAAATGCCCATGTTTGAGCTTTTCCTCAAGCTAGGATTTGTGGAAGAATTAAAACTCCTTTTCCTTTCATGAGTTACATGGAAATTAATGTAAATAGGTTCTGGCTTAATTGTGTTACTTGGCAGCCCGCAAAGAGTCTGCATTTTTTACTACTGTTCAATCCCTTATTCATGTAAATAGTCCTCATTAGTGCTTTTTTACCATGAGTAAGGGTTACAGAACTGAGACTGGAAGATGTGAGTACGTCCTTCGTGACTGATGGGTGGTCTCTTGCAGCACCACAGACAGAAAAATGCACAATCCCCGCGCTCTTCAAAGAGAGCAGAAAAACACTGCTGCTGAGATAATCTTCAGGAGGAAGATTACCAATATTTAATTAAAACCACACAGAGCAGATGCTCTGACTCTCTGCCAAGAAAACCTGCCTTTGCTTACATAAATGAAACTGTGTCTTAGCATGGGGACTGGAGGGAAGCACACGTGTGCAGGAACCCCACCTGCAATTTGAGGGTACATGTAATTTTGTCACCAATTTCCAGCACCATGCTGAGGCTGCAGCCCTGCTTTGAGAATGTCAAGCAGACACTTGACTGAGCCCCCATTTAATGCTGCTTCCTACAGGCACATTTTTTTTTCTCAAATTTGAGCGGAGTTCAAACTGAAACCCATTTGTGACGTTAGTGATTGTGCAGAAAAACTCTTGAGGTCCAATTCATCTCCCAGCTGCAAGTCACTGTGGTAAATATTATCAGTTATCAATAACTGAGCACTTTTGCCCCCTGAGCAGCAGAACCTGCCTCTCCTCTTTTCTGACTCTGCTGTCAGCCCAGCTGAGCAGCACCCGGCTGCTCTGATGTTGGGATGCTTCATGGCAGGGCCTGGGAAGAGCACAGACTCATCAAATGAATTCTGAAGGCCTAGGAGAAGCCAGATGTCTGGTTCCCACTGCGTGAAAATGTGTTGATAATGGTTAAAAAATCACCACCTGCCATGGTAAGGTACTGATAATGGTGGAATGCTGTAACTGGTGTGATACATGAGCACAGCCCAACACGTCATGAGAGTAGCTCATTTTAAACTCAGCCAAGTCATGGAGTCATTAAGGTTGCAAAAGACCTCCAAGGTCGAGACCAACCTTTTACTGAATCCCACCATACCATATCACAAAGTGCCACGTCTACTTGTTTTTTGAACACTTTCAGGGATGGTGACTCCACCACTTCCCTAGGCAGCCTGTTCCAATGCCTAACCCACTCTTCCAGTGAAGAAACGTTTCCTAATATCCAACCTGAACCCCCCCAATGCAGCTTGGGGCCATTTCCTTTTGTCTTGTTACTTGGGAGGGGAGTCTGGTCCCTATTGTTGCCACAAGTTCCTTTCAGGGAGTTGCAGAGGGCCTCCTTTTCAGGAGGCTGGACACTCCCAGCTGAGGAGCTGCTCCTCAAAGGATTTACCATCCAGACCCTTCACCAGCTCTCTTTGCCCTTCTCTTGACACAAAATACTCAGCATAATTTTGGACTAAAAGGAGCCCCATGGCTGCCTTCTACCATAAATCCTCATGGAGAACATTCTGTTCTATCAGGAACAGGTTACAGATTATGCCTTCTCAAGCTACACATTTCTCATGCTTTTAAATAAGCCAGCTCTGCTATCCTGGTGCAAGGGTGTACTTATTTCCAGGTTTAACCCTGGAACTTCTATTCTCTGTAACATTTTCTTAAAAGAACAATCAGTGATGATGAAAAACTAAAGACATGTTGAAATCAGGCCTTGGTCCAGACATGCTGTATCTTCTAGTTTTACTTTTCTATTCATACATTATGTGTTATATCCTTTACACTTAAAGAGCTTGATTCACTTTTTTTTGTTGTTTGAAAATATTAAAAATTAAATTTGAAATGGCAACCTAGGAAATCAGTGATCTGCAAGTTTAGTATGTTATTCTTCCATTGAGTATGTTCAGCACGGCAGTGTATTTTTTTCCAAGACAACTACAGCTTGTAAAGTTTCAGTATGCTCATTTTAAATAAGGTGCCCTTTAGAAATCATTGTTCTAGGGAACTGTGGTTTTTGAAAGGAAAAAGGAAAGGACACCCCATATGATATTAACTTTCAGAGCAATTTTATTCTGCATTCGTTTAAATCTGCAGATTTAAAAATTGCCTTTAAATCAATCAATTTCCTGACAATTTGTACCCTCATACTCCTATGACAATCTGGTCTTACAAGGTAAATCAAGTTGGTTATAAACCTCAATCCAGTCATATGGGAGGTGCACGTAACACACACACATAAAACTTCCTGGAGCACCAATGCATGACTTTCCCCAGGAAGAAGGGCAATAAAGACATAATTTCTCCATATTGTTTTAATTGCATTGCATTTAGTCTTGATATTTTTAGCTCTGTCCACAAGGTAATTATACAAATTTCTCCTGCAGGCCTCTCAGAACATGAGAACTCGTCTTTCTACTCACCAGTGACCAAATCTGGCTCTGGTTGCCAAAGCCAGCTCTCTCACTGAGGAGGACAGGGAAGCAGCTGCTCACACCGTGCCCGAGCTCAGGTAAGCGAGCACCGACGTGGCAGGACAACAACCTGCGTACGGGCAGCCCCGGCCGCCGGCTGCCAGCGAGATAAAGGCGGCGGGGCCCTGCCTTGCTGGCTGGGAATGGTTCAGCTGAGGACACACTGCCACGCCAAGTGAGCAGCTGCCAGGAGAGCTCACTGACCTCGCAGCGAGCTGGCAGCTCTTGGGCAGCACACGCGCTCCGCTGGGCCGGAGGCGAGTGCAGCGGGCAGGAAAGGCACTGGGTGCCTGATTTACGGGCAGGACGGACCCTCTTCCTGGCCGGGAGCTGTGTGCGCACCTGCTATCGCGGCTGCGAAGGCCAAGGGCTGCTCTCGGCCCTGCGTGACCACGGCACGGCCGTCGCTGGGGCTGCGGACCCGCGCAGCCGGGCAAAGCCCTCCCGAGGACCAGCTGGAGCTGATCCCCCAGAGCCGCGGCTGCTGTGGGGCACAGACCGCACGGCAGCGCCTTGCCGAGGTGCCGGCCTGGGCCTGCCGCGGACAAGGTGCCCCGAGGCGTAGCCCGACGGCCGGAGCCCCTGAGGAGGAAGGGGCCGAGGCTCAGGGTCCGGCCGAGCCCGGGAGAAGGAGCCTGAGCCCG